>VYXC01005426.1:0-20154 GCA_013397175.1 Platysteira castanea
GCACATTGGAGGGTGGTTCCAGGAATTTCAAAATACTTGGAAAATGGTGGTGAAAAAATATGAACTTGATCAATTTCTAGTAATTCCAGACTTCTCCCACAACACCATTCCAGGCATAGCCTGGTTAAAGATGGAGAGAAACAAGTGGTGTGAACCCTCCTGACTCTCTGACAGAGCAAACCTTCCANAGATCATGGAATAATCATGGAATTCCAGACTGGTTTGTGTGGGAAGGAACTTCATGGATCATCTCATTTAACCCCCTGCCATGGGCAGGGACACCTTCCACTAGACCAGGCTGCTCCAAGCCCCATCCAGCCTGGCCTTGGACACTTCCAGGGATGGGGCAGCCACAAAATCTCTGTGCCAGGGCCTCATGAACCCCACAGGGAAGAATTCCCTCCTAATACCCAATCTTTCCCATTTTTCTGCAGGAAGTGGGCTGGGACCAGGGAATTGGCCCAGGATGGATCACAGCAGGAATATGGAAATCCCCTGCACTGGGAGTTTGTGGTGCTCTGGGTTAAATTTCGGATTCATAACGTTAAGGGGGGGAGTGGAGGGGCTTCTCTCCTGTTCATTATTGTTGTTATCAATGTTCTTGTTCCTGTTGTTGCTATTAGGTGTTGTCATTAATATTAAATGATTGCATTTGTCTTGGTTTCCATTATTAAACTGTTCTGAGCTGGAATTTTGTCTCTGGTCTCTTCCCCATCGCACTGGGGGGGTGCGGGAGCGGCCGCTGGTGCCCAGCTGGGGTCCAGCCATGGCCCGGGGCACTGCTGGGGGCTCCGAACCCGGCGCACTGGAGCGGTTCTGGGCTCACAAACAGAGACCCAGTGCTGCGTTTCGGGGGCTCAAAATCAGGCTCGGAGCTCAGAAAATAAATCCTGCATTTTGGAGTGCTGAGAGCAGACTCCTATGGCCAAGCTCAGACACAGACACTAAGTTCTGTCTAAGGGGCCTGAAACCAGGCTCCCTGAGACAGCATTTGGGGCCACAGAGAGACCAAGTTCTGCATTTTAGGGGCTTGAGGCAGAGACCAAGTCCTGTGTTTGAGGGTCTTGAAACCATGGCACGGGGTTGGAATGGGACAAGCTTTAACCTGACCCATTCCATGGTTCTCCAACAACCACCCCATCAGATCCTCAGCTAGGAGTGTGAAACTCAGGCACAATCACACACTCCAGGTTTTTTAAGCTTGGGCCCCAAATTAACAAACTGCTGTTAAAGAAGGAAGGCCAGCAATTCTAAATCATTCCCTCTCTCTGTTCTTTTTGGTAATATGCCCCTTGTCCCTTGCTCACCTCCACCACAGGGCCAGCCCCAGTTCCAGTCAGGAATGTCTCAAATGCCACCCCCTACCCCTCCTTGCTCCCCCTCACACCCCACCACTGGGACAGCTCAGATGGAATGACTGACTTACTGTGTTTGGAATTCCTTCTTTAAAAAGCAGAATATCCAGGATGGTCCCCGGAAGCCGCGGGTCAGGGGCAGAGTCAGATGAACAACCCTGAACTGGTTTTCAGGGGATGCATCCACAGCCCGTGACTGCAACCACTCCAGAGCTGTTTCTTCCCCTTGGGACAGCCAGGGAAAACATCCCCATCATGGATTTCTGACAGGAAAAACCTCACAGCTCCAGGCTCCTCCCAAATGCAGGCCAGCACTCCAGCAGGCTCTGAGGAATAAATGAGGACAGACCATCTCAGGGTGCACAACAGCATTTTTAACAGTAACAGCAAAACCAGACAGAATTCACACTCGCCTTTTCCTCCGAGCACCTCCTGGGCAGCTCCCAAGAACCTCACACTCCCTGCCTTCCATGTCTGCTCCTTTCCAAGATCTTTGGAGCCAGCTCAGGGCAGCCAGTGGCTACCACAGCCCTGGCAGTGCTGCAGGGTGATCCCAGCCCCTCCTTGAGGGCTGCAGCTGTCCCTGCTCAGGGATGTGCCACTGCCAGCAGCTCACACACAGTGGCTTCCAAACCACAGGCAGGCACAAGCTGTGTTGTGCAGAGCCCATGTTTAATTACAATCAGCCTCCTAGAGAATAAAAGCTGTCTTCACCTAATGAGGAACTGTTTTTTTAGGATTTGGCAGGAAAAGGAGCTGTGAGGTCTGCAGGTAAATACAACACAGCTGTGCATCAGCTGCAGGGAGGCCTCTGTTCCAAACCCCTGCAGCAAAAAGCCAGGAGAATATCACAGCAATGCACCAGGGCACTCAGGATTGGGACTGGGACTGTCGAAGGTTTGCCCTGGGTTTGAAGCCTCTGCAGTCTGACAGGCAGCACACCCACGGTCCCAGCCAGTCCCAGCTCCAGACTGGCACACAGTTATTGCCAAGCTGGGACCATGGACCAGCAGAGCTGGGAATTCAGTGCTTGGCTGCTCCACTGACCCCTGAGGTCAAAGAGAAAATGACACAACCAAGTGTTGGTACAATAATACTGATTCTGGCAACCTGAACACAAAACTTTCCACCCAAGCCAAGGGGCAGCTCTAGGACAGCAGGGAGACAGAGTCAGTGTGTGCAGGGATCAGCCAGCCCCAAACACAAACTACATAAAAGCCCCCTCAAGCTCCAAAGGACCACCAGAACCAGCAGCTGCAGAGATCAAGGTGTGCTGCAGTGCTAAGGCAGAGTCACATTTCTGTCCTCTGTTGTCCAAACTCTTTTTTAATAAACCACAGAACCATTAAGATGCAGGAATTTTACAGACTGATCTGCCCTCCTGGAATGAAGACTCTGTAGCTGCCCAAGCACCTTTGTAACCTCCCAGTGCACTCCAGGCCCTCACTCACACTCTGCAGCCACACTTCTTACAAAAATCTTCACATAAACACTTGAACTCTGCTCTTCCCATATCACAAACACTTGAAAAATGCCTCTGAGGATTTTTCTTCCCTTCAAAACAGTCTCTTGATTTCCAGGAGAACAGGACTGCTTAAGTACAGACCCAGCACTTGTTAATTCAAGTTCATGGATTGGCTTTGAAGTCATTTCTTCCTCTTCTGCTTTAGATCTTTAGTCTTCTTAAATTTCTTCTGTTGCTTGGGTCCTCGTGCTGTTTCTAGTTTTCTTTTCTTCTCACTGGGGAACAGGAACATAACAGCTGTTAAAAATACATTGGCTTGCCATCCAGCAAGGAAATTTTTGTTGTAAAACAGGAGTGAGGGAGAAAATACCCAATTTCTTGGGTTATTTAAACTTGGTGCTAGAAAAAGCACAAATGAGAGCCTGACTTAGATTTTAGAGTGTCCTGGGATTCTCTAACCCAGAAGATCTTGATTTTTAGCTCTTGTCTTTGCTTTTCAAGACTTTACCTGTCCTAAACGGGGCATCTGGAATTTAGAGTACCTGGAAGAGAAACTACTACTGATAGTTTTAAACACACAATTTTGTCCCTGCGCTGGATTCTGACTTGAGCAAAAGCAACAAAGGTCCAAGCTCTGATCTTTATAAGCCACTGATAAGACTCTCTTCTTCCTAGAAGGCTTCTGGAAACTCACAGCTTCCAGCATTCACAGAAAAAACCATGGAAGGGTGGAATAGAGATCACATAATGACTTGAGCTGTCAGGCACCCCAAGAAGGGGGAATAAGCAAGCAGAGAAGTTTCAGTTATAAACCCCCAAGGAAAAACATGGGCAGATTCCATGCTGGGCAAGGCAGATGAAAGAAGATGGATGAAAAGGAAGGAATTGCAGAAACAGGGACATTTTCCAGGCTCAAGCTCACATTTGAAAGAATTCTTCTTCCCTGAGTTTGCATTTTCCCCAGTGGCAGCTCCAGGGGCTCCCACCCAGTGTCAGATCCCGAAGGAAATGGGGCAGTCAGGTGGAGTGAGTGACCCAAGGGAGGAACAGCCCCAGCCTCTGTGTGGGGTCAGGATCAGCTCATCAGAAACGAAGTCAGAATGAAACAAATTAATGAAGAGAGGACCCTCCTTAGAGCAACACACAGACACCGGGCAGCAGAGCTCGCAGCTGCTCACACCCCGATTTCTCCAGGAGAACTGAGGATCTATCCAGGACACCGAGTGCACTTAACCTGCTTTTAACCCTTAGGCTCCACTCTTTTGCAAAACACTTGAACGAAGCCAGCAGGAAAGACCAGGATAGTTCAGCTTCCTTTTACCTTTTCAGGCTGACGACGGAAGCGTTCTGCCCTGCTTTGCTCAGCACCTCGTTCCACTCCTCGTCATCGCCCCGGATAATGTACCTGAGTGGGAAAGGCAAAGGAGAAGCCAAGTCAAACTGTCAGCACAAAGGAAAAAAAACATAAAAAGAAGGTGTTTCTACTGTCAGGCACACACTGCTCTGCAAGCAAAGCCACTGGGACAGCACCCAACCAAAGCAGACTCAGGGAACACACACAGAGCCAGGCTGGCAAAGCTGGCATGGCATGGTTCTTCTAAATTGGTCTGGGGAAAAGTGAAGAGCTGCAGCTTGCTTTTGAAAAGAGAAATAAAGACAACAATTGCTACTCAAATAAGCTCGTGTGGCCCTTGTCTGGGTGTTCGAGCACCCTGGAAATTACACCCAGAGTTAAAAAGGCAAAGCAATTGTGAAGCAAAATGGAGAGGCTGCTCTCCAGCTCAAGTTCCTGGAGATTTGGAACAGGAGAGGCTTTGTCCACACAAAGCTGAACAATGCTGGACAAAGCCTCACAAGTTTTCTATAATCCGCACTGAGAAGTGTTCAAAACAAATTTTTGTCTCTCTCCCCTCATGGAGGAGAACAAAAATCTATTTCTGGCTGAGGGAAAAAACAAAGGCAACACGATCCAAAATGACATAAAGGCGTGTAGTGCTATCAATGCTAAAAAAATGGAATTGATTTTAAAACATTCTGGTTGTATTATTTTCCCTATGAGACTGGGTTGCAAGTCACTTCAAATCACACCCGTTCTTGTCCTTGTTTCAAACATGACAACCACAGATTCAAAGCAGCTTTTATTCTATGTCCCAGGTTTAACAGCGATCAATTCAGAGCCAAGCCAAACAACTTCCCTGGGACATCAGCCCAGTGAACAGGGTTTATAAGACAAAAAGTGGGAGGGGAGAGAGAACAGAGAGAATCAGTGGCATCTCTAACTCCTGTTGGTCCAGAAAGAGAGAAATCTGCTGGCATTTCAAGTAACAGCTCTGGCTGGTTGCTCTTTTTGTGTTTATTTGGGGTTTTTTTATGTTTTGCCCACTGCTGACAATACACACTCATTCTCCTTTACTGATGATTTACTGCAACTACAGCCTTGAGCACAAATCCCAGCAAGACTCAGCATTCCACCCAGGGAAAAAACTGGGTTTGAGACCCAGGCAGGTGAATTCTTACTGTGTAAGGTCCATTTCCTTCAGCTTCATCACGTCTTGCTTGTGCTTTTCCTGGAATTCCTTTGCAGCCTCCTCCTGCAACAGGACAGCACAAGGTGCATCAAATCCTGAGGGCAGCAATGACTTTGCAATGGGAGGAAAATGCCTTTTCCCACAAATGCATCCCCTAAAACAAACACCAGCTGATCCTCAATAGCTTCTCTCTTTTATCTAACTGCATTTTTACATTATTTGGACGCACAAACTTGTGATTTTCTGTGAAAACCCCATACTGCAGCTTAAAGCACAACTCCACATGTATGTAACGCAAACCTGCCAGGTTTTAACTCCCTTACAGTGCCAGACGTGGCGTGGAACTCCTTCCATCCAAGAAAATGTAGATGGCAATGTCTCTGCACTCAAGGGGACTCCCTGAAGTGTTTACATACAAACCAGGAATAAAGTGTGTATTTACCAAATCCTCATTTAAAGATTTCAGCGTTGGCTCCATCACAACATCCTTTGTCGCTGCCATCTGCTCCTCCACAGCTTTCTCCTGGACTGTGTTGAACAGCTGGAAATGAAATAACCCAGCACATGTAAGACTTGGTTTATTCAACATCGTTGAAGCCTGCAGGCATCAATCCTCTCCCAAGCCAAAGGAAAGGGAGAGGTGAAGGCAGGTAGAAAAAACATCATGGAGACACCAAAGTGAAGAAGGAAGAGCTGAAGCCCAGAGAGAGGAGATAGAGGAGATGCTTCAAACCTAGAAGCTGAAATTCTTTTGTAAAGCTGTGGTGATGGACACAGATACATCAGAGAACCCCTTCTAATTTCATGAAAAAAAGCATGGTGGGTGGAGTGTTCAAACCACAGCCATGAGCAAAGGTCCCTGTGCTGGAACAAGCAAATGCTGGAGTAACTGTGATCCAGTGAGAAGCCTGAACAGAGAGACATAGTGATGAAGACCCTTGCTCTCAGGGAAGAAGAAGAAGACCTCTGTTCCCAGAGATGAAGATGATCCCAGAGACAGATGAAGAGAACCTTTGCTCTTGAACAGCTCATCCTTAAAATGGTACCCCATTGGCTGAGATTGAACCCTCAAAAACAGTTGTGGGGAAGCCGTAAGTCGAGGGAAGGGACTTTCACACTGAGCAGAGAACCATTTCCTGGGTGGCTGTTTCACTGTGACATTAAAGCCACGAGAGAACTGTTTCTTGTGGAGATGTCCCCAGGGCATGGCAAGAGAGACTCCTCTCCCTAAGAGAGCTGAAGAAAGACTGTTATAGAGGTGGTAAACTGACTGAGAAATCCCAAGTTTTGTCCTTTTACGTTGTCAGTGGGAGAAGGAAGAAAGAGGTGGGGGGAGGAAAAGTGTTCTGAAGGTTTATTCTGACTTGTGTTATTTTTTTCTTTTTAGTTCTGTTAATAAACTTCTTTATATCCTTTAAAGTTTTGTGCCTGCGTTGCTTTCTCCTACTTATCTCATGGAAGGAGAAGAAGAAAGCAATGGATTGTGAACAAAACCATTACAACCCAGAAAAGCTGAGATGCCACCAGTGCCCTGAACAGTGGCTCAGGCAACGTGGGCTGTCTGCTCAGCATTTTGGTCAGGGCATTTCAACATGGAAAACTCTAAGATAAGCACTCTTATCTGGGAAATCACTACCCAGAAGCGTGAAGTGCTTTGGGTTGGAAGAGACCTTAAAGATCACCCAGTTCCAACCCCCCTGCCATGGGCATTTAAATCACTGCCACACATTTTCCTGCTGGGATTTTCCCCACCCTCCAAAGAGGTTTATGGGCAGTAGCTGGGGAGGTGTTAAGGATGCCCAGCTCGGACTCAGCTCTCTCTTAGTGCCGTATTTTCTGCCAGCATTGGAATTATGTTCCCATATGAGCAAGGCTTGTCCTGCTGCTCTCACCTGCACTACCTTGCGGATGATCCTGTTGAACAGCCCCATCAGTTGACTGCTGGGCAGCTCCAGCTCCTTTTCCAGCTGGTCCAGAGATTTGTGCTGCAGGCCAATCCCTAGGAAAAGGGCCTGAGGAAAAGAGACATCTTTCAGTCACAGAGCAAACACAGAGACACATTCCCTGCACTCCCCGGGTCTCCCCAAATCCTGGCTTGGCCCCGTCCCTACACACCGACTGCGCAGCAGAGAGGGAGATGTCTCCCGTCTGGCCGAGGAAGAACATCCTGGCGATGGTGGGAACCATGTCCATGATGAGGTGATAGTCCACCATGTTGCGGGAGTACATCTCCAGCCTCTTCAGGTCATAGGGGATGAAAACTGACTCCAGTTCAGCACGGCTGATGGCTGGTGGGGACAAGGGAAAAAGACAGCAAGGTCAGGAACGTTCTTCAGAGCTACCCAGGATCTCAGTGTTTAACATTTTTTCAGGTATTTAATGTTTTTCCCGTGGCTGAGAAAGGCCAGTTGCCTCCCCACGGGTTCCCTTCCCAACACGACTCAGAATGCAGTAACACTGCTCGCTTGGTTATCCCAAGCCTTTCCAGGCAGGCAGGCATCCATATGAAAAACATGGCAACTGCCAGAGCAGCCCAGCTTATCACCTTAAACACGCCAGAGAGACTGGAACCAGTGAGAGTTGAGAAACTGCCCAGCCTTTAACAATTCCCCCTGGTTTTGCTGGAAAAGAGGTTTGTTCCCTTGCTGCAGCAGGAAAACCCTCTGAGCAAGACAGACACTAAAACCCCCCAGGACACAGAATCCAAGTTCTCCCCAGAGGATTCTCCTCTCTTGAACACCTTGAGGAAACAGCAGATGGCAGGTGCCAGGCTGCAGCCATGCCCTGTCGTGCATTCAGAGCTGTCCCAGGCAGGGTACTCACGTGCTTGGGGCTGCTGTTTGATATTTTTGTTCTGGAGAATATTCAGGGCCAAGGAGGGAGAGAAGGTGCTGAACTGGTAGGAGAGCAGGGAAAGGAAGCGCCTCCTAAAATCTACAGGGCAAGAGGACAAAAACAAAAATCACCCCAGTGGACCTCTAGAACAGTGAACAGCCCAGAGGGTTCTCGCAGAGGCGGCAGGGTCAGAGGTACCTTTCCAGAAGGCAGTGAGCCAAGGTTCCTGCTCAGAGTCCTCTTCATTGAGCATCTTCAGCATGATGCAGGAATGCTCCCCAGTCAGGTCATTCTGATAAAGAAGATTTAATTCTATGATGGATTTTCCATCACCCCCATGATCCTTCTGCACTCTGTGCTCAGCTGAGGAAGGGAAATATCTTCCAAATCAGCAACAACACGGGCATCACCTGCTACTGACCACCTCCACCTAATGGAAAACCTATGAACTTCCAGAATCTGGTAAATCTCAGCTATTGTACCAATAACCACATTAATAACCCTCAACAGCTCTAAATTTTGAAGTGCAAACTACTTGGAGGCCCACATTCACAACCCTGGAACTCTATTCCTTAACTACAGGCCCAAAGAACAAAAATGAACAGAAGCCAAGCCCTAAAAGCAGCCTCAGCAAACCTTCCTGCCCCAAGCCCCCTCCTCACAGCATCTCCTGGGATACGTGCCCAGGGACTTCAGCAGGGCTGGGTTTTCACTCAGGAACAGTGTGGTACTTACTGGGGTCTGCCTCAGATAAACGGGCACGAATCCAGCACGCTTCCAAAACCTGGGAGAAAGGGGGAACTCGCTGAGAATTACAGAGCTGTCAACAGCACAGTAATAAATCATGGCTAAATGCAATTTATCTGCTGTACCAGGAGAGCTGGTGAGGAGCAAGCACAAGGCTCTAAGACACCCCAACAATCACTGACAGAAAGCAGGAACAGCACCCGCCCGGCTGAGGCTCCAGCTCAGGGGAGGGAAAAATTACGAGGGTGATGTCAAAACATGAACAAACTTTCAAGGTGCTGTGAAAGGCATTGACATCAGCCAGGAAAAGCACCACCAGCCCTGAAGTCAGCAGCACCTCAAGCTTCTACAGGTCACAGGAATTAGAATTTAACCTCTCCCTACCTATCACAGGCTGTTCTTACTTCAACACCCTGGAAAAATGGGGCAAGTAAAGCTCATCCTCTGTTCAGGAAGGGCAAGATGTAACTGGGAAATAGAATCATGTCCTACTTGAGCAATCTGGGTGTCAGGCCGTAAGACACCCCGAGATAGTCCAGGTTCTCAGCTTGTCTCTCACTCAGTTTGAGCAGCAAAGGAGGCAAATCCTTCCGAGGTGTCACAACCTCTTCTAATAACCCCACAGTCTGGAAAAAAAAAGTGGGGCTGGGTTAGCAGCGACCTCCACAGAAATCTCCCCATTAAAGCTCTTCTTCTGCGTGAAAAATCAAACCTGAGTGTCTTCTCCTTACAAGAGAGGAGACTTACAGGGGAAATCACACAGGTTAGCATGACAGAAAATAAAAAACATTGCCACACCTCACTGCTCACAGTGGCGATTTCTTTTGGCTTTTGAACTGTTTTTTCTTCCAAACATGGGAATTTGCCTTCGTAGTACATCTGCAGCAGGGTCAGAGCTCTGCTGCCGTAGCCCATCTGTGAAGAAGCAACAACACACTGTGAGGAAAAAGAGGTCTCTGATTTTTAACACGGGGCAAAAACATCCTCCCCTCAAAAGCCACCAACAATCAGCAGGGCAGACATCACTCAGTCACTGCAAAAATGCTTGTTCTGGCCACGTGGCCGCTCCATGGAGAGGGGCACTACAGAACCAGGGTCTCCAAAACCACAGCGGGACACAGCCCTGGTAGCTCAGGGCTGTCTAACAATTCTTGGGGCTTAACTCTGGCACTCAGGAAATGCCAAACACTCGATAATCTCCCAGGAAACATCCCTGGATCTGGATTGTGTACGGCTGTTCAGGATGCTCCGGTGCTGCCTAGGAACAACGGGAGCACTGGTTTGGTTCCCGGAGCTTAAAATGCTAAAAACTGGAGGAATTGGAATGTTTGCCCAGTTCCTGAGCTCTGCCTGGAGAGCCATTCCCATGGCACCACCACGGCTGGGCCCCAGGTACTTTACCCCCTGATAATCCGGGTGAACCGCGATGCGAACGACGCGCCCGCCGGAGAGGCCCCCGAAATCCGGATCCTGGAACTGCAGGAGGGACAAAAAGTCCATGTAAAGGACACAGCTGGACACTCCGGGAACAGGAAATACATGAGTGCACAGCCAGCTCACCCACCTGCTCTGAAATGGTCCAGGGAATAAGATCCCCAGAGGCTTTCTTTCCCCTGGAGAGGCTGTTCATGATGGACTGGCGGGAGATCTCTCCCTCCATGCACACCTGCCAGGCAAGGCAGAGGGCCATGAACACACCAAAATGCTTTCTCCCACGGCCACTCAACCACGGCAGGATCAAAACACCGACACTCGAGTTGTTCTCTTACCTGAACGACAGCCAGGACTTCTGGTAACGAGTTCTGGGTGGGTGGGACAGGTGGCAAAAGGCAGAAGAGATGATGGGCAGGGGCATCAGAGAGCATCTGGAGGTCGTTGGGGGAGTTCTGGAGGGTAAAGACATGAGAAAGATGAAAAAGCATCCAGAGAATCACAGAGTATCCTGAGTTGGAAGGGACCCATCAGGGCTGAGTCCAGCTCCTGGCCCTGCACAGGACACCCCCAAGAATCCCACAAATGTGCCTGAGAGTGTTACCCAAATGCTTATTCCACGTGAGGAGAGCTTCAAAGTCCAGCTGATTTCTTAACAATCCCTCTATTTTCCAAATTCAGAGCTTTTAAGAAACGTGGAACCAGTACAATGCTGAGGCTTGGAGGAGCTCCCAGCCCTCAGGGCTGTCACACCACCAGACTGCATCTGCTTTCCTCGAGGGAAACCTCGTGCTCTAACATGTATGAAGCCAAACTTCCTCTTTTCATACAGCTCCTTACCTCTGAAGTGCCAAATCCTAAATTTTTTTTAAGCCTCAGACTTTTAGAACTCAGTACTTCAGCCCTTCTGGACTTCCCCACTCACATTTACAGATCCCCCCCGGCCTCAAAACCTTGCAATAAATTATTCCTCTTTTCAGTAACACAACAGTGCTGCTCGTGGTTCTGGTGAGGCCACCAGAACTCGGCAAAGAGAACTGCAAGAGAGGTTCAGCACTGATAAAATCCTGGCAAGCTTGGAGGCTCATTTAGAATTTTAGTCTCCACATCTTCTCAAGGCAAAAACATTCCAGACTCTCTGGGAATCCAGTATGTTCAGCCAGGGGCAAGGCAGAGATCTCAGAGAAAGAGGGATACAGCTCTGTACACAACAAGAAGCTGTTCAGAAATCTCAGTCGGGCTGTCACAACAAGCACTGCTGTCCCCAAAAAATTCCACACCGAAACAGGGAATGAGGCTGGATGGAAGAAGCACAAGGCCTACCTTGTAGTGGGAAGCCACGTAGAGAGCCATCAGCCTCTGCAGGAAAACCTCTGATGCTCTGTGGTAACAAAAGAGTGTGTCCCTATTTACGTAGTACCTAAACACAGGGATTAAGGAAAACACCTCCTTGGAAACCAGGAAAAAGCTTCCTGCTGGTTTGTTTTCAATATTTGGGCCACAAGCTGGCTTGTCCTCTTAGGCTCCACAGCTTTATCTACAGGAATAAATGCTGGGCAGTGTTCACAGCTTTCACAGCCTTCATCTGTGAAGATAAACCTTTAATAACTCCAAAAAGGGATTCCCTTCATACAACCCTTCCTGGAAGTTGTCTCTGCAGCAAAACTGGAGTTTGGTGATGCCCTGGCAACGCACGCCACCAGTGCCACGAGAGCTCAACTCCAGGAGCGAGGTCCTGGGGAGAAGATCGCGTGCTGAGCTCACCCCACCAGCCCCAGAACCAACCCTCCACCAGCCTGGCGAGGATACAGGTCACAGGTGTCTGGCAGGGGGCAGCCAGAGATGATCCTGGTGATGTTGAGGCAGTCCAAGCACAGCAGATCGTTCAGCCACTTCTCCACGGCGTCCCCGGGCGCGTACCTGATGGACTCGTGCAGGGACACCTCGTGCAAGGTGCGAGCTGCGGGGGTGGCACAGGGCACTCAGGGCTGGAAGCCACAGCCAGCTGAGAATCCCGCAGCATCCCCGTGCTCTGAAGGGCTCCCAGGTCAGGAAACTGTCAGCTGCTAACTTCCACCTCTTAAAAGCCAAAACTCGTGAGGGAAACACGGCGGCGTTCCCTCATTTCCCCACACAGCCCCTTTCCCAGAGCTGCAGAGCAGGTGAATGTGTGGGATCGCCGTGGGATCTGGCTGGCAGCAGCCCCAGACAGGGTGACAGACCCCAGCCCAGAGGTGCTGTACCTGAGGTGAGCTTGGCAGTGGCCGTGGATTTGTTCTCTGCTGTCAGGGTCACCTGGCTCTGGGCACTCTGCTGGCGGAGCTGCTGGATGAGCTTCAGCGACAGCGACCGACCCGTGCCCTCGTACCTGACAACCAGGACACAGAAAGCCTGAAGCAAGGAACCAGGCAGCCACCCGGAGCTCTGGGGAAGCTCCAGCACAGCCTTACCCGTTGATGGTGGAAGCCATGAACACCAGGTAAGGGCCCAGCAGGTTCTTCACCAGGGGCAGAGGAATGGCAGCAGCCTCATCGATCACCACGAGCTCGGCCTGCCCCAGCTTCACAGAGTCAGCAGGGTGGATGTACTGCAAGCAACCAGAGCACACTGTCACTGCCAGCAGCAGGGGAACATCAGGATTCACAGAGCTGGAGCCCTGGAAGCTGTTTGCTGTCCCTGTTCTCCTCAAGCACCAAGCCAGAGACTGAGACGTGGAAATCAGAAAGTCGGGAGAGGGTTTATGCTGCCCTAACAAGGACTGGCTCACTCATCTTTAGCACAATTGCACACCAATTTATCTGCAGAGGTGAGGAAAATAAAGGAGATCTGGTCGCTAAAAGCTCTTCCTGCAGCGTTGATATCACCTTTCTTTGCTTTTGTTTGGGGAGAAACCCACGAGGGAGCTTTGCAATCTACAAGTTATTCCCTGAGAGAGGATATTCTGAGGAAGTCTCCCCATAAAGATTTGCCTTTCAGCAAAACCCACCAGGCCAGCTACACATCACGCAGAATGAACCTGCTTAGGTTCAAATTAGAATTTGAACAATTCAGAATCAAATTCAATCAAAACAGCTTTAGAATCAAAACAACTTCAGCACTGGCAAAAACAACAGCCAGGAAGAAAGAGTGGAAAGGCAAGAACAAAAACCAGTTACCTGGATGGTCTGCCTGTGCTCCTTGAACACATTCACTCTGACCACTGCCTTGTTGAACTCCGGATTTAAGGACTGAACAATCTCATAGTCCAGGTGTTCCTGGAAAACAACATTTTTTAAACATTATGAAAAGCCAGGATCTAAGAAAAATATAATTTCCCGTCATCTTAATAAGCTCAGACACTGTTATTTCACATTCTAATCAAAAAATTCTTGTAAAAGCTTCAAAGGCCTGAGAACTGGGAAATTATTCACTGATGTTAAAATCTGCTTCCCAAAGAAACTGATTTACCCTGCTTAAAAACAGAGACAGAAACGTAACTCTCCCATGGTTCCTTTTTTCACAGAGCACTGTAAAAAAGGCTGGTAGCAAGTACACGGAGCCAAAAGCACAGATGAGGTGCAAAACCCCCTAAGCAGGAATGCTTTGGAAGTCCTGTAAAAGTCTGCTCCCCTCACCTGATACTGCAGCGCATCGAAGCCTTTAAATATGAACTCAAAGAGAGTGTGAAGGTTGTCAGGGCTGGGAGATGTGACAAAGATATTGGAGTAACTGCAGAGAAAAAGAAACAGGACACGAGCTGAACGGCTTTTCTAACCAATTTTACCACATAAATACCAAATAGGGGGGGTTTTTTATAGGAGGGGTTGACTTTACCTGATAACCAAAACACAGCAGATTTCTTTAGACACTTATCTCAATTTGTGTGTGATTGAGTTTTAAGAAAACTTGACCAACCGTGTATGCAGCAATCAAAAGACACAAGACTAAAAATGAGGCATTTAAGACTGAAAATTACAAATACATTCAGATCCTGTCATCTTGTCTTTGGGGGTTTTTTTTAAAACTCGGGGATGCAGATAAAGGATCGGCGAGGGGGATCACTCACCCAAAAGCTACGGCTCCAGCAATGGCCAGCCCCAAAGCAGCAGATTTCCCTCGTCCCCTGGCTGCTGTTAACGCCACAGTGCTCCTCAGGGTCTTCTCAGAAATGGCTTCGATGAATTTCAGCACCGCTTTTGCCTGAGGACGAGAACACCCCCAGCAAACAGCGTTTGAATTCCTCTCCTCCCAGCACCCGCCGAGCCCGGAGCAGCTCAGCTGTGGCCACCACACCGACCTGATCCAGGGTCCTGCAGCCATCCACCAGCACTCCCACGGGCTGCGTGTCCTGCAGGCTCTCCTTCAGCCCCCGCAGCTCCAGGTCCTGAGGCCGCAGGCTCTCCTCCTGCAAGGACACAACCAGGTGAGCCAGGGACATCCCGGCACCATTCCACCCCTGCGGTGTCTGCCCGCACCTCTGGGCAGGCACAGAGAGGGATCCGGGAGGGAAAGTCACCACGAGGAGAATGTATTCCCTAGAAATGGGGAAATTTATATGGATTTAGCCCTTAAATTTCCAGGCATCTTCAGGAGAACGGTCACAAAGAGGTTCTCCCATCCTGGCTTCCCCAGGCTTGGAGGGGAAAAAAGGTGAGGAATTTTGCAGTAGCTAGTAATTAGAGAATGGCATTGATAGGAAAAACAGATTATGGAAAAATTTTGTAATAATTTAATTCACTTTTCAGTCTTTGGGCACTTCTGATCTTTGTTACAGCTGCCAAATGAAGTGCCCATGCAGGGGGAAGAAATATTGCAGCAGCAATACCAAAATAACACCAAGCCTTTCGGAGCCAAACAATAAACTTGGGCACAAACACAATCAGTTTTAGAGGGGAATGAAGGCTGATTTTCCTTGTTGCCACTTAAAACCCCCAAAGGCTGCAGTCTCTCCAGCCAACAGATGGGCATTTGTGCTGCTGTCAGTATTGTTCTAATGCTAAAAGGAGGTTTTATTTTGCTTTTTTTAAAATCAGGGCCTTATCAGAATGTTTTTAACCATCTCTGACAGAACCTGTGTTGGTTATTTCTTAGGCCACACAGCACAATTCAAATGCTTCAAGATTTCTGCTTAAAACTGGTTCCACTTGACTGCAGTCTGCAACTGGGAGTGGTAAAAGGCCACATTTCTAAAAGTAAAAATACCTCTCTGGATCATCCTCAGGGAATTTTTCCTGGGATGTGACAGGTGTAACTCAGAAATTGAAACAACTGGCACAGCTTCCAGCTGTGCCCCGAGCCTGCAATACACTCATTTCCAAATCTTCTCCCACCCTCCAGCTGCCAAAAAAGTCTTTTTGTCTTGTCCCATCTGTCCCTCAGCTTGAAATCCCTCCACGCAACCACAGCCAAACTCCACCTCACAGGGCTGAGCAGCAATGCAGGAGAATTAATAAATACAGGCAAGCACAAAGAGAGGTGGGACAGGAAATTTAAAAAAATAAGCAAAGAAGCAAGAAAAAACAGCTCCCTGAGCTTCTCCCAGATAATTTTTGCAGAACAATTCTGCTTCCTCTCTGCAATGCCATCATTTGATATAAATCAGGGGGAAATATTAAAAAAAATCTGTTTTTAACTCTTTAACACCCCGTGGCCAACTCAGAGGGATTTCTGCCAGGGAAAAGGGCTGGGATCAGTGACTGACCTGGGACTGGGGCGGGACAGGAGCGATGTTTGCAGCGTGGCTGGAGATGGGCAGGATGTTCAGCTGGTCATCAATCACCAGGCAGTTCTTGCACGAGGCCAGGGACAGAATGAACCTGAGCAGGCAGAGGAAACTCAGTGGAAACACCAGCACCATGCCCTGGTGGGTCATTTGAACTCTCTTCTAAACACAGAGCATTTACAGCTGCCTGCAGCAGCCTCTCAAAAAAGGCCTGTTCCGATGCAATCCTGTGGGAAGTTTCCCTGTCAGGAAGACCCCAAATGTTCCTGGTGCTCTCCTGGGGCAGACAAGCCCAGATCCTGTGCACCCTGAGGCACTCACCTCTCGTTGAACCTCCCCACCACGTCCTGGTGGGCCTCTGTCCTGTACCGAGAGTGAACGTCCTGAAAGAGAAGGGAAAGGACACAAACAGAAAATGTCAACCTGCAGAAGTGACAGTGACACTTGCAGGGCTGTGGCACCTTCCTTCCCACTCTTGTCTCTCCCTTTCCAGCCACAGCACATCCCAGACAGGATTCTGACTCGGTTGTGAAGCGCCCACATCTTCCAAACCCTGGTTAAAAACGTTCCCTTCCCACCCATGATTTTTTTACAAGCCTTACTTATCCTTGCCCGACTCGAGGGTCAGCTCTGCCAGAACACTTCGAGCCCCTCAGGGATGCAAAGGAAAAATATTCCATCACTTTAATTCACCTACTGGCATTATTAAAATTATTAACAATGGCAGCAGCTCCTGCTCTAGGTGTAAGCACACTCAGTGTGAGTCGTTTTGCAAAGCTGACCTCACCTAATTCACAAAACACTCCAAAGGCCCAATTTTTTTAACTTAAGTTGCTGATACGTGGGCAGACAGAGTAAACACTTCCCAAAACTGTCATGGAACAGAAGAACAGAGCACCACTTGTGAATGACAGCTGTTTCTTGTTTCCTCCTTGTCATTCCTTCCTTGCTGGCAGCCTTTCAGAAACACCTGAGTGTACTAAATCCAGTCACAGCTGAAGGAAGATCCCAGCCCATAATAGAAGCAATAAACACCCCCTCAGCATCACCTCAATGCAGCTGCTGGTGGAGAACAGCCACACCCTGCTGAACGTACCATGGTCATGGTATAGAGCTGCTTCAGGGAGTTCATGGTTCTCAGGAGAATCACCACAAGCCCACCTCCTTCCACTGTCTCCACAGTTCTGGCCAGCAGGTTTGGAGTCAAGGCTTCAAAATCCTGGGGAGTGAACGGAACTTCAGAGCTGCCCAGAGCCCACCAGGGCAGCTGGCTCCCACTGAGAGGCACAGGAAGCCTAAAAAACTCCATTCCTCAGTTTAACTCACACCAAAATTCGCACTAACCAGTGTCCTGTTACAACTCCTACCAACGGGGCCACCTCACCCTCACACGACTCCTGAGGGATACACCAGGCCACCAGAACTGAAGTGACAGAAGCAACAAATCCTACTCCTGGCAACACTTCAGCTGATTATTGTAACGCCCTTCTGGGAGCCAAGCGATTCCTCACCTGAAGGACACACATCCCAAAGGTGTTCCCGAGGATCTTGTGAGTTTCGTTGTAGTAGCAGTAGCGGATGTTTGTGGCTGCTATGAACAACTCGAAGGGATCATCGTCCTTGATGTTCAAAGTCCCGCTCTTTATCTTCTTCTGGAGCTGCCTCATCCTCTTCTTGCGGTGGCTGGAGGGCAAAATCACACGGGAGTTTTCTTGGGGAAGGGTTTGAGAAAAGCATGCTCAGGCTGAGTCTGGAAGTCAGAGCTCAGTCCTAAACAGGGATGAGGTTAAACAGCTGAGGAACACAAGTTCTGAGGTGAAAAAGGTGAGGGGGAGTTTGGTCCAGGGCAGCAGAGTCAGCATTAGAGCTACAGAAGAGAAACCAGAGGTACTTTTTGCTGGTGCCAACTCTGTTGTGGAAGCCAAATTTCAGTCCTGGAAGAGCAAACCTCCCCCAGCTCCTGCTGGCTTCCCCTCACACCCAAATCCCTCAGCCTACAGCGTGTGCTCCCCAGAGAGCAGCAGGACACACGGGGGATCTCTCACCTGCTGAAGCCCAGCTCCTTCTTGTAGCACCACAGCACCGAGGGCCTGGCCTTCACCGTGGCCTTGGACAGCATGTGGTGAAGGATAACGACCTGCCAAAGACACCAACAGCTCTCAAGGGGACAGCAAAATGCCAGGTGTTCTTCTAAACTTGATTTTCCAGCTGTGTTTCCGCTGTGGAGAACACAGGGATCCCCTGACACGAGGTGAAGCTGTGTCTGTGCCTTCTCCAGGGCTGCACACCAGAGACACTGGATTTTGCCTCCTGCTTCCTCAGTTCCCTTCTCTGGCAGAGCTTCCACCTGCACACCCCGATTATTCCAGGCTAAACACAATTCCTAGTGCTTGTCTCTTACGGAGAATCCACTAAGAATGGTTTTCCACAGAGTGTTTCAGAGAAAACACTGAACACAAGCAGACCTGGGAGAAGCCAGACCCCAGCAGTAAATAATGCCACCTGAATAACTCATTCTTTTCCAAGTTTGGTTATAATTAGTTCCTTTTCTTTCCCCACAAACTGGAGAGGAATGAATTATCACTTGGACAGCAGTCAGAGCAGAATAGCAGCAGGACCAGGGCAGTGATTGCTCCCCTCTGCTCAGCACTGGGGAGGCCACACCTTAAATCTTGGGGTCAGTTTTGGGTCCCTCACTGCAAGAAAGGCATTGAGGGGCTGGAGCATGTCCAGAGAAGGGAACGGAGCTGGGAAGGGGCTGGAGCCCCAGGAGAGGCTGAGGGAGCTGGGGAAGGGGCTCAGCCTGGAGAAAAGGAGGCTCAGGGGGGCCCTGGTGGCTCTGCACAAGTCCCTGACAGGAGGGGGCAGCCGCGGGGGTCGGGCTCTGCTGCCAGGGAACAGGGACAGGAGGAGAGGGAACGGCCTCAGGCTGGGCCAGGGGAGGCTCAGGTTGGATATGAGGCAAAATTTCTTCCCTGAATGGACTGTCAAATCCCCATCCTTGGAGGGATTTAAAAGCCACGTAGATGTGGCACTTGGGGACATGGGTTAGTGGCGGGTTTGGCAGTGCTGGGGGAACAGCTGGACTCGGTGACCTGGGAGGGCTTTTCCACCCTGAACGATGCTGTGATTCTGTGAACTGACTTATCCTAAAACATCACGGGTTTGCCGTGCTGTTCTTCCCCTCCCCACTCGAAAAACACAAGGCCAGACTCTCTGAGGAGAAACGAGTGCTGCACTTCATTTCTTCCACACAGCTCCACTGAGCCGGTTCATCTGCGAGATGACTCCGTACACCAAGCCCGCTCCCGCGTGAGAAACCATCACAGCTCAGGGCAGAACCGAGGAAAAAAAACTCCAGCTGGCCAGAAAATTATACTTAATAATATAATCAATGTATTATACTGCCCTTTGCCTCAGTTTAAAAAAAAACAAGCTGAACACACAAACCCCTGAGGCTGTCCTGAGTTCTGTTTGATGTTCATGAGCTTCCCAGACAGGAGAGGTCTGAGGTGAGGTCTCACACACCATTTCCAACCCCTCTGTCCCTGCGAGCTCGCTCCCCCTCAGGTACCATTGCTCTGCCGGGGGCTGTGAGGGTTTAACTCCTGCTGGAGGCAGACAGAAGCCGGGACCGAGGGAGTACGGCCGGCCCGGGTGGGTATCAGCACCCACAGACCCCGCACCCCCTCTGGCACGGCGTTACCTGGTCCTTGCCGCGGTCGCCCACCACCACGAACAGGCTCCGCTGCCGCTCCGCCACGCCGTTCTCGATGAGGACGCGGATGCGGTTGTCCACCTTGCGGCGCTGCATGGCTGCGGCTGCCCGGAGCTTCTCCCGGAGCTTCTCCCCCGGCCCCGCTGCCGCTCCCGGCGCTCCCGCTGCACCACGTGGGGGCCACGTGGGGCCGGGCGCGGGCGCCGCGCAGCGTGGGAGGACCCCGGGGCTGCCCGCGGCGTCCGCCTGCGCCGCGCGCACATCCATCTCTTTATAAAAACCACACATTTCTGTATAAACACACATTTCTGTAAAAACACACTTTTCTCTATATGTTGAGCTTTCAAGCAGAATAATTGAAGGTAGCTTTCCCA
>VYXC01005426.1:20455-51419 GCA_013397175.1 Platysteira castanea
TTTATTTATTTATTTATTTATTTCAGTGACTTCTGGCTGTAAAAAAGGGGGACGAACCAAACTCCAGTCGCAATGGCAACGCTGATTATATATATATTTTAAACGTTTTGTTCTAAAGAAATCCTGTCTGCGACCCCCCAGGCGTGTGGGCACGAAGAGCGGGCCTCCGAGTTTATAAACATAATTCCATTTCCGATTTTATAAACATAATTCCATTTCCACAGCGGCCAAACGCTGAGCCTCGGTGGCCTTTGCTACTGGGGGGAGAGACGACAAAAACAAATATATATAAAAAAGGGGCATTTGGAGAGAGTTTCCCCCAAGAAACAAGGCTGCAGAGAGCAAACAGAACACATACAGAAAACAACACATCTTTAGGATTATTATAGGATACTAAACGAAAACCCAGGAAATATTAAGAACCCTGCTTCTCAGTAAAACGATGGCGCTTATAACATTTAAACTCTGCTCCTTAATAAATCCACCACAGCTGTTTGAGAGTTTTCCACACAAAATCCCAAGTTGCACAATCGTGGTGCAGCAACAAGAAAATGATCTCTCTACCTGACTTGATATTCCAGCGAGTTTTCAGAAACACAGAATTTTATTCTCAAACTGACAGTAAAACTATTCCTAACCTTCCAGTACCAAAGTTGTGCTGAGCTATTTGCGTAGATATATTTATTCTTAGCTTTTAATACTGCCCAATTTTTTTTTTTAACTGGAACATTCAACCAATGAAGTATTTAAAACCAGGTGACTTCGTAGGAAAAATGTGTTTAATACCGCTGGATGTATTCGGGGTTGCTTTAAAATATAACAAAAATATGATAAAACAACAGAATTAATAATCGTAAAGGCTGTGGAACAGTATTTTTTTTTAGGTGAACCCAGGTAAACCCAGTCACTGAGACAAAACCACCCGTGCAACACAATCCCTTCAGGTATGAAACGTCTGCTTGAAAGGGAAGGACATAAAACATTGAAATAGATTTATTTTTCAAGTGTTTACATAAGCCAGGGAGCAATGTTTCCAGTGCTGAGTTAAAGAACTGCAAAGACATACAGACAGGTATGTTTAAGGCCATCAGAAAATTGAAACCTGACAACAAACTAAAAATTCTCGACACTTATTTCATGTGGTAGAAGCATTACTAAAATTCGTTCTAAAATCCAAGAGCTCCGAAAGAGGAAATACATTTTCATTTAATAAAAGTCAAACGGGTATTTCCTAAAATTTAGCTTGCGACCAAAATTCCAGGTGTACTCTTGGGTAGAAATGGGCCGGCAGAGTTGGAACCGAGCTAGTTACACCCATCTGATTCTTTTATGAATATTAAAAAGGGAGGGGTAAAGAATCTGGCTTTTAATAAAAACGTAGCAAGAGCAAACAATCAATTTAATTCAGAACCAAATGCCAAGTTAGGCTCTGGTTTTCCTAATAGAGTTCTCCACGTGCTGCTCCAAGTGGCTTTTAGGAAGCGGATTTTGGAGAACAGGTTTCTTTCCCTCCATTAAGGCTGGATCCAGAGGGCCACAAATTTTAACAGCATTATATTCAAAAAGCCTCTGCAAGCAGTTAATAGAATAGCACCTCTTCCCGTAGATGAACAGTCTAGAAAATTAAGTTTCTCATCAGGCTCTGCCACATCACACCAAAAATACACCTTTGACGGACCTTCCCCACCTCCTTCCCTCTGGAAAAATGTATTGGCCCAACAGGAAAACGTTTTAGTTTAAGCAATTCGCCCTCTCCACCAGTGACAAAATAAGGGAATGTTCCCAAAGTTCCCTGTCAAACTCCTTCTATGAAGTGCCACAGACTCCACGACAGCCAAAATCAGTCGGAGACCAACGGAGCGCTCAGGTGCATTTAACAAACTCTGTCATTTTCAGAAAAACACGACTAGAAGGGAGCTGCACGATGTTGCAATGCTGCAGCTTCCAGCCAAGCTCCAGGCAATAATCATAAATATATTTAAGGCCAGATTTAAATAAGGAAATTGTCCTCTAAGTTCAGCAGGAGAGTTTTGTTGTTTGGGATCATTTCCTGCTTGCTCTTCAGACGTCCTGGTCCATCAGTGAAGGGCACCTGCACCTTCCCACTGCCTCTGGAAGTTCCCGGGTGCCAGCTCAAGTGACAGGAAACCTTTCAGTCCCATCCATCCTCAGCGCAGATGGAAAACTGGAGAAACAGGTGCCCAGGTTTTAGAAACTAAACCAGCCTCCTTCTCACAGTGACAAACCTCAGCTCCAGCTTGTCTCTTCAAGCATCCATGTCAATATTTGCAATAGACTTTAACCAAGAACAGTTTCACACGAGCAAGAGGGATGGTCTGGATTTTCCAGGATGTGACGGTAGCCCCAATAACAGGAGGGGAATATCAAGATTCCTCCAACCAATTGGTTCTGTATTTTGCTCTGCTGGACCACAAACATTTTGCCCTATTTGTTCTTTATCTTACGAATTTTAACCACTTTTCCAGTATCATTTATCATCTTTTCAGTATTTATCTGCATTTTGAGCCTCTTCAGTAACTTCTCTCTACTCAAATGCCATTTGGGAGAAAGAGGGAGCCCGATCCTTTCTCCAAAGACCCACAACACAACCAAACCATCTGCCTAAGAACTGCAGGTCGGCAGGACATTTTGAGAAGCCCTTTTTAAGGACACGAGGTTCTCGGAGAGTTAAGTCCCAGCAGGACACAGTGCCTGGGTAAGTAACAAGGAGCCAACAATACTTCTCCAATTCAGAGATTGCTGTGTACAAAAGACAGGATCTGGGGAAGCAAACGGGTTAAGTGAAGTTTAGAACCCTCTCCACAGCAAAATGCCTAAGCTGCACTGGTGAACTGTTCTTAGAAACAGACAAAACACAGAAAATTCAGGACCAGGGTGGCCTCAGGTGTAAGACAACAGCTCATGGTTTCTGGGTAAGCTTTTAAGTAGGAGGACGTCCAGGAAGGATCCAGGTTTCCCAGACACAGTAGCAACATGCACAAACATCTGAAATAACTCGAGTGATTTATAAATTACTCGCTCAGGAACCCCTGAATTACAGCCAAGAGGAAGCAAGAGGCTGAAGGCAGAAGTTTGGTTTCGAATGGGCTCAGACACAGCCCTGTCCCACGCTCCTTCCAGCCACAGGATGAGGCCCCAGCTACCCTTGGAATAAACAGCTCATCCCAACATGCCAACCAGGCTGGGCCACAGAGCCAGCCCCAAGCTGCCACAGCTTTGCTTCAGGATGAACTTCTGATGAGTCTTTGCTCAAAACAGCACCTTTTTCAAAAGAAACGTACCTAGGAGTGCTTGGGATCTGGAGGGAACTTGGATCTAGAGCCAAGCTATGGAGTAAGAACTGAGAGCTCCCCTGAACAGGCCAGAAAAGCAGCAAGGGCTCCGTGTGCCAGCACAGGGTGACTCCAGCAGCTGTTTCAGGACAGTTTGTTACACCAGGAGTGGGATTAAAGGGGTCTGGGCAAATTCCCATCTCACGGACTTGTTCCACCTCTCCCTCCGACAGAAAACAGCAGGGCAGCTGCTCTGAAGGCCATTTTCAAACCTGTCTCTCAATGAAGAGGCCCAGTGTGTTATCAATGAATTGAAGTTGGAAAAAAACCCCAAACCAACCCCCAAGCTTTAGGTGGAATGTTTTGATCTGTTCAGTGGTCTCTGACAGAGCATGGTGCACATTTACTGACAAACCACAAGTAGTTCCTTAAGGAGCATCTGCTGTGCAATGGAGAAAGCCGAGCAGCTTGTGTTCTACCAACCATTTAAAAGTAAGCTGATGCATGAAGAAAAATAAAATAATTAAAAGAATTCACTGTTTTCCTACATCAGTTCAACATTAAAAGGTTTGTCTTTTTATTTTTTTTTCCAGTTAAAAAACAGTTGGGACTATTATCTCAGTAATAGCTTCCTAAAAAAGACACAGAACAGCAACTTCTCACCGGACTGCAGTTTAGGAATGTTCTAGGCCTTGACTCAAATTGCTGCTTCCAGACATCAGCCCCGTTTCAGGAGGCCTGGTGTGGAATATGGTCTTCACAAGCTTAGCACTTCCCGCAGTGAAAACATCTCTCATTTGTGCTCTTCACACAGGACATGGAAAAGGACATGGAAAAATATCCCACCTATTTGTGTGGAGTTCCAGACTGTTTCACAACGAAGCCAAGAGTAGCTGACTGCAAGTTCTGAAAGTTCGGTTGTGATACAAAGTAGAAACGACCCTCTGAGTGAAAACAACCTTCAGTTTTGTACACAACAGTAAACACCACGCGGCCGTTCCTTAATTTCACCTTTCCACAGGTAGGAATTATTGGATGAGCAATACTTAACATGTAATATAGCACTTTTCTTCTTGCACGTGCTACAGAATGCAACAGAACTACCAACACCTCTATGGAGGCAGCTATCAAAATATTCTCCCCACTGCAGAGAGAGTGCATGTGCGCAAAAGGCAGGCACAAGTGATTTTTCCAAAGATTATACCACAAGGACGCAGTAAAACTTGAATAAGACTCGGTATTTTCCAGCTCCTAGGCTTATGCCATTTCTTTTATACATCGCTGCCTTGATGAAAAAAAAAAGGAAAAGTCCATCAAAAAGAAAAAGTTTCCCAGAAGTCACAGCTAAGTAGAATAAAACCAGAAAAAGAGGAGGAGGGTTTACATCTAGTCAGGAAAAAGAGACTATTGGGGGGAAAAAAACAAAGAAAGAAAAAAAAAAACCTTATGAAATGTCACCCCATCGCATTGAATCTGTTTCAGCCGTTGAAAACCAGTGTTCCAGGATACCATTTTTATAAACATGTTTTATTTATCTTGCTTATACCATTAGAACTGTAACTGCTGGCTGTCATTTCCCTGAAAAGGGGAAATCAACTCAAACACAGACTGGTGCTTTTCAAAAGATAGCAACTGGAAGGGCAGCAGCAGCGGGCATTTGAGATTTCATAAAACCTTCAAGGCTGCAGGAAAGACAAAAGGACATGTGACCAAAAGTGTTATGATTATCCATTAGATTTCCATCAGTACCGGCATCAGTTATTTAGGTGATAATACAGCAAGGTCAAGTATTAGTGACAGACAATGTGCAAGTCATAAGGAATGATAGAGAATACCAATCCTTACAAAAGTCATTGCTATCAAAGAAACTTAAAAGTGTTTCAAAGAGATATCTAAATACTTCACATCAAATATACAGTGGCCATCCAGATTATAGCTCAGATTTGTTGCAAAATTTTGTCCAAGTGCCAAATCAAACCTTTTTTTTTTTTTTTTTTGGTTGTTTTTCACCTTGTCTCCTTAAAAAAAATTAATTACACAGTTACATTAGCAGTTCTGCAAGCGCTCTGAACTCCTTAGCCACAGGAATCAGGGCCCTGGTGATGAGGAGTGCTGCAGCTAAGGGTGC
Source organism: Platysteira castanea (assembly GCA_013397175.1). Taxonomy (NCBI): domain Eukaryota; kingdom Metazoa; phylum Chordata; class Aves; order Passeriformes; genus Platysteira; species Platysteira castanea. The sequence continues at coordinate 25,877 of VYXC01005426.1, forward strand.
TTCTTCTTTGTCACAAACTGCCTCTAAGCCCACCTGTCTATTTAGGGCCATTGCATCACTACACATCTTTAACTGTTCAGTGCTTCGGTTTAGTACGAAAAAGCTGAAATGCAGTTGTTCTACCAAGCCACACTTCACCTTTTCCATCCTTTCATGGGAACATTGAAGTTTTGTCAACTGCCACCACAGTAAATCTTTATGGATTTGCAGATTTTATCTGAATTTGTTAAATCACTTTTAAATGTCAGAAGTGAGTCTTTGCTTTTTTTTCCTGCCACTTCAGTTAACCATGGAGATTGGATCACCCTGAAAATTGCCTTTTTTTTGCTTTATTCTTAGCAAGGGTGAGGAATCTGAATCTCATGTGCAAGGCTCAAGATGATGCTTAGGACAGAACATGCAGAGTAAACGTTGTTTCGTTCCTTTCAATATCCAGGGAATATAAAGCTGGCAACTGTAGTCCTGTCATTATGGGTAATGAAAATAGTCCCTTTACAACAAACTTCCTGTAAGGGAGAACAAATAGATAATAACTCTTCTGGTAACATGTATTGTACACTGGCCAGCGTGTTTTTGGCGTTGAACGGAATCCTGTGAATGTGTTTAATTCACTTGCTGAGCGTTCATCTGAGGCATCCCTCTGTTTGGTCTGGGGGGCCCTCCACGACCTAGAAAACACAAAAAGGGGGTTGAATTCTGCAGGAGATCTGGTTAGTTTAAAAAGAGTCCTAAATCTTCTGGGCTAAACTCAGGAAGGCTGTGCTGTGCTTCCTAAAACACGCTCTCAGCTTCACCACAGCCCAATGCTGCACTGAACTCCAGAGGTCTCAGGGCCACCCCTCAGGGCTTTCAGGACCCTTTTTTGAAGGGACAGAACCCTTCAAAAGTGAACCCCATGTGGAGTTTCACAGGCACAGGGCACAGCCTTGAGCTGCCCTCACTGACAAGGCACTCATGGCAATGTCTGTATTGAGACAGAACAGTCTCAGCACCAAAACCTACTCAGAAAAAGACCTGAGGAAATAGTGATGAAAATAAAATTTAGAAGCTGAACTAGAGCCTCATTATGCCTGCGGAGTTTGTTTCCTAAGGCTTTCATTAATAAAAGACAGTATCTGCTGTATCTAAATGTCAACAGCAATAGCTTCTTTTCCAACAATTCCTCATTCAAGAGCCAACTAAGCTTCCACCACCACTTCACAGGATCTCAGTAATTCAAGTCAGTAGGGTTCTCAGGACCAAGTCTCAGAGGTTCTCCAGGACCAAGCCCTGCTCAAAAGCAGGGGAAGCTATAAGGTCAGAGGAAAGTCAGCTTGTTCTTAATTGTGAGCTGCTGAGTAAGGAGTGAGGTTGTTTTTAAAGTCCAGAACTCTATAAAAGTTGGCTCAGAAACTTCTACTCAACCCAAATCAATTATTCACTACTCAGGAAATTACCTCTAGGAGCTCCCCGAGGTCCACTTTGTCCAGAGCCACGTTTGAAGTTCTGTTGATATCCATCCTGAAGCAAAGAAATTTGAAGTTACAACATAAACCCTGGGCATTCTGTTCTTAACTGCCAGCAAAATAAGGAGCATTTAGAACAGTATGCATTCACAAAACACCTGTAACTTCAACATGCAATACCTTATTAGTTTAAAATAATCTTTAAGAAGTCAATTCTTACTTTCACTAGTGCCTAGCAGCTGTAATAAAATGTGCAGTGACAAATGCTCTCTCCAGTTACAGGTTGTGTTGCTCAATATAACTAAGAAATATAAATAGACGTATTTAGAGTTCAACTTTTCCAAACTACACAGAGGCAGTTTGTGTTCCTGAGCAATAAAAGAAGTCTCAGAGGACGATGTCACTAACAGCTCTGAGTGCTTTTGACAGGTTATTTCCCCCCACAGTGGTAGCTTACCCTCTGGTAGTTTGAGTAATCCCGAGGAGCATTGAACTGGGGCTGTGTGTAGCCACTGTTTGGAGTGTTGGAAAAGGAAGGACGGTAGCCATCGTATCCCCCTAAGGAACAGGGCACAAGTCTTTCACTTGCAAATCCAAGTTGCACTTAATACTTGACCTTCTGCTACTACAGAAAGCAAAACAGTAACAGCATTTTACCTAAAACCTTTTTAAAAACGCCATCCCTTTAGGAAGGGCTGTTTACCTGCAAGTCAAGCAAACATCTCCAACATCAGGGCTAATATATTACAAGAAATGAGAATGAACACCTGGTGAGGTCTGGTGTTTATCCTCCATGTTAACTTTTTTCTTTCTCATTCCTCCATAAATCTAAAACCTACATACACCCAGTGATAAGCTAAGCTAATTACACACTTTCTTTCTGTTTTGCATTTCATCTCTCAATGTAGGCAATTTTGTCCAGGGACAAGGTTCAAAAATGGAATTCTGAGCTTTCTGCCAGGGTTCTGAACAGGTCTGGCGGGATTCCAGACCCCCCTGGACAGTGAGAGGGATACTCGGGGCTGCCACAGGAGGAGGCAGAATTCAGTGCATTTCTCAGAGTAATCTGAGGTTTGATTTACAGAACATTCAGTCCAGAGCTAAACATGATCCTAGGTAGGATCTAAATGTCCCAGCTGTGGTTACTGGATTCACCCTCCAATCAGATGTATTTCTATTACAGGTTTCTCCTCTACTCCCCAGCCACAGGAGAGCAAGAGAACATGGAAGACAGTACCCGTGTCCATAAGTAATCCCAGAACACCTGAAAAGGAAACCATCTCTCTCCTACTCTAACATAAACCTCTCCGTAGCACTGACAGCCACACATAAAAGGTCCAGGAACCATGAACATTCTCTTATCTATCGAATACTACAGTATCATTCCTCCACTCCCGTTAATTCCCTTGGCCTAGCGACTTTTGGACTCTTGTGTTGTATTTCTACATAAGCCCACCTATTCTCATTCTGGTGAAACACAGAACTGTAAAATACACTGTGGAAATAAAAAGCACTTTTGAAGTATCAACTGGCATTGCTGCCAGTTGCTGGCATTCCTTGCTTGATGGCTGGCTATTTCTGCATGTGCTTATACTTGCAGTAGATGCCCAATGTTGTGCTGTAATAGAGGTCTAGACATACACTTAAATTTTAAGCTGCTGATCGACAGCCAGTAAGATTTCTACCCCAAGTTTCACTGTCTCACAGAGATACTGCCCCAGTCTAACAACAGCAGGTCAGTTTAACACTTGCTACCCCGAGCTGGCGTTCCCCCAAGCGCAAGCAGAAGCTGTGAGTGTTGCAGAGAGCTGCTCACCTCTGAATCCGTTGGCCGGGCCCCTGTAACCGTTCATGAGGCCCCGGGCCCCGCGGGATCCCCCCCGGGACACCCCTCGGCTGTTGTAGTAAGGCTGGCTGTTCCTGGGAAATCCAGTGTTCTGCTGGGGAGGCTGCTGGTGGTTTCCTGCCACTTGGTGACTCTGGTCCGGGGAACCGTGGTAGGTACCAACCACTGCAGGGGAATAGGGGGAAAAAAGAAGTATAAAAGTCTGGATTTCATGATGTTCCCACAAATCTCTCTTTAAATCCAGCATTGTTACAGAGGAAGAGGATGAGGCTCTTTCTCCTCATTCCACATCCAGTACTTGTTAGCACTTCAGTGAAAAGCGAAGGCAGTGCTGAGACAAAAAACAGCTCTGGATATAGACTTGTATTTTTTCAAGTTGCTAACCTGGAAAGCAATTTGCCTGCTGAATTCAAACCATGTCTCGCTGACCTCAGCACAAGATTCCAGGCCTTTGTGACCTTACATCAACTGTGAGAAGCAGTCCGTATTTGCTCTCATTTCTGCTTTACTATTTCCTTTATAGAATACCACCTCAATTGCACTATTTGTTTACAGCAACCTTAACATCAGCAGAGCAAGTACTTCACTCTACTGCTTTCATCTTCAGAGTAATCCTGTTCGTGGTTTTTTTTTTTAAACCCCTATAAAACTCAGTCAAGTGGCTTAACACTGAATTTCACTCCCTGCTGGATATTCAAACCCAGAATAACAAAACCTGGTACTGCTCAGGCGGAAGGTCTGCAAGGGAACCTGTGACATGCTTTGCTCCATCATCTAGGACTTCCAGACTTATCACTTGCTCTACCAAGGCCACAAGAATTTTACCTGTCTGGAGTTGTTCCTGCTGGAGATCTGATTGTTCTACTTGGTGAGGTTGATTGGAGAAACTCTGGTTGTAACTGGCCTGGTACTGGTTTTGTTGCTTAAGGGTTTCTGGCTCATTAACAGGAGGAACAGGTGCATTCATGTTGAATACCTGTAAGAGCAGAAATTCATTTTTACAACTCTTTACTGTATCATGTAAAGAAGCATCAAAGTCTGAGAAATGTGAATAACCCAAGACTACCATATGTAACTACATGACTGATTCCAGCACAAGGCATGAGTACCAAACTAAAGGGATCCAGGATTGATTCCTACTCACTGTTTGCATGGATTGGAATGGAGCTGCATTAACATTGATTCCGCTGCTATGCAAAGGCTTGCTGGATCCAGCCTGGAACACCTGCGGCTGGGATGCAGTGGGAAGTGATGATGAGGATGGGGTCTGGTCTGCATTCAGTGACATTGAAGCCTAATAATTAAAACAAACAAGATTTTAGCAGCTTTTGAGATACCAAAAATTTAACTTTAAAAGCTTTGCTTAAAAAAGAGTCACAATGCCTCACAGCTTCACCTCTACAAACGACTGTTTTCTACTTCAGCTCAACAGCCTCATTCACAACAGCATCATGAGAGGAAAAACCTAACCATCTTGTCCCTCATTAACTTGAAACACAACTAGAAAACACTACGGGGGAAATGATTAAGTTTCTAAGCTAACTGCTGGCCAGTGTAAGGAAATAAATCCCATTTCCTAAGCCAACAACACTGATGCTCCCATGCTGATGTTGGCATGCTGCACCTAACTAAACAAACAAGCTTCCAAAGGCAAAGTCTTACTATGGAGGACTTACTGGTCACAGACAGGCTCAGAATTTTGAATTAAAGGCAACTGAAGTGGCCCTATCAACAGGCAACTCAAAATGATGTTATTTATGAAGGAATAAACTAACATTTGATGCCACCTGCAACCAGAGTTCTTCCCGCCCCTGTGAAACCTGACTTGCCTGAATCTGGTCAATTGATTCTTTCTGTGGCCGTTGCTCTGCTGTGTGAGAAGGCTGATACATGGGTTGGGAAGCTGTATATCCCTCACTTGTAGAAGAAACCAGGGGAACCTGACAAAATAAACCCCAAAGCCCCCAAAAGTCAGCTGATGCTCACACACAGTTCTGTAACACGTATCAGGGAACTCAGGGATGGATGGTACTCTCTGGTCTGGGAGCCAGCACATCCTCACAACCAGTAGTAATTGTTACTTTAACCCACCAACATTCTAACACGACACAACTCCAAGCTCAAACACAAGTGGACAAGGGCTGGCTTCCAGTGGACTCAATTTTACATTTTACAAGCTCTGCTCCCACATAGAGAGCCCAGGGAAACTCCAGCCAGCAAAGCAGAGGACTTTGCATTAAAGGTTGTACTGGGGAGTTTAAGAGGCAATGGATGACAACTGATGGGGGTGTTCACATCACACTTGTTCCAAATGCCAAGAGTAAGCTTAGCTACTGCTTGCAAGATCCTCAAGAGAATCACTGGCAGCACTGATTGAGGTAAGGGAAATAAGAAAAAAAATCCAGTGGATTAAGTCAGGCACCATCTAACAGTAAAATAGAAACTAGTACAGAGAAAACTCTCTGCCCAAAGAAATTATTCTACTCATACAAGACAACAAAACTGTGGAGAGCACCAGCACTTCAGGAGGTACATAGAGAGGAAACTCAAGAAATAATTCCCTCACTCCTGTTCCTATATAAATGAGTGACTTAAACTTTGCAGACCTAATCTGGACAAACCAAGGGAAGCAATTTATACTGCCTGAACTGTGAGATCCATCATCTATCCAGGGTGTTTTTTGGTTTGCAAATACCTGCGGGGATCAGACCCATTACTGAGACCAGCAGAGTCCCTGGAGATGCCACACATGCTTAATCCAAAATTAGGAAGTTCTTTAATCACCAGACAACAAGAAGGTGACTACTTCAACTATACAATGGAGAAGGAGGTTTAGGAGAACCTATTTAAAGCCCAACAGAAAACAGCATTCAACTCAGGCTGACTGCTCTACAGCTCCAGGATGAAATCCCAATCCAAGCAAGCAACTGGGAGTGATCAAACACAACACAAACTCTGTAGTTAATGCACCAGATCTATTTGTGCCCTGACACTCCCTTGAACAGACACAGGCTGCCCTTTAACCAAGTGATTTCTGTTGCAAATAAATAACAAACCACCAGCTTCTAGCTAAATTGGAAGTATTGGAAGTACTGGAAGTTAAACCCATGGTTTAACATGAGGGAGAACACTACTAAACAAAGATCCCGTTACTGGAAATTTGTGCTGTCTGCAGAGAATGAAACTAGGAACTAGTAATGCTTGTAAGCAACAATGGAGATCACCAATTTCCCAAAATTGGAACTTCAGCTTTGAGTTTCTCATGTAGTCAGGTAATAAATCCTTTTAAAACACCAATCAGGCCTAATATCAAACTCGAATCCAAAACAGAATTTACTAAACATTTTACCTGTGTAGCTTCTGGTTGCACAGGAACTTGGGTAGGCTGGGCAAGTCTTGACTCAGCATGAACTGAAGAAAAATAATTTCACTTACTACACAGTAAAATCAAACCTTTTACAGAATAGCATTACTATCCTCTGATCAGTTATGTGAGGGCTGATCATCATGAAGATGAAGAAGCCTTTAGCATGGCAAAGCTACACTCAAATTACCCATTCCTGTTTCCATGCAAAGAACATTTTTTATAATTGTACAAAATAATCCAAAGCAAAACCAAAAAAACTTCAGATGTCCTGTATTTCCAAGCAAAATCTATAAGCAAGTGAGAATTGGATGTCTAAAAATACCACAGTCACATTTCTGAGAAAAACACACTTTAACGGGACTGTACTATGACTTGTGGTGACCCCTTTACTGTGCAGCAGTAACTGAAGCATTTCTAAGAGATGACTTGCAGGCTTCCCCAGTATTTATGTTTAGGATTTACCATTACAAACCTGGAGGGCAAACCATTTGTGGCATGTCCAAACTCTGTGCTGGGTTCATGGGCTGTGCAGATACAATGGCAGGATCGAGCGTTTGGTTCTCAAATTCCAGCATCGAGTCCTGGGGAGAAAAAATAAAAAAATAATAATAAAAAATCAGATCCACATTGCTGTGGGTTAAACATACGAATGTTTAGAGTACAGAAATACCTGCATGAAGTTGTAGGGGCCCTGCATCTGTGCCATGAGGTCCTGTACTCGCTGTCTCCTGACCAGGGGGTCTGCCTGAGCCACAGCAGTGAGCGCGTGAGGTTCCGGAACGGGAGGAGATGTCGCCTGTGTCTGTTGCTGCAGGGAATTTACAACCTAACAAGAGACAACAACCAACTGCAATTTCAGCTCAAGGCAGCACTGCACTCAAGCGACTCGGGAGTTCTTGGCATTTCTGGCTATTGCCTAAGTGGTTATGGATGATGGAACTACTGCAGTGGTGTTGAAGGACAGCATTACATCCTCCACACAGGTCAGTGCTGGTGGCCAGCTACTCATCTGAGCACTCACAGGATTACAGATGATCTTTTTTGCTCTCCATCTACTCTTTTCCCCATGAAAAAAGTATTTGTTCAATATTACATGGATCTTTTTAGAGCAGGATTTGAGACAGCAATTTATCGGCATTTGGAAATTCAAAGGAAGTGGGGGAAGAGTAAGCTTCAAAAATATACACAAATGGGGAACAATTATTTTCTCATAGCTTTTTGGTAAATGGAGGTGGAGTCAGAATTTTTTGGTCTTTCTTAAGACTCCTTAATGCTCCATTTCCACAGCCACTGTTATCCTAGCTCCCTGATTTACTGTCTCAGAGAACAGCAGGCAGCATTGCACGACAAGGACTGCCAGACAGCACCGTGAAGGGACACCAGAAGCAGCAGCACAGCTCACAGCGGGCGAGACAGCTCAGATTTACCAGACATATTCCAAAGTGGCAAACATCAACAAAGGAACAAACTGCAACGGGCTTTCAGATAGCACCTGATCAGACAGCAGAGCAACCTGCAAAGCTGGACATGAGCATCTCAAACACCCATCAGCAAAGAGTTTGAAAACAGACAGCAGCGAGGATGGTCCAGCTGCACTCTGATGCCCCTAACCAGCCCCTAGCCTGCTCTTTAGGCAGACCCCGTAATCCAGAAGTGCCATTTTCCATGTCAACAAATGCCCTTTAAAAATATCACTTTCAATAACTTGTTTATTACTTCTTTATTTCAGTGAGCTTCTAACATTAATAACCTCCCAGCTAAACAGCTAAGCCTTAAAAGTTGGTTACACAGGATATAAATCAGCACACATCCACCTGAATGTTCAAAATACTGATGTAAAATACCTGATTTCTTATTAGAACTGCAGAAGACAGATTTCTGTACAGCAGTCATGACAATTAACAAACCAGTCTTATTTTATTTTAGGATTTTATTTTAGACCTGTCCTATAACAAAGGTCTGAACTTTAAGCCTCAAGCTGCCAATAACCACCCTCAAAACTTGTATATTTAAAAAAATATTTCTCAAAGAAAGCTACAGCATCTTCCAGTATTCCTACTGCTTGCCCAAATTTCCAAATCCTGTTTGTACATACCATTCTGCACATGCACAATTTCCCAAATTCCATTGGTTTGTTCCTTGACCAAATCCCTGACAGAAAATCTGAACAAAACTAAAAGCTAACCACAACCTACAGTCCTCTTCGAGATCCCCTTCAGAGCCAAATCACTGCTAGTAGCAATCCACAGAGAAGCAATTTGACAATTCCCATGAAAAATACACCCTAAGGCACAGTCCACACTGGAAACCAAGCACAACTGCTCTGGTCTATACCCAAATTTCACATTATGGACTGTTTCCAAATTCAGAATTAAGCCCCGTGAGCAGAAAAAATTATCTAGAGCACGTATATAGACCATTTAAACATTACAAAGTTTAAAAATTGAAGGAAAAGTGCAAGGCAGATCACCAGATGAAACTTGAGTGGTAAAACCAGCAGCTACTCATTGCCTGCGTAATTGTTACCAAAAATACTCTCAATTATTTAAGCACTACCCCTCAACTCATGGGGTCCAAGTCATTCACAACTCAGGATTTTCAAGGAAAGAGCTGATGGAATCATCAAGAACACACAACGGTGCCAAAAATATCCAACATTTTCCCTTTTCACAAACAGTACAGTACTAACTTCAGATGGTGTTTCATATTTTACATTATCTTTTCCAATCCTCTCTTTTTAATGTCAAAAGAACAGTTTAGGACCTATTCCTTCAGCCTCATCAGCACTACCAGGGACTCTGACGTAGCACAACCAGTGTAGGATGAAACTACTGAACAAATTTCAGGTTGTGTGGATTAAGTTAACCTTGGCAGCAGGCAGAGCTGTCACACACAGTGCAAGGAGACTGACAGGGGACAGGAAAAAAGGAGGAGGAGAGGTAAAACCACAAGCTTAATGACACCACAAACCAACAGAATGAACTTGTATTCTGGCAGGCTGAGAACAGTTTTCAATTCTACACAAAATCCATCCAACCAAAGTTCCACAATCTAAGACACAGAACTTTGTACAACCAGACTCAGGCACTTATTACAGAAGCAGCAGCTAAAAAGAAATGAAAACCCCACAAAACAACAATAAGACCCGTCCATAAATACTATTACCAATAAAGGACATCTTCACCAAAATTATATCATCATATAATCCAAATACACTTGGAAAATTCACAAGCAAATTCTTTAGTTAAAAACTTATGGAAGGCCCATAGAAAAACATCCCTGTGAAGACATCATCACTTCCCAAACTAGAAACACACCACAGAAATCCTGACTGTATCTACTTGAGGGTTACTGAAAAAGAGAGGAGTTTATGATATCCTCCCCCTTCCTGAAAAATTATGGAGCTCTGCTGAGCAAATGTTCTCTTTCAGATTTCAGAATTCACAGCTATCAGTGTACGTTCTGTGTCATGATCTTACCAAAGCACAATTCAGCTGCATTCCGGTGAGAAATGAGATTGTGGTGCCAGCAAGAATAATTTTACAGCCAGATATTCTCAATTTCCCTTTCGTGTGTTATAGCTGAAAAAATAGGGTTCTTAATTCTGAAGAAACAGGCTTCAGTTTTAAATTTTTCTAAATTATTCCTTTTTAGAATGTTCAAGATACTGAGACAGAAAGTACAACTACATATACATTCCTTGTATTATCCTATGAAAACAAAGCTGATCCAATACCACAGTGGATCTAGGACAGACGCCTGAAAAATGAGGAGTTTCAGAAACTGTCTGATACCAAACCACAACCTGAATTATGTCTTCATCCAGACTCCTTATATTAAGAACTACAGAGAACTGACCCACTCAGGACTCTTGGTAGAAACACAGCTATAAAATGGGTATAATTGAAGCCAATCAATCATTAATTTTAAAATGCTGCGCCTTCTAAGAATACTCCAACAAAGCATGACTTTAATGTGTGGGTTTGGAGGGTTTCTTCAGTTTTTAAAGATATTTCTTAAAACATGTTCAGTAGCAGGGAGTAGCAGTGATATTTTAAGAGTTTTTAAAGTAAGGGATGAAATACTATGACAAGAAACGACCAAAATCTTTCACATACATGGCAAAGCTGTCTACTTAGTTCTAGAAGCCTCACAGCCATCCTCATTATGGCTTAAATTATTAAATCTTAGTGGTCTTCAACACTGTAAAATAGGAATTTCAGTGTAAAATCAGCCAGGTTAGTTTATCAGATCAAACCAGCTGCTCTGTTTTTTCAGCACTTCACGAGATGATGAACACTTACTCTACTCCCACACTTAGAAACAGCCCAAAGGCACCAAGAAAGTCTAAAAAACCTGTCTGCAATTTGCTGCCGCAGAAGGCTAAAATCAATCAAAAATTAACTCTCCAGCACCCGAAAGCAGCTGCTCATACTTGTTTTTAACAGACAGACACAGCTCAAGCTCCAACACACCAAACATAGGGCTTGTCCTTTCCTGTACATGAAGAACAGAAACTCCAGCGCAATAAAACCATGGACTGGGACATGTGGCAAGGTCTGAGTGAAAACCACTAAACTGGGAACGGATCCCAACACCAGTGCACCACAAACACAAGTGAACAGCCACTCAAGTGCAGGGTAGTAACAAGTGAAATACTTGAACTGTAGTTCTGGGAAGCAGAGACGTACGTACAAGCATATTTTAACATCAAATTATGCACATAAACCATCTGGAGTGGGTATTAGTTGAGTTACTCAGTTTCAGTTCCCTCTCCAGGGACCTGCTCTATGAAAGCACAACTACACCACACTGTCAGCAGCTGAGTAGATAAACTTTTAAGTTCTACATTTGCAGCTAAGTTCTCCAAAAATAAAAAAAAGACTTCAAAAAAAGTCTTTAAAGTCTTTTTAAGCCTAAGACTTTTAAGTCCTGTTTTCCCAAGCAAGCCACTAATGAAGGAAAGCAAGTTCTCCGCAAACTTAGCCAGACTAAATAGATTTTATTTCTTTTTATTTTAGGTACTCCTAAGCTAAGTATGTAATTAAAGAATCAAGTAGTGAGTCCAAGCCTACTTAAATATATGTATTCTTTTATATATTGGGGGAGAAGGGATGCAATACTAAAACCTATCATGAATTGGGAGCCAGCAGAAACAGGGATTGCAATTTTACCTGCAGTACACAAGATCTTACCTCAACCGTTTCAACTGTCCACTCATCTACCTGTTCCTTCTCACTACTGCTGAACTGAGTCTCTGCCATGAATTGTCTGTTTACATACTAAAATAAAAATAAGAAAGGGTATGAAAGTAAAAGTAAGTGGCATTAAAGGTATACAAAATGACAGTCTTGCAGTGAATAATACCTCAGTTGATTCAACTTCAGTTGGTTCAGTAAATTCTTCCGCTGGATCAGGTTCTGGAAGAAAAAGAAATAAACTATTTGTCTGGGAAAACCCCAAACCAACAAGAATAAAGAGCCCAACCACCCTCTTGTTACAGACCTAGAAGATACACAGTTAGATGAGAAAATCTTGTGCCTCAGAATAAAGAAGAAATGTCATGGGCATTAACAGAGAATTAGTAGTAACAAATATTCTCAGAGCTTTGAATTAAAAAGCAAAAAAACTCCCATATTAAGTTCTTGCTAGGGAGAGCTATGTTCAGCTGCGCTTTCTAAAAGGTCCTGAGTTTTTTCTTAAAATTGGATACAACATTCCCAAGTTTCTTAAGTATGTTATCACACTGTCTGCTGCAAAAACTGCTCCCTTCTAACACAGCTTAAATTGGTGGGAACAACTGAAAAGTGGCAAAGCCTCAGGCAGCCAGAACTTTCATCTGGGATGGTTTCAGAACTAAACATGAACACTGTGATTGCAATTTAATCGCTCTGAGGACTGCAGACAGAACACCACAGACGTGTCAGTCACAAGGCATCTCCCCCCTCTCACCAGCCTCTGCTGCAGTGTCTTCTACTGCAGGCGCAGGTGCTGCCTCCTCTTCCTCACACAGCCCGTTCTGGTGGTTGTGGGTGCTGTCGAAGTAACTGGTCTGAAGAATCCGTTCAACAACCTCCTTCAGTGCTTTGTCTGGGAAAATGGAACAGGGAAACATCAGCACCAACTCAGTCCTCATCATCTTCTCCTTCCTTCCCGAAGATTGCACATTTTTCAATGCAAAGATTGTACATTTTATGACTCTTCTGCTGGGAAGATGTTGCTGCCCCAAGCTAGTCCATGACCACTACTGGTACAGGATTTCTTCCCTTACTAGGTCACATTCAATAAATCCATAAATAATCCACTGTCATTCTGAAAAATCTGAAGGGCAAGGAGGATCTTAAGGGTATATGTAAGTTTTCAGAAGATTTGTGGAGCACTTCACAGTGAGGTCAAGTTTATGAATTTAATTGCTAGACTTTTATTCCTGTTACTTAAAACCATTACTGTAAGACAATTTCTTCCAAAACAATTGTCAGTACACATAAATGTACACAGGTACCACCTAATTCATGAAGGTTCTTCCCCTGAGGTGAAGTGGCTCAAAAGAGCCTTTTTAAGCAAAGAACATTTATCCTCAGTGCCTCAGATGAATGCTGGGCCATCTTAACCCAGAAGCCATCAGCCACACTGGCAAAGCAGCACTACTGGCTGCCTAGCCCAGGTATTTATGAATTATTTCTGCAAAAGAGCAGTCTGGCTGGCATGGTCACACCCTGATCTGCAGGTAATCAGTAAAAACAGGGCAAAACCACAACACTTTTTGCAGGAACCAAGAGGGAGAGAACATCCCAAGGAAGGCCATGCCAGTTTATGTATTAGGTCCTATCGGTGACAAAGCTCCTTGTTCACACACAGGTTTCCAGACAACAAAGAGCTGTCACTGAGCACCAGCAGCAGCAGAGGACTGCTGAAATAGCAGGAATGGACTGAGCTTCAATACTGACTAATGCTGAGCCAGTGTAAAAGAAATACACCACACACTGAGTCCAAAGTTTCCAAGTCACTGATACAGTCTAGCTAAGAGCTGAGAAAAAGTACTCTAAAAACTCAAAGGTAATTAACTGCCCAAGTGCTCTTACATCAGACCTGTGTTTTAGTTCAGGCACAAATCAGTGTGCTGTCTCTTCATGCAGAGACTGTACTTACAGGTTGTTCCACAAACTGGTTTTTCCTTCCCTTCCAGTAAGTCCCACAGGTGAACAGATGCTTGCTCATACTGCTCATTCAACCTTAAAAATTAATTAATAAGAGTTAATTTCTTACCCAGTCTTTAAATTACCATACTAAATACACTGCTAACCGACTGGCAATTAGAAAGAGAAGCACTTTGCTGTAACCCTACCTCATGTTCATGTCTCGTTCAGGGTAAACCAGCTTGTAAAACTCATCCAGCATGGTCAGCTCCTCCTCTGTCAGCACTGGCACCCCATTGGATCCCTGTTTGAGGTCGCTGCGCACTTCATCATCACCCAACTTCTCCAGAATAAACTGCAGCTCCAGCACAGTCTTTAAACGCTTCTGCTCAGCCTCCTCTCGCATCAGCTGCTCCCTGCGAGCTGTCTTCTTTATTGTCTTCTGGATCTGGAGTGGACCCAAGGGAAAAAGAGATGGGAAATGTCTTTAATTGCTAAGAAAAAGTACAGGAGGGCAAGGGAAAAGCCTAAGTGTTGGGTTCTTCCACTGGGCAAGAGCAGAGCCTAAGTGCTGGGCTCTTTCATTTGGAAAGCCTTAGGTGATCCTGATTTTTCACACTGGCCACATAGAGAACAGGAACAGAGAGGTTATTCACCATATCCCATGATAGTAGGAAGCATTCATTGGAACTACCAGGAGATCAGCTTAAAACAGATAAACAAAAGTACTCTTTGTTTTTTCACGCACCACGGGAGGGAACTCATGGAATGTTTTGCCATGAAAAGCTGGGGAGATAGACAGGATCAGCGAGTTCAAAAAAGGATTTGAACAAATTCTTGGACAGGAGAACCCCAGTCAGACACCCCAGGGAACAAGCCATGTGCATCCACTGCAGCATTCCCAGTGCGAGGAGCAGGAATGCAGGGAGGGAGAGGGTGACACATCATCATCAGCCTTCAGCTCTGCACTGAACCTTCCACAAGACAGGTCTAAATACAGCACCAGTCTGAAGCCATAGGATGTTTCTGCCATTCTTTATCTTAATCCAAGCATCCAACATCCCAAATTCAGCTGGTTTACTTCATAAATTTAATATTCTCTTCCAAAAAATCTATCGTGACAGTAACTTTCTCAATTAGAAACACCTAAATTTCATTTTTTAAAATCAAAGACACATCTTAAAATCGACTATATATGAACCAACTCCAGTCAGGAAAAACTGCAATCGAGTTTGAAAGCAAAGCACCAATCTGGTACTCCTGGATTCACTGGCTTCTTTTAGCAGTCAGCCAATCAGGGAAACACTGCAGAATGGACCCGTCCAGAAAAGAACGTTCCCCGTTACTAACATCCCATAAACACAGACAGATCTGTGATGCCAGAAAATAAAGAAACAGGTTGGCTTAGTCCTACAAATTAATTTACAGCCACAACCAGTGTAGAAAGCAGTTTGTAACACAAGGATGCTGCTGCCTTTCAAATTATCACAGCCTGCTCACAAGCTAAAACCACTCATTAGAGCAGTCAGCTGCACTAACATCCACTACACAACCAGGTCCTCCAATGCTGCTGCTCTTTCCAAAACTCCCAACCTTTCAGAATTCAATTCCTGATCACAATGTTATTTTGCATCCCTGATAAAACACCAACCCACAAGATTACCTATTTTTATATGTATCCAGGTAATTTATCCTTTACAAAAATATTAATTGTCCCATAATGTAGTTTCAGATTGTATTATTAAGAAATGAAAACCCTACAAAATCCATTTCAGAAAATGTTACCCATGGTAGCAAGTGACCATCTTTAACGCTGCATGACAGACCTGCTCTGTGATCACAGTTTTCAACACCTGTGTTGTATCAGAAAATTACTACATTTTTCTTGTTTCCATACATTAATGTAGTGCATCAGAAATTCTTCAGGAAACCTGATATCAACTAATATAAAGAATAGAAGAAAATAGTCAAACAACAAGAAATCAAGGGCAGTTTATCCCTGTAAATACAGGTGACTCCTGCATCAGTGGAAGAGTTTGAAGTGTTTGGATAACCCACATGGCAATGCTTTATCTTTACTTACATCTTGGCTCAGAGCCATGAAACTCCTCTGCAGTTCTTTAGCAAATTCCAGATTATTTGTCACTTCCTGGTATTTTGACACTGCATCCTTAAAACAACCCAGAAAGACCACAAATGTAAACCATCAGCAACAGAACAGAACAGAATATATACTTCCACCAAATAAATTCCCACATGTTTTTAGCTCTGAAGTGAGACACAGGACCCCTGAATGGGACTGTAGCTATGTTAAGGCAAATTTAGGTTTTCGCTGGCCCAGATATCAAAGACTTGTGTATGTCCTTGGGGTCTCCAGTTTCTTTAGATGTGCTAAACATATATAAAAATATGCCTTTATGTGCTCACATGAATGATGAACTGGTTTCATGGTCGGCTGTAGCCAGCTCCTGACAAAAACTAACTCACAACTGGAAGAATGGGGGAGAAGAACAATCTGGCAACTCAGAACTGCTCAAGAGTTTTAGAATTACTGATTTGTTATCTCCAGTCAGAGCCCAAATCAGAATATACAGAGCATAATGTCCCCTTCTCCAGAAATCTTTGCTTTTGCTATCTTCTTAAACCCAATACTCTGATTTGCACCAAAGCAGACCAAACTCCTCAACCCATTTGGTAGTACTGAGGAATTGAATCAAATCCAAATCAAATCGGGGGGATGTGACTGAGACATTTACACCCCTGCTGTGACAAAATAATGGATTTCTCCAAAGGAAATTTTTGTCAAGCTTCGTAGCCAGGCTTCATAAAAAAGATGTGTTTCCCTTCTCGTCATGATGTCAGTTCTCGTCCCTGCTCATCAAAAAGAAACCTTATCATGGTTTATCTTCACAACAGGCCATTCCAAAATAAAAATACACAGGATCTGTGATATTTCAGTTTTCAGCTGGCACAGAACCACCAAAGTGAAGATGAAATCATCACACGGACCAAGGGAAGCAGCTCATTCTTTGAAGTGTCAACAGCTGCAATAGTTGGAGGTTACATTTTTTTCTCTTCACTTTCTCTGTGCTAAAAATCATCAACAAAACACTGTTGATTACTGAGCATCTGGTGATCTCTTGAAGTATCAATGTGCATGTTTGCATCGTACAGCTGAATTTAAATTTGATATTTGCTTTTTATTTACTACAACTGCAAAACTGCTGCTGAATCAAGCTCTACAATAACCTACTTTAAGAACCAGCCCCAACAAGGAGAGAGGCAGCACAAAACTCCTCACCACCAAGATGACAAAACAATTTAACAGAGATCTGGTTAGGGTTTTTTTGGTTGTTTTTACCAGTTGATCTTGATTCAGACGTTCTCCCTTGTTCATTCGTTCCTGGTAATCATCAAGCTTGCTCTGAAACAAAAGAAAAATGCTGTTATGAAGAGCCAAGAATCAGTTTAAAGCTTTTTCCTACTTGTGCTAACAAAGTTATGCATGGTAATATTACACTGCACAAGCTCTAACATGTTACACAAGCACATAACTGTCCTGTAGAAAGAGTACATGGGAAAAATTGTCTTCTGGGTTAAAACATAAGCATTTTCCCATGAGGTAAATATTTAATGTTGTTTATTTGGCTATTACAATGTCTTCATGGCTAGCTGGAACTTCCAAGGAAATTCACATTCCTCCTAAGGGGAAAACCACTCTCAATGCACATTTCCTTCAGCCCCAACACCAGAGAGCTCAACTGAGGGCTGAGGTAGAGCTTATCACCACTTTATTCCTACAGTACCAAAGACCTGACTGCAAACCCCCACTGTCAATGCTATTAAGATTCAGAACTGTAATTCTCTGTAGCTGCATCACTTAAGATAGTTGCAAAGAATTTTAAACAGTTTCTAATCTTCTGTGCAAGAATGCCCACCAACACAATTCGTATTAATAGCTCTAAAATAGTTTTGTTCAAGAGCATTAGGACTTTTTTTTCCACAGGAAGAAGCTGAAAAAAGCATCATTAGGCTACTTTGCAGCAGGATCAGTTTTCTCATCTGCTTAAACAGAAGACCATGCAGAAGAGTGACATCAGCCAAAAGCAGGTAAAACTCCTGTGTGCCCAAGTGACAGATACCACAGGCTAACCAACTAGAAAGGGTCTTCAAAAGGAAGCAAAGCCTGTAAGGATCACACATCTATTTATTAAGCTGTTTTCACCATTTCTGTATTATCACTAATTACTGTATTTTGAATGAAGTTAGCCTTGATCTGTCTTTTACAGTTGTTAAAATGAATTCCTAACAATTAACTTCCCAATCTAGGGTAACAAAACATGAAAAGCAGGAGAACACTTCATTTTAAATGTCAAAGAATCAAAACCCTGATGCAACCATTGTCTTTTTACATTTCCCTCTGAGTGACAGCTTGTTTGGTTGCTGTTGCTCTTTGTTTCAGACTTTTCAGTTAAAATATTTTACTGCTATTTTTCTAGTTAATTCAACTTCTATGCTCAGTCTCAGACTTCTTGGGAAGACCAAAGTCTGTGGAAGAGTTTACTAGGCAGGCTCCTTTTCCAAAGTATTTGATGCCCCTCATTACGTCCTGAAACCCAGTCAGTGCTGTGAGGCTTGGTCCTTTTGATGTCATTGGTGCCCAGAGCCTGGATCTTTGCAAGTCCTCCAGGTCAGATACAACATTTAACTACTTCACCTTCCAGAGTATCAGAGCCAGCAATGGCCTAGGCAAAGTCAAAGCAAGAACTTGCAGAGCTCCAAAAATGTGTTATAGGGAATTTCATGCTGGGGACAGAAACTACATGGTAACAGTTGTTAAATGCAGCAGCCACAGTTCATAACAGATCAAAAAAGTAGCCCTGGAGAGCATTTGGCACACTGCAAATCTATCTCAACAGGAAGTAAGGTCAGGTCACTCTTCTCCATCCTGATTCAGAGCAGATGATGACACGGCTGGACAATCACAGGACAGTTCTCCTGATTGGGGAGAGTGTGGCTGAGCTGTGAAGGGAGGTGAAAGAGCTGGACCACTGCAGTGCCCCAGCACAAAGCCAGGTTCCCACACCTCTGATGGTTGCAATCCTACAGCAAACTGGCTTTGCAGACAAGGAAATTTCAAAGGAAGTTCCTACTTGCTCAAGTCACTGGCTCCCCTGCTGCAGATTACAAATCCCCTCGGTCACCCTGATGCAATTGTTTGTGAGGCTGCTCAGTAAATAGACTGCAAACACGAGCCAGTTTGAACAGGGTCTACAAAAATGCATTAAAACAAATTCTGTGATCCAGTTTCCAACACAAACCCATAAACAACAACAGTCAAACAAACAGGGTGGAACACTCTATTCCAGAACACTACTTTGCTCAGCTTTGCTGCAAAAAACATATATTGCAAAATTACTCTGTGAAACTCACAGAATCCATTTTGGTGGCTGAGGGCATAAGGGAGGGAAGAGACAAAAATAGCCTAAATAACTACAATTTTTCTGTATACCTTTTCCCTGCATGGCTGGTCCTTTCAGATTAAGATATTGCAGTAACATACTGAACAATGCACAAGCTTTTTCTTGAATGGTCAAATATTCTTAGGTCTAATGTAAATACTTTGCTTATTTTTGTTCAACTAAAAAGTAAAGGGTAAGATGTCTATTTCTGTCAGGAATAGAAGAGAAGTTCCTTGTCCTCACTTTTTCTTCTTTAAAAATATTCCTATTGGGAAGGTAAAAGCAGAGGAAGGAAAGCCCTGTCAGCTGCAATGCAGAGGACAAGCCAATGTGCATTTAGTTAAACGTTACCACAAAGATTTTGACTGCCAAGTAAGCATTTTTCTATCATCCCAAAGACACTTCAAGATCCAAAGCTGCATTACACAGAAATATTAAGTAAAATGCTTTCCTTTTTAATCTGCACTGTCAACTAAGAGCAATCCAAGAGCAGCATTAGTGCTGTGAAACAACTGCAGTAAAATTCCTGCTCAGGAACCTACTGCAGTGCCTGCAAGAGGGAAGACTGTCTTCATCTTAACCCCCCTTTACACAACTTCACCCTCACTCCTCACAGATAGAGATCTCAGAGCATGAAAATCAAACCAGCAGGAAAAAAAAATCCAGTGGCAAAGTGAGCACATAAATTGAGTATTGAACAGCTCATGAGTCAGCAGCTCCCAGTTCTGCAGGCAGCAGGCCATCCTGCTTCAGCTTTTTCCACTGAGATACCTGAAGTATTTTGGAGCTTCCTGGGGAAAAAGCACCACAGACAGGCTCCTGGGGCTGTGGTGTTCATTGTTGAAGTATGCCCTGGATTTTACTTTAATAGGAATCTGAAACTGAGTTACTTTACTGCAGTAATAGACAATTTTCTTCACCTCCTCTGAACTGTCTCAAAAATGTCATCCTGAAGTGAAAACAAAAAATGCAGTTACATGCTATTACCTTCCAAACCAACACTGGTTTTAGAAATGCCTGACCACTGAGCCGTCACTTCCAGTGCTGTGCTACAAACTGGATCACTGGAATCATCAGATTAAAAATAACCCTTAAAAAAGGGGGTCAGGAGCAGGAGGGAGGCTCTATATTTAACCAGATAATTTCAGTGCTATGGTTCTACCAATTACAGCAGCCCAAGCGTGCATGACAAGCTGCAAGGTGCAAGCGGACAAGGTAACCTCTGGGAACAGCTGGAGTAAACCTTTTGTAATTCAAACTCTACCACAAGCTAAGAAAAGATGGAAAGGACATTCCAAGTCTGTTCCCGGAGGCATCTCAAAAACTGGATGTTTTTGACAGCACAAAAGCAATTAAGATAACCCAAAATTTAAAACAGCTGTGTAATAAGGTTTGCACTGAAGCCAAATAAAAGCCAAGTTACAAATCAGAAGTTTATTAACCTTTTTTACATCTCTGCATTGTAATTTGTCTGCCCTCCACCATCACCTCCACACTCATTCATTGCTTTGCAGCAAAGACTGCCCAGAAATTACCAAAAAAAACCCCACAAACCAAAACCAGACTTCCTATTTTCTCAAAAAACAGGCAGAAAAAAAAAATCAAAAAGGTAGAACATTTAACAAGGAAGTTCAGAACCTCTCAAACCCTGAGAAGCTGTTTCAGTCCTGAGTTGGAACCAGGAAGATGGAAGGGTGCAGTAACACCAATATTCCAGAACACGAAACACTTACAGGTCTTCTGTTTAAACTAAATTTATTTTTGAAATAACAGTAGTAGATATTCTGTTGGGTGGGTTTTTCCTCACAGTCTGGGAAGTTTGATGGTTTAGAAGAAAATATCTGCATGATGTATCAGTTTTTAAACAAATGACAAAGATACATCAATTCTGAGACTGCAGTTTCATGATCAGTTGACCCCAGAGGGAAAAAAAGCTGCTTCAGTAACCAGAATTAAGTCACAGCAGAGTGGAACCTCAAGTTTTGGTGACTGCACAGAGATGTTCTTTCCAAACCACCACCAATACAGGATTTCCAACAAGCACTGAGTTTACTGAAGTTGACTGCACTGCGGGAGACCTGGATTTTGCTGTACACATCATTTTTGTTCAAAAAGTTACTTTTACAAACGAATTCTACAACACCAACTGGCTGCCGAACACAAATCGAACTCTCCCAATACATTCTGTGTCTTTTTCTTCTGAAACAAAAAGTGTCAGCCAAACCCCAAGGCAGCATCTGAAAAATTGAAACTAGAAGGTGTTTCCAGATCTCCTTGGACTCATCAAGCATCCAGTTCACTGAACTCACAGTGAGACAATCCCTATTCTACAATAACCAGTTAAAACCAAAACAGACCAGGCTGAAACCTCAAAGCACCAACCACCACACGATTTCACAGATCAACTGCTTGGCTTTTCAGACCTGAAGCTTGATATCCAGAATTCCTATCGAGAGGTTTCAAAGAAAGATTCATGCTTTTAATACATAGCCTGAAATGAATTTTATGATTTGTTCCAAAACCATGTTAAATCTCCAATGATGAATTTCAAACCAAGCCTCACAAGGAGAGGTTCTGGAGACACTCACAAGCCTGGGACATCCAAGTGGCCCAAATCATGGACAAAAGCATTTCAAGAGCACCAATGGGCAGCTTTAAACTTCCTGCTACCACTGACTGCACCTACAAGAATGGAAAACTGATCCCAGCTTTTACTACAGGTTCCTGTTTCCCACGGAAAATCCAACATTTCACTGAACCACGTCACATCAACTTCAAATGTCCATCTCCTGTTCCGTGAGAGTTCCTGTGGAGCAAGGACAGCAGCTCTTGTGAACTGCTCATTTTGCACCCCAGCCAGGGTTACACTCAGGAGGAAATTCAGACAAGCTGATAAAGTGACAGCAGCTCAAGTTACCAGGCACAGGCAACATGTGCCATCTTTCCAACTCCACATATCAAGCTCACATCAAGTTTTTAAGCTCACATGTTACCCTGTGAACATCTGCCCATCCCCTAACCCACGTGTTAATTATTTTGCCCCTTTGGCAGAACGTTTGTTTGATAAACAGCTCTTACATGGCTCATGCTCTATTGCACAAGTTGAAAGCAAAAATAACTGGGTTTTTTTCATTCAGCCCTGAAACAAAACCAGAGTTTGATCTACATTCAATTGGCTTAAAATTTGGAAAGGATTTTCACTCTAAAAACAAAAACCAGAAGAGCCAGGGAGAATGAGAAATTGAAGGTGAAGTATTTTCTCCTAGGGAACGTGGAGAGCTGGCAGGATTCTAACCCCAGATACCTGACAAACACCTGGAGGAGTCCAGGCAACTTTTAAATTAACTAAGCTCGTCAACATAAACTCGAGTTGCACATCTGAAGGTCCTGTAGAGAAAATACCCCTTTAATTATGCCCTTCCATACACACAGAGGTATCTTGTCATCTAGGAACAGAGAATAGCATTCCTATCATTTCCAAATATAAAGAGATGAGGGGAACACAGACGTTTTCAGGCCATGTTTTCACATCCATTTCTGAACAGCAATTCCATTTATCCTAGTCCCTTTTGACACGAGCAATACTCATTCTTTCAAGCGATGTCACACTTAGGAAAAGAAAATGAAAGTGTAACTATTAATCTAGTGTTTTTAGTTTATACAGAAACATTCAAAACAGTATAGACCAAAGTTATAAAAATTGCTTCAATTAATATTTTGATAGTCACGCTATTTTATCCTCTGTGTTTAGAGGTAAATGTGACATTAAATTTACTCCAAAAATTCAAATTTCTTCATGAAGAGTGACGTTTCCTCTGCTAAAAGCTGCACACTCCTTTTAGTTAAAACCTAAGATGGTATCTCTTCCCGAGTGATCATTTTTCATCCTTCAGAAATGTGGGTCTGAGTGTATTTTTGTATTCATTTTGTGGTACAAAGCTCTGAAAATCATCTCTACTGGCCTTCATTACCAGCTGCTGACAAAGAAAGGATTAACTGTCCAACTAAGCACAAGTTCCCAGTGAGATCTACTGCATTTGTCACCCACTCCTGTCTGTGCAGTACCCAGCACAATTTTACTTTCTGGATGGTTGGAAAAATTCGAAGTATACTCTTGTCCAAAGATACAAAATGCAAGGAAATACTGATGTGCACAATGAGCTTTGTTTTAAGACACAAAGCATGTAACACTCTCTTTATTAAAGAGCATTATTCACTACAGGACTCTTGATTCCCCCACCAAGGGAGAGGCTCAAGCCCACAAATGAGTTACTCTGCTTTACCACACCAAAACTCATTTCTCTCACGACTTCTGCAGTGCTTATGAGTCCTCCTTCAGGAAGTTTCAGAACTTCAGGCCATTAAGACTCAGGAATCTTTGAACTTTAATTCATCAGTGAGAGACAACACAGAGCTTTTGCTTTTTAAGCCCCAGCCCTCATCTTTTCTTTAAGCCCACACTCGCCAGCATAGAGTATTCCAAAAATAAATGCTTTCGCTAATTTTCATGGAACATCTTCCAACAAAAGCCATGTCCAGAAAAAAAAAGGGCACTTTGTCTCCTCTATTCACTTGGTAGAACACTACAGCTGACTAAAACTCCACTCAAATAGCACAGAATGGCTAAGGTAAGTGTCAGTTAGGTGTAAATGATTTACACGTAAATAAAAATACTGCTCCCAAGGAAAGCTGACCCTCACACCAGTAACAGCGGGCTTTATCCTCTTGATTACTCCCAAGTACAGAACAGGTCAAAAATGTTCACCTGCTCATTTTGGTTTTTAAAAATATATATTTTTAATATCATAAAAATATTTTCAGAGGATTTTTGTGTATGTTGGGTACAACAGTTAAGTTTCAAACCATTTTTTTGTATTGGAAAATATCAGAGACAGAAAGATCTGCTCTCTTTCTCGAGTTGAGGACCAGCACATATTCCTCTGTATTAATGACGAGTTTAAGACAGACACCTTATCCTGTCTACACACAGCAGACACGGAGGAAAAGCTCCTCTGATTCTGAAACTTACCTAAAAGGTCCTGGCTTGCTGCTTTTTGCCATGTCATTTTTAAAACCCAGGCAAGTCCCACACCCAGTTTTTCAGTGGGAAGGTACACTGTACACAGTGTATTTATACAGTGTATTATTGATACACAGTGTATTATTTATAAGTGAAGCACAGCCTCTTTCATTTATAACCCACCAGTACAGACTAATTTACTGGCAATATTTCCACCTTATACAATATGGAATACCATGAATATGATCAAAAGTGGCAGTTAAAAAAATTATTAGAACAGTTATTATGCTTATTCACTTCTAAAAATAAAAAGACATTTAGGGCTCCGGCATGAACATAAAATTATTTTCCAGTAATCCCTAATTTCAGCTTGGCAATGTGGTGTTTTGAGGCAAGTCTTGAGGCTATGTATTAGTTCTTTTTCTGACGGAGGCCTCATGCTCTGTAGGTTATAAAGCCCTGCGAAGCTCATCTAATCTGCCACCACCCAGAGAGTGCAAAACACACCGCGAGTAACCACGACACCCTTTTCCTCTTGTGCCACAACTCGAACCGTCCGAGCACCACGGATTTAGTAGCTGCTCTTTCTAAAAATAACCCCTGAAAGGCCGCTTCCAGCTGGGCTCAGGCTCCCAAAGAGTTGAGCTTAGGGCGATGGAAAGCGAGCGGTGACACCGGGGCGGGGTGGGGTGGCCCCGGCTTTGTGCGGGCGGCACAATGAGCTCCGCCGGGGAGGCCGGGCCGCCGCCATGTTACAGCTCCGCGTCCATGTGCCCGGCACCGGGGGCACCGCAGCCTCTGCCCGCCCGCTCCGCCGGGCACGGCCACCGGGAAGGCTCCGGCCACCGCACAAAGCAGGGATGTGGGGAGCCGATCCCCGGGATGGCGCGGCTGGGAAAGGCCCCGCCGCGGGGAACAAAAGGCGGAAGGAGGGGGAAGGGGAAGGGAGCGGCGCCGCCGAGGGGGCTCCGGGCAGCGGGGGCGAAGGGGGGCCGGCAGCCGCGACCCCTCCGGGCTCTGCCCCGCAGGCCGGGCGGAAACCGGGCCGCGTCCCGGGGCGGCGAGAGGGCGGCCGGGGATGGGGCAGGGGGACCCTGGGAGGGGAAGGGGACAGGCCGGGGGAGCGGCGTTCGCCCTTCTGGAACCTTCCGGCGGGCGGCCTCTGGGGGCCACGCCAAGAACAACCCGGGAGGGCTCGGCGGAGGGCCCGGCACAAGGGAGCGGGAAGGGAACAGGCCGGACCGGCTCCGGGGGAGGGGGGGCCGGC
>VYXC01005426.1:51801-63325 GCA_013397175.1 Platysteira castanea
CTGCGGGCGCCCGCGGAGAACGCCTGAGCCCGCGGCGGCAGCTGCCGCACTGCCCGGGCGGAGGAGGCGCGCCGCGGCGGGTCCTTCAGGCGCGCGCCGGACGCCTCAGCGCCAGACACAATAGTGGGGCGTCCCTGGGAGCCCTTCTGTCCCTGCCGCCTCCTCTGACCCGCACAAATGTGCCTCCAAAACACGTTTTCCGTGCCCCAGGGCGCGTCCCTAAACCGTGGAAGTGCAGCAAGGCTGTAATTGAGCCCTAATAACCGCAGTTCAGTCGCCGGGAACAGTTGCTTCATTTGTCTTTCAGGCTGGCGTTTGCGTCTCCAGGTATAATCCCTGTACATCCCTACAATCCCCACGGAACGTGTATTAGTCCTACATATTTCAGTCGCAAAAAGCTGCCCCGTGTCCAGCCACCACTCAGTAAAGCTTTACTTTATGCTAGCAATTGATTATTTCAGTATTAATTTAAAGACACTGCGTTGGCGTAACATCGGGGGTTCTGTGAGGCAGAAGAAATTTTGGGGTGAATACTCCCCCTGCTTAGTGGGGCACAGCTGGAAAATGAAATGTCACAGCCTTCAGCAGGCTGGGGGCTAAACGGGAAAGGATTTGGTGTTAATTAATTGAGTTATCCTGGAATTAATGGATGGAAAACTTGGGGATATAAATAAATCCCTGAAAATCCAGTTTGTAGTAGTCACGTATTGACATTGGAATTTCTGGCTATAATAAGCAATTTAAGACTGTATTCACACCACGTTTTTTAAAAATGATTTTAAAAAAACTTCTTTATTTGTGGATCCACGCAATCAATGACATTGAAAAGAAGGAAAAAGCCCAATTCCTTGAACAACTGGGCCAACCTTATGGTTCCCCATCACCAAAAGGGAGCTGTCTCATGGCCTTTCCTTTCAAATCCTTGCCCATGTTTCCATCCTGGTTCTTGCTCTCCAGGAGTTAATTCAAGCTGATAATCCAGCAAGAAGCTGGTTTCTCCATGGTCAGATTTTTCCCCTCCATTCCATCTGTAAATGTTGCTCCTTATGCTTCTGCTTTCCGTGTATTCCTGCATTTTCTGGAGCAGCTCAATGCTTTGCCATTTTGTATTAGAGATTTGCTTTACAAATCGCCTTACTTCGCATAACAGGTTATAGGACGTGTAATAAATCACCCATCCCAATTATTGCAGTTGAATAAACGAAGTATAAAACAAAATCTTCAAATACTGATAGTCCTCTTTGCTGTTCACCACAAGGATTTTGGTAATACCACTGTATTTTGTTAATTCCGTTGTGCTTACAAGATTTAATTTCTATGGATTTAGTTCTCCAAGCCCCACATACGGGGGTTGAAATGACCTTTTTTCCCCCAAGCAAAATGCAGTTTTTCTGTCAACATGTGAAGCACTTGAGGCTTTTTGACCACAAAATACAATGGTTTAAAATAATACGGAATTGTGTCACCAAATCCTATTTATTTCTCCTTCTTCCTCGTGTTGCCATTACAATTCTCCATAAACTCTGGGCACAGCTTGGGCAAATCTTTCAGCCAAGCTCTGATAGAGTTTGTGTTTAAAACCTGTCTTGCTGAAGAGCTAAAAAAAAAAAATTCCACAATAAAACAAAGGCCAGAGCAGGTGGGAGCAACAGGGACAATAAATTAAGAATATGTGATGGATCAGTAAAGCCCTGATCAACAGGAGACGTTTATCCTTCATGGAAAACTGAAACACAAACCAGCAAATGTTCATGGTGTCAAAAATGAGAGAAGTTAAAACGCTGCTCTTGAGAGCAGTTACTGCATGGGGTGACACAGTCGATCTCGGCTCCTGAAATCTCTCCTAGTACTTAACGTGCTCATAATTTCAGGCAGGTCTTACTGTGAATTATTAATCTACCTCTCTTCTCATCATTCCTGTAGAAACAGGACCACAAATTCCTCATCCATCTGTGCCAACAATATTGATCATCAATTCCGGGCAGAGGAAAACCCCACAGAGTTGCCAAGCATCACTAAGAGCTGAGACCTCTGCTTGGAGGAGGTGTTGCAGAGCTGTGGGTGAACTCCGTCCTGGCAACTTCCAGCATGACGAGCTCGTAATTAGCATGTGGGTCTCAGCATTTACATTTCTTAGAGATAAGTATCCCTGCATTTCATGTTTGGGAGCTTTGGAAATGAAGGTCAGCTCCGGAGCTGCTGGATTTGGAGTCACATTTGTTCAGGCAGCAGAGAAAGGCCAGAGAGAAGAGAAAGTCCCTCCTGCAGAAGCAATTTCCATGAACGTGAGCCTTTAGAACACGGAATTGCTCAAGATGAGGGAAATCACATTCCTGACCCTTCTCGTTTCAGATTTATTCCCTTTTGCTCACTTTGCTCCCCTTTGCTCGGGGACTTTTGACCAAGCCAAGCCCTGCCACTCCCTCTGGGGAAAATCCTACAGGGAAGTACTACTACTCCTCTATGCCCTTGTCCTCGCTCCAAGTTAAAAAGAAAAAATGATGGCTTTCCTTTTTCCCCCCAATGCCCTAAAAGCTGTTTCCAAGCAAAGGCGATGTCTCAGGTTAGCTCCTTGTGGGCTCCAAGGACGAGCTGTGTCTCCCTGCAGCTCTGCCAGGCTCTGACCATTCCTGTGCAGGCAGCCAAAGCACACAAAGGGAGATGTGCTCCTGTCTCCCCAAACCTGGCATCCCATCCCTGTGTCCTTCCATCTTCTGCTTCCCCACTTATCCAAGCAGCAACTGGTTCTACAGCTCCCCAGCTTTCCCACCCTGCTGATCTGTTCCCTACTTCCCCAAACCAGGAACTCTGACCCACGCAGTGCTCTCTCCTTAATTGCCACATCTACTCCCTGTTCACACTCAGAATTATCCTGAATGATATAATGAGATTAATATCATTAATAACTTCCATTTTTTCTATGCTGAGTTATTTGGTTTTTGGTTGTTTTTTTTAATAGGTTCCATAAGACTAAAATGAAATTTCCTTCCTGCACGTTATCACGAGTCTATTCATCAAGCAGTGCCCTGCCTGCGCTCATGGAACGTTATGGGATTTTAGTATTGCCAGTGCTCTGTCATGTTCTAACTACAGCTGAAGTTGGAAAGTAGATCTCATTCCACTGCTGGTGCACAGAAAATGGGAAGGACCAAGCTCTGTTCCCAGTTCCCATATTTGTTATACAGGGATTATGGTTATGAGGTTTTGAGGCAGAACCATTTGCGATTCTTTGGCGAAAGTTTTAGTGGAAGAATTCTTTAGTTGAGCTTCCCTGGGATGGATATGGCCTTGAGGAACACACAAATGTGTTCCCAGTCTGCACATTTCAAAAGCTGGGGTTCCTCCTGCTTATCAGGCTGTTTTAGAAAGGCATCGCTTTGTTGTTATTTAGGTTTCCTTTTCCCACAGGAATTTGCTCAAAGGAGAGAAATTCCCATCCTAGCTAAGCTCACATTTTATTATTTCCTAGTAAAATGAGACCCAGACAAAATAAACCTCTCTGAATAAGGATTGAAAGCTCAGTGTATGTTTTTCATCTGAATAAGATTAAAATGCAAGGTTTTTATCAGAAATTTTAAACCTGGATGTTTTGGGAGAAAAGTCAGTAAAAACTTCAGAAGGTATTTGAGTTCAAAGGTGATTAAATGAAGTCTAATGGTATGATTAGTCAAAACTGGCATAATTCCAATCTAATGCAGCAAAATATTGATTAAATGCTGCTAAATGATAGATTTCCCCACACAGCCATCGATGGGAAATCTTTACAAAAGAGATTTCTGTTTCAATTCTTCGACCCTCTCGTGAAGCAATTGTTTACTCAAGTCCCCAGCTGCAGAACCAGGCTGGGCCACTCCTTTGCTCCACAAACTTTATGCAAAGCAGATCAAGCCTTAGTTTATGGACAAAGCCTTGGCACAGGAAGGGAGGAGGTTGGTCACACATGCCAAAGGAGCCCTGAAATGCAGCTCAAAACTGCCCAGGGCTTTAAATTTGCCTGGCTTAGCTAATTTGGATAGGCCCAGCTCACCACACTCTCCAGGATGTTTATGCCTGTCCTCCCTCTAATTTACTCTTTCAGTCATCTTTTTGTATTTGTAAATTAGATCAAGTAATTCTGTCTTTATTTCCTTACTGCTAAGGAAAATATTGGGGGGTGGTGTGACAAATGCTGCAGCCCCAACCAAAGCATCTTCTTAAATAACAATATTTTGTTCAATTTTGGCAGGTTTTTATCAGCCACTTTAGTGTATCCCAGCCATTTAAAGAACAGTATCACGAGGCTGTAAGTCAAATTTAGGCTTGTCACAGCCTGAGTGTCTTAGATCTTTAATTCTGGAGAACGTCTACAGAGGTTGTCATCCCAAACTTGTAATCACCTCAGAAAATATTACTTTTTCTTTTCTGGAAGAGATGTGCTGTGTAACTGGGGAGTGCAAAAACAGCTCTCACTGAATGGATATTCAAGCCAGTGCTGAAATGTGTCATGAAAATCAAAGATGAAAGGCAACGATGCTGCCACGGGCCAGGTTTTACTGTAGATGGAATGGGTAACATGGGGTTCATGATGTGCCTAATACAACTTTTCACCTTTATTTCTATGAATGGAATCATTTTATCTTTATTTCTATGGCTCTTCCTGTGAATGGAGGTGTCCAAATAGTTCTTGACAAATGAGCAGATCCACTGCCTGCCCTCTTACCACCCCTGCCAGGAAATCTGTGCCTGAGCCCTTCATCTCTTCAGCTGATTTGGCCAGGCATCATCATTAGGGAAAAAAAAGGGTTTTCCTAATTATATTCATAATTTATTCATGGTCACAACCCCAGAAAATTGCCCATCAAACCTGACCCTCTCCAAGGGGCACATCAGAATCTTCCTGCACATCGTGTACATAAGAAAGGTAAAGGAGGAGTGGAATTGGTAGTAACTTAAGGTGAAAGATGACTGGCTGTTTTAGGGAATCCATGATGCTGATTTAGGACAAATTCCTCACCTGATACCTCCTTTCCTTTTGACAGGGAATCACTGGAAATCATCCTTTCCATGGACTGGCTTTGCACCCACTCTACTGTGGTTTTCATGTGGGTCATGATTTCTCAGGCTGCTTCTGAGTTGTGTGAGAGAAGTATCAGAAACTTTATTAAAGCAGGAGATTTTCCTCTGATTTTCCTCTGCTTCTCCTCTGTCTGTGGAAGGAACTGAAAAAGTCCGGCACAGTTTGGTTGTGGCAAATTCACGTTGCCTATTACCTCCTTTATTTCCCAATCACTCAGGATGTTTATTGCATAAAGGTAGAGCATCTCTAATTTAATTTAGGGAGATCCAAGCACACAGCTTAATTTGCAGGTGGCCACATCAACGTGTTGCTTTAATTTTGTTTCCCAGTCTAAAAACTCTTTTTAAGAGCTTTCAAATAGCAAAGTTTCTCCCAGAAAGAGCTGAAGTGAGGGGATGCCTCTCAGCAGTCTGTGCTTGTTTGTACTGACATGCTTAGCTCAGGCTGGATGATATAATTTACATTTCTTAACCCAGTGTCTGTTTGCCAGGTCAGAAAGGGACAGAAAATACTTAAAACCTCCCCTACAAAATATTCTCGTGTGGAGAATGAAAATGTCCTTAGCAAGCATGGCTAAAAGAGCTGGGAGTAAACAACCCCTACCAAGGGGCAGGTCCAGGTTGTTCCTTCCAGTTCCACTGGGCAATCTTTGTAATCAGCCACGGAGCAAAAGGGAAGAAAATCACAGGATGTTTCACCGTTTTCTTTCCGTCATATTTAATCACAAATCTCCTGTATTCCGCAGCTTCTGAGGATTTCTCCTGTAAGTCAGGTGCGTTTTAAGGTTCATAATAGATTGCCTGTATTTGAGTTCTTTTCTGCCTGTTAGATGGTAGAATCTACAGGTTTAGCAGGTAAAGTAACAACAGAGATGTCATTTCCTCACAATGGACAGAATTACAGCTCACAGTAAATACTGGCACGAGGAATGCAGAAAGCCTTTACCTCTGGAGGATAAAGGCCCTCCAGCCCTGAGCAGAGAAAGTAAGGGCTGACAACTCACACTCCAGTCACTACTGGAGGCTCAGCTGGGCAATTTGGAGGAAGACTAATCCCAGACCCTGTGCTAAACAACAATTAATGGTTGCTTTAAACGAGTATTTGCAAATCTGTTGGTGTGCCAGCTGCCCTCCTAAGCGTGCTGTCTCCAGGAGTGCCCACTGGCCCTGCAGCCCTTTTCCTTCCTGGGTGCTCAGCACTCTCAGAGGAAACATGTTTGTGTGTTCCTCAAGGCCATATCCATCCCAGGGAAGCTCAACTAAAGAATTCTTCCACTAAAACTTCCACCAAAGAATCGCAAATGGTTGTGCCTGAAAAAAGCCCCAAATGGACCAAAAAAAGGGCCAAACAAATCCCAAGCCCCCAGCCATAAAATTAACGTGAAAACAAGTAAGGAGATCACGTACATAAATTCAGGTTTATTCCTAATTTCTGCCTGTGCTTCGGTAGTTTTTTTACTTGAAATCCAAACTCTTCAAGTCCACGGGACAATTCCATTCCCCAGCCACATCCCAGTGATGAATGGATCATAAATGTGTTTCAGGAGCTCTAGAATGATTCACCAGGCAGCTGCAAACACGCAGGGTAAGACCCTACTGCAGCAGAGGAAACGAGAAATTTGGAAACAGCTCTCCCTGAGGAAGCTGTAGCACACCTTGCTGACGAGCACTGGAAGATTTAAAGTTAAAACAAAAAAAACCCCAAACAAGGTGTAATTTTGATTCTCTGCCATTAGTAACTAACACAGTGCAATAATAACATGTTGCACTCTGAGAACTGCAATGGCAGAACAATCAGCTAATTAGAAAGTAAAACTAATGACACCGTATTTTAATGACTTAATAAGCCAGAAGTGGTCATCAGGCTGGGAAATGTCACGAAAAATTGGCAGGGAGTGCAGTTTGCTGGCTAACAGAAAGTTTTCCTGGCAAACGTGAAGTTTGGGAGCTGCTTTGCATCAGCCACTCACGGAGCCACCACTGAGCTTTGTTTTGTGCCTCCTCCTGTTTGGGGACAGGAGCTGAAGAGCTGAAAAATGTAGGCTTTGGAAGAAATATTGGGGATAGAATCCTTACAGACCCGGGGTTTTTTGTGAAGGGTTATTACTGGAGCCATTTCCCAATCTGCTTGGAAAGCAGCCTGGTGTTTAAACTGATGATGATGATGAAGGAAGCAGCCGTGAGGAGAAAGGCAGGCGAACGAGAAGGCACTCAAGTAAACAGATAGCAGACAGAAATAAAAGAAAACATTCAAATAACGTGTGTCTGTGAAGCAGGGTGTTTGTTTTTGCTGGACAGGTTGCAATTAAACTGTGGGAAGGTATGTAAATAATGCTCTACGCAAATATTCCCGTGGACACGGGCCTGGCATCTATTAATGATTCCCACCCAACACCAGGATTTTGTCATCGCTGTCTGTGGCGTGTTCCTCACTTTAATCTGTCCTTTGGTCTGGGAGCTGCCAGATTTCCATAACTGGGTCACCCAGTTCTTTCCCAACTTTGTTTCCTGCTGCGAAACGAAAAATTAGCATTTTCTGTGACATACATTCAGGGCTTCTGCGAGGACCTTGAGTGGCCACTCTGGAAATCAGGCATCCTGAAATAGGTGGGAAAATAGGCAGGGAAATATTCATATTTGTGGACAAGATGAATTTTCAGTGAGCAGTCACACAGTTCGGATGAAAATTGTTGGTTAGTCAAGGAGATAAATGTTATTTTGATGCACAGGAGTGATGTTAAACTCTCTCTGCACTTTGCATAGTGAAAAACACCACTCCAGTGCCTAAGAATAAATTGTAATAAAATCTTATTATAATTACAACAATAATTATAACCCTAATTTTAAAATCTTTTTATCTCTGAGAGGCATGAGTCACTGCGAGTGATTGATTGATTGAAATTGAGGTGGTGATGGAAGGTGCCATTAGCAGGAGCTGCTCGTTAACCACTAGAGAGCGTTCAAGACCTGCTTTAAAGCTTCATTTTCGGCTCATCCCTTGAGCTCCAGGATTTCTCTGAGGGACGCGGGACAGTCACGGCAATTTGAAGGAGGAATAGGGAGACATCCCAGTTCCGGCTCCTGCTGGTGAGGAAGAGTGTGATGAGGGAAAGGAGGCAATCCTCGGTTTTTTAGCGTTTTCCCATGATTACTCCCACCGGGTGTCTCCATCCTTAGTGGCCAACAGCACATCTGAGATGGCCATTAGGAAAAAATAACCTTGGAAGTGTTAGAGAAGGTGAAGTTTTTGAAGGAGAAGGAGAAGGAGAAGGAGAAGGAGAAGGAGAAGGAGAAGGAGAAGGAGAAGGAGAAGGAGAAGGAGAAGGAGAAGGAGAAGGAGAAGGAGAAGGAGAAGGAGAAGGAGAAGGAGAAGGAGAAGGAGAAGGAGAAGGAGAAGTTCTGGATTGCATATTCTGAGAATAAGTAAGCAGTGCCATTTTATCGACTCGGTGCTAATAAAACTTCTTAATTGTTTGTAAAATTCATCATCCTGTTAAGAAGTTTGGCTCAAGCTGGAGCAGGATGCCCAGAGAAGCTGTGGCTGCCCCATCCCTGGAAGTGTCCAAGGTTGCTCCAGGAGCTTGGAGCAACTTGGGACAGTGGGAGGTGTCCCTGCCCCAGGCAGCGGGCTGGAACAAGACAGTTTTTAAGAGCCCTTCAACCCAAACCATTCCAAAATCCTGAGATTACTACTGGGACGTCCACTGAGAATTAAAAACTCCACGGAAACCCTTCAGTGCCGTGAGTGCTGCCGGGTGCTGCACTTTGTCCTTCCTCTGCCATTTCCAAAGGGGTTTGGCCCTGCCAGTCCGGGGAGTCAGGGAGAGAAGTGAACACAACTTCATTGTTACGAGTACGCAAATACAACATTTCTGCTGGAGCCTTGTTAATAATGACGTTGAGGAATCCAAAGCTAATTTTCCCTTCAGGAATTCTCTCTCCTGCACTGCTCTCCTGGCTTTTCCCCACTAGACGGCAGAAGCGAGGTTTCGTGAGGACATTTACCAAAAAAAATTAATTGCCCGGCTGGAAGATTTACAGCAAACTGACTGCTGCTGGTTTTCTACGGTTTCATCACCTTCTTTGTGCCGAGCACTTCCCATTTTCCAGGGTGCCAGGGCCTCCCCAGTCCCGACCCGACCCCGGGGCTGTGTGCAGCACCCGTGGAACCCATCGGGAGCTCTGTGGTGGGCTCTGCCTCCTCCAGCCTCCCAGAGCACGCAGGGAAGGATGTATCATCCAGCTGAAACTTCAGGATGAATTTTAAAAGCAGGATTGTAATTAATTGAGTTGGAGTTTGGCCAAGGCAGAGACTTTAATATGTCTTCTTTTCTGGCTCTTTTTTTTTCCTTCTGCAGGCAGAGGAGTTGTATAACACCCTTGTCTAGAGCTTTGACAAATTCCTGGCAGTCCTATTCCCGTCAGGAAGGTCCAGCCGTGGGACTGGGGATCCATTCAGCCCTGTGTGGGTGCAGGAATGTCTTTGGACCCTCATCCGGGTCCCTTAAAGATAAAATGGATGTGTAGAGTGTGTGCTTAGCAAGAGCCTATGGAGTGTTAGAGCTCCCTCTCAGCACATTGATGCTTTCATGTTTTAAGCTCTTGGCTCAGCAAATCTTTGTACTTTTTCCCTCCTTTCCCGTAGCACCAATTAAACTCCCCGGGCATATTTATACAAAAATCCCTGCTCTTCCCAAAGCAGAAACGCTTTCTCTTTCTTCCCGACAGATTTTAAACCTCAGGATGACTGCAGCGATTTTGCAAGGAGAACCAGCGTTCCCTCATTCATCTGGCAATCCTGCAATGCCATTTGCATAATGTGAGGTTTAGATCTTCCACTGCTACTCATTTACCACCCTAATGTCCATTGGAAGTGCTCGATGGAAGCGCTGGAACATTCCTAGCTCTTTGCTTCGTACCGGGCTTAGATTGAACCAGTTGCTTAATTCTCCCCGATTCCTGCAGCACCGCAGGAGTTCCCAACATTTGTCCTACCAGTGTGCCTGCCTGAACTGCTGGATCATTTCTGCTGCCTTCCCTAATATCTCCCTCCAAATAAAATGCCTTTATAGCATCAAGGAAAATAACAAGCACTTTTAAACCCCATTCTTCCTTATTTCCTTATAACCCCCATAAACTACAAAGATCTGCATCTCTGATTGATGCCACTTCATCCTGATCTGAAGCCACGCTGCTTTTCCCTCACCACTCCCTCTGAAACCGGCTCTGATCTGCTGGCTGCGATGTTTGCAGAGCCTTTTTTTCCTCTGTACTGACAATAAACTTTCACCTCCATAATGATTTGGATCAGCGCAGTCACCTTTTGCCAGGATTGAGGCGAGGATTGCCTTCAGCCAGGCACCTGCGAGTCTCTCACTCCCGCAGCTGTTTGTAGTGGTGTTATTTTTGTACGTGTTCCACAGCCTTGCCCGTTTTTAACTGCTTCGCTGCTCTGGTGTTCCTGTGATCCTGGCTAAACATGGATTCAGCACCGCCTCACAGCCTGACAAGTCCCTTCTTGCAAAGTGTTGTGGAATCTTTCATACACAAAGATGTGCTGGGTCTGATCCTTCGTGTTTCATATGCAACCACGGGGTCACGGAATCACGGAATCACAGAAGGGTTTGGGTTGGAAGGGACCTTAAAAATCATCTCGTTCCACCCTCTGCCATGGGCAGGGACACCTTCCACTGTTCCAGATTGCTCCAAGCCCCGTCCAGCCTGGCCTTGCACACTGCCAGGGATCCAGGGGCAGCCACAGCTTCTCTGGGCAACCTATGCCAGGGCCTCACCGCCCTCACAGGGAAGAATTTCTGCCCAATATCCAATCTAAACCCACCCTCTGGCATTGCTACTTGCCCTTTAATGGGCAAAAATCCCCATTAGCGCTAAGTGTTAATTGATAGATATATTAGATATTTAAACCTGAGTTTAGAGGTCCTTCTGTTTATTGTTCCTATAAGCAGGGTTGATGAGAAAAGCAGATGCACTCCGTTGCTCCTGTGACAGCAAACCATGTGGCTTCTTTGTGTTCCAGCTACATTTTGGACTTTAATTAAATATAGAATCTCCTTCCTTCGCTTTTCTCTCCACTGTGCCCCTTCACATCCTTTCATTTTTACTTTCCCCTTGTCTTCCCCCGCCCATATTTTCCTTTTTAGATCTCTCCCTCCTGCGAACCCCTGATTTATTATATCCATCTGTGCCTCGGGTGAACTCTGAGCCCCTGCAGCTCCCACAGCACCGAGGTGGATGTGACCAGCACTTGCTGAGCAAGGATTTGGGTTTCCCAGAGCTCAGGACATTTTGTACACTTCCCTTTCCCCCTGTCAGTGTGAAATACACGTGACACATAATGCGATACATGATGGGAGGGTGTTCAGGGGGGCCCTTTCCCAAAAAAGCAGAGATGCTCTCTGAGGTGCTTTCAGGATGGTTTTAGAGAAAAAAAAAAAAAAAAAAAAAAAGG
>VYXC01005426.1:63350-104142 GCA_013397175.1 Platysteira castanea
GCCGTGAAGTTTTTGTTTTCAGCCTTCTGCCAGGCCATTGCTCGGTTGGTGCCGTTGCTATCGCTCTGCAGGGTGTTTTACACGCCCCTGTGAAAGGGGGGTTTGTGCCTCTGGGGAGGCCGATAAGGGCGCCTCAGGGGTGGTGGGCTCGCCCCTGACCACACAGCCTTTCCTTTCCCTTTCCTCCTGCTCCGAGGGGCCGGCACGGCTGGCAGCAGGGATAGCCGTGCCCTCATTATCACCTCGCTGCAGAGCAGCACCGGCAGCATCTGCCCGGGCTCTGTTTATCCCAGCCCCGCTGTTATCAGCTCCTTCGGGGACACCGGGAGCGGCTCCGCAGCCCCTCCGGGCAGCTCGGACCTCCCTGAGCCCTGAGCAGGCAGGAAGGGATGGCCTCAGGTGGGGGTGGTGGGTCCGGGGCAGCAGCATCGCTCATTCCCGGGGATCTGTCCGAGCATCTTCAGGAGAACAGCTTCCCTCCCAGCGGTTTCCTTCGGGGCTGTGCCAGAAATATCTTTTCATCCTCCCACCATCCCTCTTCAAAAGCTTTTCGCCCTCTGAGGAAGGAGCTCGAGGGAATGCCATACACAGAGCTGATTTCCTTCCAGCTTGCCCCAGCTGGGATTCAGTGGGAACAAGAGCCAGCCATCCTCTGGGAGCCCCCACCTCCCCAGGTACCCACAGCCCTCAAGGGGGCCAGCTTGGATGGCTGGTGGGCGAGCAGCCATCCCATATTCCCAGTGACACGGCCCGGTCCCTCTGTGCTAATCCACAACGTGTATTTTACCTTTCTTAAAGATCCTGCCATGGAAATTTTGTTAAATACCAGTTTTGCTAGGAGAAGCTGATGTTCTGCTTATGGGTGTGCTGCTGACCTAGACACCAGGGCATAAATATCTGAGAGATTTGACACAGTCACCACCCAAATTTTTGCATGTTTTTGAGGGTTTTTTAGTTCTGGGTTTTCATCTGCAGATGTTTTAGGCCAGCAGCTGGTTTTTTGGCTGGTATGAGAAGTGAACACCTGAGAGCTGCACACTGCTGTGATGCTGTATCATAAAATCATGGATGATTATAGAGGTATGAAGGAACTCAGAGAACAAGGGAGGAGTTGGAACGTGGTCCAGGTGACAAATTTCACCCGAGTCCCTTCCCTGCTGTGTCGCAGACCGTGGGGAGGGGATCTGTTTTACTCATGCATGTATCAGCCTGCACTGGAAAACCTTTTATTTTATTCTCCGTTTCATCTCCCAGTAATCTTTCAAGTATTTCTACAATTGAGCAGATGTTTAATACCCAGGGACAAGCCTAGAATTGAAGGAAAGATATTTTCCAAGTAATTTGGGGGAACCTGACAAGAATCCCTTAGTGCTGGCTGGTAACTGTGTTTTCCTCCTCTTTTGATAGATCGGGTCGTGTCACGGAGAGTCTCCACAGACTTGGTCTAACAAAGCCATGATGGATCTGACCCTTTGTAATCTTTGCCAATAAGGCTGGAAAAACCTCATTTTTTTCCTCTATTGCTATCCTGCCAAACATCATTTTGCTCCCAGGAAGGACTGGCTTTGTATCACGCTTGCTGCAGCAGTTACCCACCTGGGCTTGTCTCTTTTACCCCAAAAATCCCAATAAGATACAAGTATTTTCCTTTTCCCTTTGTATTGCCAAGGGTTTTTTTGATTTATTGTGCCTCTGCTCTTTCTGAGGTAACGTTGTTATCTCGAAAGAAGATTTTCCTGATCAGTTGCCGTAAGAAACAAAGCAAATCTGCCTTGGGTGATTGCAGACATCGAGCACACTTGGATCCCCATTGCTCAGGATTTATTGTGGGCCATAATGTATCTATGGGATGCATGGAGAGGAAATTCAGAGGGGAAAAAGGGCTCCTATCCCAGTTAGGCTGGTGAGACTAAGTGGGGGAAAACGGTGAGAGACGCAGAAATAAGGATGTTATTTCTGATTCTCTAATGAAGAAGGAGAATCTGTTCAAACAGCTCTCCCAAATTTTCACTGTTCACTCAAAATGTGCTTCCTGCTTGTTAGGAACAACCTCCCAGGCTTGCTGCTACTGCTGCTGTTAATTACTGACTCAGAAAGCTGTGTGAGGGAGGTTGAGGGTTCAGATTCTTTGGATAATGTAGAAATGCAGCCTGGAAATGAGGGATGTGCCATGCAAGTTTATGGCCAACGGAGGCACAGACTGCTTTGGGTTGGAAGGGACCTTAAAGCTCATCCCAGTCCCACCCCTGCCACAGGCAGGGACACCTCCCACTATCCCAGGTTGCTCCAAGCCCTGTCCAGCCTGGCCTGGAACCCTTTCAGGGATGGGGAAGCCACAGCTTCTCTGGGCTACCTGTGCCAGGGTCTCCCCAGCCTCCCAGGGAACAATTCCTTCCTAACTATGGGCCAAAATCTCTCCTCTTTTAGTTTGATTTCTCTCTGATTTTTCATCTCCAGCACAGCAAGTGAGCCCAAAATGACCCAAGGATTTAAAATTAGAAGTCTTAGTGCAGTACAAAATATTCTAACATCTTTGCTTGGTTGAAATGCTCATTTTATAAAGAGTATCTCCTAATTGACGTTTTTCCCATCCAATCCCTTGCTCCATTCATTCCAGTGTCCTTCTCTGTGACCCCACCTCAGCTGGGAGCGCAGTGCGATGGATGCTGTGCAAACACAGGTCTGGGATGGATCCTACACAAACACAGGTCTGGGATGGATCCTACACAAACACTTCCCGAGGAGGAGGCAGGCAGAAGGTGCTGGAAGGAAGCAGCATCATTTGACCGTGCAAGTGGAAAACTTCCAGAGGCAGACAAGGCAGCCTTCCCAAGAACACCCTGGGAACCTCTGGCACAGCCGAGAGCTGAATTAACATCTCCCGAGCCCTTCAAAGACCACCCTTTCTCCCAAAATCGGTTTTGTTCTCCAACACAAAGCCAGAGGAAAGAACCCTTTGATTTCAGTGATTTCGGCACAGTCCCAAATGCTCCCAAAAATCCACTGCTGCTTTCCCAAGCCACCTTATGCAATGCAGAGAAGAATTTTAACCTCTGTTTCTGTCAAGCTCTGACTAGAAGTCAGGTAAAGGGTGGTGGCTCAGCAGGAGCTCTGGCCTCTCACTGGCAGCTCTATAAAAATAATTAGTTTTTGTTGCTTCTTGTGATTAGTCCTGACTCACATGGGTTATGTTGGTACCATCTCTCCCTCTCTTTTTGCTCTGCAGTTTGAATTCAGACATGGGGTGGGGTTTTTTTGCTCTTGTATACAAGAATACTTCAGGGAAAGTCTTGTTTCTGACAAATTCTTGTGATGAGAAGACCCAGTGTTCAATTTTTATCATTCCCAGTATGATAAAAAAACGGTGGAGAAACCAGTGGAGGCAGATGCTAAAAGTTTGTAGCCCACACTTCCAAGAAAAGCAAAGAGCCATGTTCTCTTCCTCTGTTCTGTCCTTGCTCTAATCCTTGTGCATTTGCAAAGGCTTCAAAGCAAAGCGTGTGGAAATGCCCGTGCCGAGTCTGGTTATCAGATAATTCATTCTCAGGGGAAAAGCCCACACTGGTGAAGTCATCCTGGGTAACTGGGCATCCTGAATGATTCTTTTTTTGTCAAATCACTCGCTGAGTGGTATATTCCTTTTTTTTTTTGGCGTTGTCAGAAAACAAAAAAGGCAGCTTTCAAGTTTCACTCGGTGGCTTTTCCACATGCCACTGGAGGTTCCTTTACATATTTGAAAATTTCCACATCCAAATTAATTCATGCAAGGATACTCTTCATTCATGGTTTCCAGAGAGGGACTCTGAGCAAGGGTATGGAGTGATGGGATAAGGGGGAATGGTTTTAAAATGAGGGTGAGTTCATATGGGAGAAAGTTAGTTAAAGAAGGATGTTCTGGACTTCAGGCAGCTCTTAAAAATGCTGTTTTATTGCATAGTCAAAGTTACAGCAGGCCAGGGTAAGGGCATACAGAGCTTTGCCTTACAGCTGCTCAGCTACAGCGTGTAGGCTTGGCCTCAAGCCTGAGGCCTTAGCTTGGTACCTGAAGTCCATGCCTGAAGTCAATTGCTGTTCAAATCACAAGACATTATATACTTTTCTTATTGCTGAGTAACTTAATACATGATAATCAAATTAGCACTACACACAGTATCTATAAATTTACTTATAACTACTATCATTACCATACAATGGTCATTATTATCTAGTCATGAAGGTAGATTACAAATTAAGCTTGAAGGTAATTTTCAGTTTTCTTGAAGTGGTAAATTCCTGGATTTTTTGTTCTGTTTGCTATACTATATCTTGTTTACCCATGGTATCTTTTAATTTGGTAAAAACCATGTTCTTTATTTATTTATGCTCTTCTTGAAATTTATTTACTTGGCAGGAGACATGCTTTCTGTTTGTAGTCAAATAGACCCTTGGTTCTAGGCACAAAACTTCCTTCCAACCTATTTTCAACCTTTGTCCCTTCAGTTTCCTCAAGATCTCTGGTTTAGCAAAAGTCCGTATCAAAGCTCGTTTTCATCTCTATGTCATTCTCAGTTTCCACATTCGGAGATCTTCCTGCATATCTGTGAGACTTTCCTATCAGACTAAAACCCTCCCCAACAGGTTCAGACTGGATATTGGGAAGAAATCCTTCCCTGTGAGGGTGGGGAGGCCCTGGCACAGGTTGCCCAGGGACGCTCTGGCTGCCCCATCCCTGGAAGTGTCCAAGGCCAGGTTGGAAGGGGCTTGGAGCAGCCTGGGAGAGCGGGAGGTGTCCGTGCCCTGGAACTGGATGATCTTCCAGGTCCCTTCCCAGCCAGACCCTCCTGGGATTGAGTGGGAGTGGGCCCGGAGGCCCTGCGTGCTCAGGCGCGGGGCTCCCCGATGGCCGGAGCCGGCAGAGCAGGTCACAATGGCCTTTCCTTGTCACGCCGAGCCGCTCTCCTGGCAGGCCCGAGCAGAACAAAAGGGGCCATTTGTTGCCGAGGGGCTGCCCAGCTGTGGCCGTGTCTAATCAGAGTTAATTAGGGCGAGCGGAGCCTCCGCAGCGCTCCCGCTCCCCGCGCTGCCCGGGACCCGCCGCTTCATCCCGGCGCCTCCGCGGCCAATTTTGGGAGCTGCCTGTTATCGAGCAGCGAGAGGTGGAGATTGCCCAGGATCCCTGGCAAGCGGCACAAAGTAGCCTAGCTCAATACTAAAGCAATGACTAATCAGGGCGTCCCAGGAGGAAGCTTTGCAGTAGCTCTTGCAAGGGTAATGAGGACAATTTCCATAGCTATGACACTTCCCAGCCAAGCAAAATGCCACAAATCTTGTTTATTCTTATTTATTCTCTCCTGGAGCAGCAGGTAACACAGAGTCAGAAGAAAAGGGTTTTTCCTGGGGGAGGGATTGCACCAAACGTTTCGCAGGAGGAACAGCCGGGGTTGTTGTTTTATCATGGCAGCACTAATAGCTAAATTCTATTAATTGCTGAATGCTGTTTTGTTTGGCAAATACAGGAAGCAGTTTACATGGCTACGCAAGTGCTCTGGTTCCCAGTCCTTCTGAAATGGTATTATTGTAACGGGATAATACTGATTAAGGACAGTTCCCTGAGGAAGGAGGGCCTTTTGATGACTGAGTCATTTCCTCTCCCTGCTCGACTCCAGGGCGATAGCGTTTCTCTGCCACAGGCACACACCCTTTGTGGCCAGGGACTTCTCCACAGAGGAGGTCCAAAGCACAGCCTCAGCCTTAGGTGGAAGGCCATGAGTGCTAAAGGAAGCACTGGAGCACCAGAAATATGCCAGCAGTCCAAGCAGAAACTACTTTTCCCCGCAAAAATATTTCACCTGCCAGTCCCTTTTCAAAACTATGGGGTAACCTTGTCTTTGGCTACACCACTTTGCTGGAATAACTCTTAAAACTTTGATTTTTGTTCCCACAGAGGCTTGGCAAGTTAATTTGCTAAGAGGCAGTAACACCTCTGCAAACCACGGCTGTGTAGCCTTCTCTTTCTGGACGTGGTCACCTGCCAGCAGTGAGCACCAGGCCAAGGCCACCAGCTCAACTAACACAGGTCAGAAATCAGCAACAGCAAAACTGCTCACTCCTAAACGAGAGAAAATTCAGAGGAAGGGCCTAGAGGGAAAAGATTCCATGTCCTCCCACAACTGATGGGCACCAGCGCTTCCCAACCACACAAGCACCAGGGGATCTGATCCTGGGGGAACATGGTAGACAAGACCAGCCCTCAGCCTCTCCTTCCTCTTTGATTTTTGTCACGTATGGCCATGGGAGATGCTTGAATGAGCTCAAGTCGAACCACGGCTTAGCAAGAAAATGTTCCTGTTATCACTTCCGAGCTCAACCCGGGCTCTTCTCAACGTTTTCCCTTTTGAGGTACAGTAATTGCTCTCCGATTAGGCAGGAAACTGTACCAGGGTTATTGCTCTAAAGGAGCCAGTGTTATCAAAAAACAACACATCAGGGCCTGTCCTCACAGGAAGGGAATCATAAGTAATCAGCAGCGCTATAATGCAATTGGCTGCTGCTCCCTCCGCGCCGAGCGCACAAAAAAAGCAGCTTAGGACTTTTTTTTTGGTAGCCAAAGTGTTTTAAAAGAGCCCTGGTTCCTCTTTGCCTCACCGTTTGGCTTCTGCCAACATTGCTGTGTTTCCTCAACAGGACATAAAAAGCCTTGGGTGTGTGCAAGGACGGGGCAGGGGGCAGGGGGGCCTCCTCCCAGATTTCACAGACTGGTGCCATCCCTTCCCTGGGTGCCCCCCTCCAGTTTGGGAGCGACATTAGTCAGGGGGAAAGAACTGCCCTAGAGAAGAAAAACGATGAAGATCCTTGGGTGAGGCCCTTCCTGCTCTTTATTCCCAGTCAGGTTGCCTCCCTTGGAAATTCTTTCTAAAAACAGTTGTTCCTCAACACAGTGAATACACACAGGAGCAGGGGGGGTGTAACGTTGGTTCTCTTATCCAGCTCCTTGCCATACTGGGCTTTTAATCCTGTCCAAAGTGGCAAGGTAAATTAATTTCACCCATCAGGAGCTGCATCAATATCATTCCACTGAGCAGGACCTCCATCCCTCCATCCCTCCATCCCTCCATCCCTCCATCCCTCCATCCCTCCATCCCTCCCTCCATCCCTCCATCCCTCCACCCATCCATGAACACACCCACACAGCCCTCAGTCCACACGATGACAGCTGTGCACGGGATTTACATCTGGATAACACGGGCAATCTTTCTGTTTTCTAAAAGGAAACAGAAACACTGGATTTGGTTAATAATACAGAATCCAACTGGAAGAGACGGCCAGGGAGCAAAGGGAAGGCGGGTCAGAAAGGATTCCTCATATTGCTGGAGCACAGGTGAGGATTTCAGGGTCCCACCCTGGTCAGGTGGGTCAGGGGATGTGGGTGGTGGTGGAGGAGAAGCTGTGAAATCTGAGAAACCTGTGAAAACAAATTCTCCTGCAGGAGCATTTTAACAGCTCCCCCTGCTCGGCAGAGTCTGCCCTCAGCACAGAGCTTCTGACAATCCCTGATGGATGAGGAAAGGAAGGATTAAAACAGCAAACAAAAACTTCTGTCCATAGACTGTTTTGGAATGTTTCGATATTTCGCTGTTTGGTGAGTTTCACCATGGGTAACAAGAAGGAAAAGACATGAACCTTGAGCTGTCAGAGAAGGGGCTGGAAAATCAGTTGGTATCAGCAAGAAAGGTCCCAACGTTTTATGCTTATCATGTGTCTCCAGAAATAGAAATATTTGTCCTTTGGTCTCTGCTTTTCCTGTCTGTTTTCCCCCCCTCTATTAAACATGGAAATCCTCACTGCTTAATTGAGCCCCTGGATGAGCTGGAGTCTGGACACGCAGGGATGTGATCACATCCCCCAGTCCCACGTCCCCCCCACAAC
Source organism: Platysteira castanea (assembly GCA_013397175.1). Lineage (NCBI taxonomy): Eukaryota > Metazoa > Chordata > Aves > Passeriformes > Platysteira > Platysteira castanea. The sequence continues at coordinate 71,256 of VYXC01005426.1, forward strand.
CTCCCTGGCAGGAGCTCGAGCTGCTCAGAGCTCGCAGAGGAAAGTCTGAAGAGCCCAAGCAGGAACATCTGCTTTGCCAGGAGTCACGATTTCCCCGTTTGGTCTGATCCAGGGGTCAGGGTCCCGCAGACCTCGGCAGAAAGGTTTTACCTCAAGGGGTACTGCCAGTGCTGAGCTGCTTTTACATCTCAGCCGCTCTCCCCGAGATGGCTTTTGTCAGTTTGGTTGTTTGTTTTAGTGGTGATGTTTTTAAACTAAAGCCCATGTGCCCAGAAGGCACATAAAATAAGAGGCTTTTAAAAGCCAGAGGATAAATAAAACACAACCTTGAATAAACAACAGGCTTTTGTCCTAATTTCCTCCCATTCCTTAATGGATGCTGATAAACTATCTGGATTTCTCAGTGTATTAATGCCACAATGACAGCAACCCCAAACCCACAACCTCACAATAGCAACGATTTGACCAAATTGTTGCCTTTGAGATGAGCAATTGTTTCATTCCAAGTGGGTTGTAGGATATCGTGGCCTTACCAGGCTGCTCCTTTCTCTGCCCCATCACAGACTGTTTCAGTGAGAGGCATTTATCCACGAAAATCCACTCAGGGCTAATGCATTTCATGGAAAAAAGTATCTTGTTTGATCAGGTAAGACTGTGCACATCATGTTTCATTACTAATTTTATGCTCATTAATTAATTGGCAAATTAATTTGCTAAAAGGCAATAACACCTCTGCAAACCACAGAAGTGCAGCCTTCTCCTTCTGGACGTGGTCACCTGCCAGCAGTGAGCACCAGGCCAAGGCCACCAGCTCAACTAACACAGGTCAGAAATCAGCAACAGCAAAACTGCTCACTCCTAAACGAGAGAAAATTCAGAGGAAGGGCCTAGAGGGAAAAGATTCCATGTCCTCCCACAACTGATGGGCACCAGCGCTTCCCAACCACACAAGCACCAGGGGATCTGATCCTGGTGGAACATGGTAGACTCTTACAAAGTGGAACTGTTAAATTTCACCCTCACCACCCCGTGCTGGTGTGCCTGCAGAAGTGCCACGACAGCTCCGGCAGTGCCTGGTGTCCTCCACAGTGACTCCCACCTGGAAGACCTTGCCCTTGTTGCTCCTGGTCATGTGGTTAATCGCTGCCTTCACCCAGGTTTGTGTGTTTATGGACTTTTCCCTGTGAAGGTGGCGAGGCCCTGGCACAGGCTGCCCAGAGAGGTGGTGGATGCCCCATCCCTGGAAATGCTCAAGGCCAGGTTGGACTCTGAGCAGCCTGGTCTAGTTGAAGACGTCCCTGCTCATTGCAAGGGGCTGGACCTGATGAGCTTTAAGGTCCTTTCCAGCCCAAACCACCCCAGGATTACAGATCCAGGAGCTGTGTTTAAGCACAAGCACTTCTGCGCTGTGAAGAACAAGGAGCCTTTTTATCCCCTCAGCCCAGCGGGGATCGGAGGCTGAGCCCAGGATTTCTGCTCCCAGCAGCTCCCATCCGTGAGGCCACTCACAAAGTGCTCTCGACTTTGCACCAAGGGCAAGTCAAAACAGCCTGAACACCCCCCCGGAGCTTTGTTTGGAGAACGTTCCCAGGGCACGGCACGCCCAATCCATTTTTCCTTCCGAAGGTCTCGGAACAAAGCGGGCGATGCTTGGTGACACAAACACACAGCCACGGCCAGGAATGGGCAGCAAGCAAAAACAAAAGTTACAAGCAAAACAAATCTACAGAAAAACACAGCTTTGGGCACGTCTAGACACAGACGGCCCTGATTTGGCGAGTGTATGCACTTCATCTTTATTGCTTGGTGAGAGAAATTGTTCCTCCTCTGTTATCAGCCCATTCCCTTTTAGTTTTTATTTCAGGCCATGTATAATTTTTTACTGAAGGGCGGTGATAATTTTCATGAGCAGATTTCATTTCGCTCCAGAAGCAAGCAAAACATTCAAAGGGACCAATTCATAAAAATGCACGAAAATATTTCACATAAAACAACCTCACCTCCAGGAATGAAAGCTGAGAATTCAAATGGAAAGCACAATGATTTGTTACAAGGGGAGCAGATGGGCATCATCCTAAAGAGCAGGAATATTTGTCCATCCATGAGTTTTTTTCCTAAAGGATTATTTTCTCATGTAGCAAGGAGAGAAGCCAGACCTTAAAATCATCAGAAACAATCTCTGGGCATCCACGTGAGAATCAAGCAGGGCATGGATTCAAGTATTAAAAAAGAATAGTGGAGGGTTCTTCAACTCCGGTTTTAGAGAGGGAAAAGGGCTGTAAAGAGAGATTTTAAATTTATAATTAATAGGCATTCTGATCTCCGAGGCAAATTAAAGTTCTCCTCTGCTCAGGATTATCCCAAACCCAAAAGAAATGGAAGCTGAGCTTTCCCCTTCCAGTCCCAAGCCTTTTCTCTTTGATCCCTGAAAGCATCCTGGACATCACAATGTGCCCTCAGTCCATCCTTGGGAGCTGAGAGCCTGGCACAGGAGCAGGGTTGGGAGCACCAGGCCTGGCTGTGTTATGATGGATTCTCTGGCTTAATGATTTGGAGAAAAATATTGTTCGTGAGCTACATAAACAATTTTAATTGGCTCGGGCGCCCAAAATGTGCTTTTTTTGTTTGGCTGCCAAGGTTGCTTTCTCGCTTGCTAATTATGTTTCGCTTTAGCTTTCAGCAAAAACAGGAAATAAAGCATCCATTACTCGAATGACAACTTTTCAACAAGCCAACATTTCAACATCCATTGTGTAATTTCCGACCCGGAGCCAGCTAGGAGCTAAGTGCCTTTAGAGCCATATATCCCCTCCTGCGAGGGCTTTTTGGGCCCCTTGTGCTCCTAAATAATGTTTGTGTGTCTGAAACAGGCCAGACGTGTTTGCTGCTGCTCCCCACTGCCCAAAGAATTCCCTTTCCTACCACCAGATTTCAAGGATCCTGAAGAAGACCATCTTTTTTTCCAAGGTCGTGGAGTGATGGGAGAAGGGGGAATGGTTTTAAAGGGAGAGAGGGTGAGTTTAGATTTGAGGAATTGTTCCCTGTGAGGGTAGGGAGGCCCTGGCACAGGCTGCCCAGAGAAGCCGTGGCTGCCCCATCCCTGGGAGTGCCCAAGGCCAGGCTGGACGGGGCTTGGAGCAACCTGGGATAGTGGAAGGTGTCCCATGGCAGGGAGGTTGGAACGAGATGGTTTTTCAGGTCCTTTCCAAGCTCAACCATCCTGTTATTCTGTGATTCCATGTGTTGGACCAAAGGCTGCCCGCATGTCTGGAAATCAAGCTGCAGAGATTTTAGGGAAAGATTGAATGATGGTTCCTCCTCCCTCAGGTGAAAACCTGCTGGTCCCAAGCCACAGCAGCACAGAGGAGGGCTGGGCTGACGAGTGTGTGTGTGTTTTCCTTTTACATCTCTGATTCCTTAGTGCTGGTACTGGTTCTAAGCTCTGATTTGTCGGGGCTTTTTCACAAGCCTTGCGAGTTAGGCTTTCTTTCCCCTCCTGAGATGCTCCTGTCTTTTGTGGGTTCAAACCACGCTTTCAAAAGCATCCAGAATGGATGCTCTGTGCCATTTCCCAGCTTGGCTGTGGAGGAAAAGCTCTTCTTCCTCATGTTCAGCCAACTGAGCTGTTCTTGGCAGAGCAAGCAATAGGTACCTACCACATGGCGGGGGTGAGCGAGGGTGCCCTTTAAATTACCTGTAAAACCCTTTGATTCAAACTGCTGATGTTGCCATAGGCGATTTGCTAAGCTTATTGATCATCTTCTGTTTAAATTAAAGTTTGATGTCCTGGAACAGGCTATTCAGCACAGAGAGCTAATGGGATGGGATGAGATACAGGGAGCGAGAGAAACGTGCACATGAGGGAAATGGATTGTGGTCAAAAAGGAAAAAAAGAGAGGGTTAGATGCTGAATAGGTTCCATGGGTCAGTTGGCAATAAATATTGTGGTTGTAAAAGAGTCCAGTGTGGATGTTGGAGGTGCAGGTTTGGCTGTGTAATTAAAGAGAAATGGGCAGCTTGGTAGGAAACTAAACATTTCAGGGAAAAGAAGTGAAAAAAAACGAGTGTTATGATTTATTATAAATGAGTGCTTAGTTGATGCCTTAAGTTTTAACTTTTCTATTTGCAGATCCTGTACTGCCTGGTGTGTAACTCTGCAGTTTCTTGTGGCATCTTAACTTCTGTTCTCTCATGCTGGTCAGACACAGCAAAGCCTCTCCAAGCTTGCTCTTCAAGGACACTCAGACTGTCCTAGGCCCAAAATGTGTAAACCAACATCTTTAGAAGGGGGGTAAGCTTGGGGAAATGACATCATTAACTGAAGCTTTAATTGGAGAATTAACCCTGATCTGCAAATGAACCAAACTTATAAAAGTGTGAGGAACTTGTGACTCAGGGTCCATCTTGGGTGTTGCCTTTGGCCTGCCCAGGGTGTGCCTTTGAAGGCCCTTCAAATCAGTACGTACCTTTATTCCCTTACTCCTGTCTAGTCTCTGGTTTTTAGGTGGCCACCTCAGGCATCATAGGAATATCTGCCAGAAATTCCACATTTTTGGTAAGCTGGGTGAGGTTTGAGCCAGCACAGGCAAGAGGTGATTGAGGCAAACATCGGCCAAGGCGAGTCAGAGGGGTTGTCCCTGGCAGGTGTGTGTCTGTGTCTCCAGCTCTCAATCAATCACGCAATCATTCATACTGAAACAAAATAAAGCCTTGGAATGAAGAAAAATCAGGCTTTCATAAAGAACGAAAGATTCCTTGCTGGAGCCAAACCCAGCAAGACTGAGCCTTTTTCTTTCCCCACGAAAATCGAGGTTGATTTCCTGGGTCTGGTTTTCAAGCTTTTCAATATTTTCATTCCACACCACCACGTTTGTCCTAAAGTTAATGGAACACAAGGCACTTGCAGAAGGAATATCAAGATAAATTCCATGGCTGAGTTCCCAAAGGTACAACTGAGAGAACAAATGGACTTTTCCAGCCTAGGCACTGAATTTTGCCCACACTCACCTAGCAAGTAATTTAATAACCCCCCAAACTTCTTAAAGCTAAAATAGTACTGGTAAATGCTGGTCCTGACAGATGTTCACCAGCAACCTGAGCAACCTGGGCTGTGGAAGGTGTCCCTGCCCATGGCAGAGGGTTGGGATGAGGTGGACTTGAAGGTCCTTTCCAGCCCAAACCATTCCAGGACTCTGTGACCATCTCCAGATAGTCTGACTGCTGCTGCTGGTTTTGGCAGGAATCTGTCAGATGTTCTCCTTTATCTCCAGTATTGCTGCAAATCTGTAAGCCCATGAATCCTGTAAAAAGGAAAGGCTTGCAAGATATTCCTTATGAGCCATCTAAGCATCCAGAATTTTTGTTCCTGAGCCCACCCACTTGGCATCCACAGCTTCTCTGGGCACCCTGTGCCAGGGCCTCGCCACCCTCACAGGGAAGAATTCCTGCCCAATATCCCACCTAACCCTGCCCTCTGCCAATGTGAACCATTCCCTGTGTCCTGTCCCTCCAGGCCCTTGTCCCAAATCCCTCTCCAGCTCTCTTGGAGCCCCTTCAGGCACTGGAAGGGGCTTTGAGGTCTCCCCAGAGCCTCCTCCTCTCCAGGCCGAGCTGTCGGGGGACCCGGGGCCGTGGTGGCCGGGAGGAGCTATCGCAGGAAGCCATCTGTGCACTGGCAGCTCTGCAGGAAACCCAGCCAGCCCAGCACCCTGCTCCTATTATTATTTCCCTCCCTGGCAGTTTTTCTCCTTGACACTTTCCCCAAACGACACCGGGGAGGAAGTGAGCTGTCAATCGAGCCCCATCGCTTGTTCCCGGCCGTGGAATGCAGAGTGCTTGAGTTAAGAGCCCGTGCCCATTTATTGGGCATTTATTTCCTGCAGGCACAGCTCACAGGAAATCTACTGGAAATAGAAATAGTTAGAAAGCTACGGTGGGTGCTTTTAGAATCGTAAAAATCACAGAATCAGCTGGGTTGGAAAAGAACCTTTAGGATCATCAAGTCCAGCCACCCAAGTTTTCCTGAGAATGGTGATTTTGGTCTGGCCAGAGATTCATGCTTAATATTTTGGCGAGTTCTCAAAAGCACAGAAAGTTGTGAAACAGGGGGGGGAAAATGAATTACTGGACAAAGCCTGATAAAAGCTTTCAACAGGTCAGAGAAAAGCAGAATGTACCTGTAGGATCTCAGTGGATGCTCCTCTCCTGAAGCAAAGCCAACCCCCCCTTTCAAATTAAAGTTATATCTTTTCCATAGCTAAACAACGACTGAAATAGCCATTAATTCTACAAGAATGGCCATTCATTCTCAAAGAGCCACAGGGTGTGGGGAAGAAAACACAGAAGATGTTGCTGAGATTGCAAACCATCCTATTGTTCATATTGTCAGTGGAGTATTAGGGCACTAATCCCACCTGGAAAATACTTTTCCTCTGCCCAGGCCACTGGTTATGCAATTATTACATCTTCTATTATGTAAAACAACGAAAATATCTTTAGAATATTCTCTGAAGAATCGATAAAAATCTCCAATTGAAACTGCAAATCTATAAAACAAATCTAAACTCTAAAAAAAACCCCAAACAAGGTTTATCAATTCAGTGTAGATAATGTTATTCTAAGAGTCTGGTGATTCTACTTGTGCTATCTTAAAAAAAAAAAAAAAAGATTATAATTCAGCCTTTCCCCAAACATAAGCTTAGAGAAAGCTTAAAGTATTTTATTTCTGCCCTACTCTGCTGAGGGGAACACCACTGGGTTTTGTTCCACCCGAGGAAGGCAGCAAGAAATTCCTCGAGAAGATGCTCCAGAACAGACTGCCCAGGGCAGGGCTGGAGTCCCGCTCCCTGGAGGGATTTAAAAGCAGTGTGGATGTGGCACTTGGGGACACGGTTTAGTGGTGGCCTTGGCAGTGCTGGGGGAACAGTCTTAGAGGGTTTTTCCAACCTAAATTTTTCCAAGATCCAAGCTGTGGCTGCACAGTCAGGGTTTTGCTGGGGCGGTGTAACCGCACAGGCAAATATTCCCCATTTAGGTCTGCCCCAGATTTCCTACCCAGCAGGTAGTAAAGGAAAGAGGAAATCAGACCTCAGGAAGGCAGAGGAGACATCTCAGAGCCTGAAGGAGAAGCTCCCAGAGCAGAAATCCCTCCAGCCAGCAGGGATGTTGGGGACTGTCCTGCCCTGCAGCAGCCCTGGAGCTGCAGCAGAACCCGGCCACAGGGGCAGGATTGGGGTGGGGGCAGAAATTGTGCAAGAAGCTCAATCGGCGCTGAAATGAGGAAGGAAATAATGTGTTAAATGATTTAATTCTCTGAGCTCACTTTGTTCCTCACAGATAGACCCAGAATCGGGGCTGATTACAGTGCCTTGTTTTGATTAACAGAGGGAGATCTGAGGCGGAGACATTTCTATCAGTTTCAAAGAGTTCCCACATCTTGCATTTCATTCTCACAGTGGGGTCAGGAATTCAAAGAACATTTATCTTTCATTCTTTATAGCAAAAAAATTATTTTCAACGACGCCAGTTTAATGCTAGTCAACTCCACTGACCTTATTATACTTCAGTGGAATTACTCCAGATTTACACCAGTGGGAGTAGGTGGACTTTATCTGATGCTAAATGAATTTATGGGCTTTGAGTACTCTGTATGTGCTTGTTCCACCTCTTGGGGACTTTGGTGGGATTTAAGGGTGATCAATTATTTTAGTTGTGTTTCAGCTCTACATATTCCACCAGTCAGGTAATGCGGCCAGAATTTGGAAGTTAATGGGCCAAGCGCAGCCTCAGATGCAGCCTGGGATGCTGTTGAGACCAGGTCCCCCAGCAAACCATCACTCCTGCTGCCAGCACCTGACAAATCCGAGCTCCTCTGTGCTGCTGCGGGAGATTAAAGCAACATTTCTTTTGTACTACCCGGTAATCTTTATGTTGGGTGGTAAAGTTAATGTACGGGATTGTCACTCAACCCATTTCACACCCAAGAGCCCAGGGCAGCTCTGAGCCAGCAGTCTGGCGGTGAGAGCATCACCCACCCGTTCCTCGGTCTCAGAGGATGTGCGGAGCCGCTAAATGAATCATTAAAAAGAATGGAGAATTCCTGAACTGTTGTAACTACTGAGAACACCTCCACCCCCGCGAGTCTCCAGCTCTCAGGAAAGGCAACTCTCTCTCGGCTCGGTGGGAGAAATGTGTCTTAAACAACTCAGTTCTTTAGCGCGTGTGTTCCTCTTCACAAGGAAGGGAGACAGGCTTACAGAGCCCATTAGCTGTTCCACAGGCACATCCATTGGGAAGGGGAATTAGTTTCTGGCCAGCACACAGCCGCTGGGTAACACAAAAGACAGACTCCTTTAATCTTCGGCAGCAGCATAGCGGTGTCCAGGCTTGTCAGAAGCTGCAGGAGGAGTGATGGCCGTGCCGCTGACAGCCTTCTAATTGGGTAGTAGAAAGCAGCTCTAAAGGATGTGTTTGTGCCAACAAGTGTGGCTTGACATCAAGAGAGATCTGCCGAGGAGCCGAGGGGGGAGCGCGGCAGCGCTGGATGCGCTCCGAGCCCGGCGGGGCCGGGGTCCCTGAGCCAGCAGAGCTGAGCCTGGCTGCAGTGCTGGGGAGCTGCAGCAAGGAACACATTGCACGAGTGCCATCAGGAGTGGCTGGCCTGGCTGCTCTGCCAAAACGAGGAGTCTGTGTCCTTGAGCTGCAGAGAATCATGGAATGGTTTGGGTTGGGAGGGATGTTAAGACCATCTCGTTCTGGCCCGTGACACCCCACAGAAGATGGGAGGTGCAAGAGCCAAACCATTTGCCCACCCTGGGTTTGCCCACTGGTCCTGATTCTGTCGCTCTGTACCCCACAGCCACCAGTGCTCCCAGTGCTGCCCGCTGCACTGCTGGGATCCAGCAGCCAGGACCTCCTGAGTCAGCCCCAGCTCCTCCAAACCCGCTGCAAAGCGGCACCAGAGCTGGCAGAAACTTCACGCTGAAGAACACAGGCGGCTGTGTAACACTGCCTGCACTTAAATATTAATAGGGGATGCTGAATAATTGCACCTTGAGACTTTGAGGGAAGGCTGGCTGATAGGGAGTGTGTGATAGGAGCTGCTGCACCTACCTGTCACTGTGCTGAGGTGACTCTACAGCTCAGCCAAAGGGGAATTGAAACCACAAATTAATCTGAGAGCGCTCGGCCCCTGTGGTTCTAGAATTAAATGCCTGCTCTAAATATAAATAAAGGCTGATGGACTCGCTGCCTCAAATATCTGGGAGAGAGCTGTGGCACAGGCAGGGTGAGAGGCACCTGGCCTCAGGTGCAGGCTCTGGCTGGGGCAGAAAATGCAGGGAAGCATGTCCAGGCTTCCCCAGGCTTTGCTGTTTTTCCCAATGACCAGGAAAAGAAGCTGAAACTTCTGGGTGGTGACACCAGTCAAAAGGTCCTCAAAGGGGCTCAGAAACCAGGAAGGAGAGCTCCAGGGAAGGGTGCACTCCAAAGTGGATATTTTTCTTCTTCTGGGCTTATTTCCACCTGAGAGTGGCCCAGCAGCACCGGGTCCAGACACGAGAGAAGAAAACTCCGCAGTCGGTGGATGGTGGTGAGCAGATGGGGTGGGACAGGACAGGATGCTCTGCCAGCAAACCACTCAGCATCCCAGCTCTCCTCCCATGGCACATGTCCTGCCAGAGCGGGGACATGGCACTGCTGGAGGCTGTGGAGCTGCTCCAGAGGCGAGCCAGGGCCTCCAGGGGTGACCGGTGCAGAGAGAAAAGGCGTAAGGATTGAGCAGGAGGACTTCCCAGAGTGCCTTATTTCAAAAATGTGTCAGGATTGATGAATACCCCATCCAACAGGATTTTGATAGGGTCACTGCAAAGAGATGTAGTAACAGCGTGGAGAGCCCCGGGTTGTGCTGGGACCAGTGCTCTTTTCTGCCTGAAATGACACTTCTCCACAGCCTTGCGTGTGTGGGGAGGGAGCCAGACAGCTCATGGCCATGGCATCCAGAGGCAGCTAATAATCCCCTCCGTGGTGGAGTGCAGCATGTTCCACTAACATCTGCAGGAACTGGAAATTTACCCATCCAATTTTCTCCTCTCCCCCAGCCACAAAGGGAGACCACTCCAATTATTTTTCAGACAGAATTAAGGTTGATGTTTACCATTATCTCCCTGGTAACCCTCTCCTCATGACTACATTATGCAACATAATTGTAAAGCTGGCTCAGCTCGCTGGGGTTGTTATTAAATGCACTCTGCTGCTTTTTTTTTTCCCAAGGTCAAGGTTACTAATTAGGTGCCTGGTATGCTTGGGACAGAGCCTTGTTAGGTAGGAAAAAAATTAGAAAGAATTTAAAGGATGCATCAGGCATTCCCAAGTGATGAAATTTCGTCAGCAGAAGGTAGGCCAGTGGAGGAAGGTGAATTAGGGGATGTGAAGTGGTCCAGCACACGGGTCTGTGCATGAAACTTGGACAGAGTCACGGCGTGAAAGGCGTCAGATGAATTTCCACAGGGAACATGGAAAGCAAGCGCTGATGTTGCAAGCTGAGCTCGAGCTTCTGGAGCCCAGAGGTGAACGTGGCTCCCCTGTGCTGCAGCTTTAATTGGAGCTAGTGGAACAATAGTGAATCCAGCTGTTTGCTTTCCTTCAGGCTGGTTTTTCTCCAAAGGCCCACGGGTGCTTGCCCATGGAGTGTCAGCACCTTGTTGTGCCCAGCAGGGCAGCTGGAACGAGATGGTCCTTCAAGGTCCCTTCCAAGCCAAACCGCTCCATGATTCTGTGACTCTGCAGCCCCCAGGCCGTGTATTCCTGGGGATTTGCCTGTGCACTGGGATGGGGCAGCCACTCAGCAGGAGTCCTCGCTGTTTCCCTGGTCCGTGTGAACTGGGTGACACCAGACTTCCTCGTTAGATCCACCTCATAATACACTTAATTAGGGAATGTTGCTTCATTGCATGTTGAACTCTAGAAGGAATTAAGAGCAGAAATAGCAACGTTCCATGGGGGAGTGAGAGGACTGATGGGTTCCTGGAATGATGTCAGATTTCCTGGTAATTTTGCTGGCTGGTGCCAAGGTTGTTGAATCTTCCTGGTGACTCTCCCAGGTGATAACGTGAAGGAGAGTGTTGACTAGAGCCTGTAACCTGGAAAAGCTGCTTTGGTTGGGAAACGGCTTGGAAAGGGGCAAAAGATGAAGAGCTGCGAGTCTGCAAGTGTCTCTGTGTTCACAAATGCATAATTATATATACATACTACATAGAAATGTGTAAAAAAAAAAATATATATAAATATAAAGACATACCTGTGTCTGTGTACATACATAGGAGAGCCTGAGCTAGGGTCTCTGGTTGTCCATGACTCCCTCTGAAATTTTCCCTGAGGGAACTGCTTTCCCAAGTCACTGTTTATTTTCTAACCTGGAAGTATCTGTGGGTCCAGCTCAAAGCCCATTTTGGTCCAGACGTGTCTCTCCCTTGACACCAATGGGTCGGGAGGAGATGTTTAATGCCCAAGTCCAAACTCTCCCCAGTGCCCTACTGGGGTCATTCCCGTGCATCAGCATAGGCGAGAGTATTTACCATGAAAAGGGAGGAATTACTTGAAAGGACAGCACTGTAGAGCAGTAGCCTTATGAAAACCATGACAGAGTAATTGGATCTGGCTCGCGTGCAAGGCAGCAAGAGAAATCAATAAAAGAAGAGGGAGGAAATGGGGAGGGGGAACCTTTCACGTTTTTGCAGTGAAATATCCCTTCATCTGACTGCCTGTAACTTACTTTTCATCATCCCTGATGTGATCTGCAGTTGAAGATTTCTCTGGGCTATAACCACAGTTGCTGGGCTGGGTGGTGGGGTTTTTTTTTTTTCCTCATCTTTGTTGCTTGTGGGAGAAAATAAGGCAAAACAAACCAGAACTTTGTAACTGCTGAGACCTCTTTATGTACCAGGATCCTTATCTAACGTCTGGACCTCACAGTCCCAGGGCAAACCTCACCCTGAGTGTGGTTTTTATTGTTCTGGTTTGTTTTCTTCCAGTTCAAAGGAAGGGTTAAGCCCCAAAAAGAGAAGTGTGTCCTTGGTCAGGAGTCTGTAAGTCCTCTGAGTCACACTTTGCCAAAAGCCTCCAAAGTGTGTTCGAGTCAGTGCATGTGGGCATCCCTCAAAAACTCCTTATCCTCTCTATCCACCTCTGTCCCCAGGGAGCTCAGCAAATCTGCTGATTAAGAGAATGAGGAGGAGGGTTTGATATGAAAGAAAACCACCCAACAAAATCAAAACAGCATTTGTGGAGAGCTCAAAGACCAGAACAGAACTTGCTGGCTGAAGCAAAATTTCCAGGTTCATGAAAAGGGAAGAAATACAATTTTTTTTCTTTTTTTTGGTCTTTGAATTACGTGGTGCTCTTCGTGCCTTTAATATGACACGGTGATACGAGTAACTCCTGATAGAGCATTGATTCTCCAGTGGCCCAGTCCCATCTCCTCGGCAGCAGCTGGTTTTTATAGAGCCATGGAATCACAGAACGGTTTGGCTTGGAAGGGACCTTAGAGAGCCTTCAGTTCCAACCTCCAAATTGCTCCTTAAATATTCTGTGTTCCTTAAGAGAGACCAAGGTTCTTGTTCTGTGGTGTCAAACTTGTGCTCAAAAAATCCAAATCAACCCAAAATTCCCATTTCTTCAGAGCCTCATCCCAAAGGCTGGCGGGTCAAGGCTTCAGTCCAGTGTGTGGTGGGAAGCAGGAGGGGTCTTGCAAATAGGTGGATTGCAGTGGAGCAGTGATTCTGTCACCAAATGGTGGCTCAGCAGCAGAAGACAGCCCAAATTCCAGAAATCCTGATTCCTTTGTGCCGCCTTCCATGTCAATTGTTCACCTTTAGTCACGGTGCTGACTTTTCTCTCCCACAGAAAGCATTAACAGAAAATCTAGGCCACCGTCGCCGAGATTTAATTCTTCCATCTATGCAGAGACTTCAATCTTCATAAACTGCATTTTTAGGCAACCAGCATTACTGGCTATTGAGGGCAGCAAAGTTAATCTGACTGAACACAGACTTCTCTAAATGAGGGTGACCTGAAATAGCTCAATAGTGCCCATAAGCTATAGGGGGGATAAAGCTGGGATATACCAAAGGAATAAAGGTAGCAACAACCTGAGACTGAGTGGTGATGATGGTGCTGTGGCCTTCCAAAAGCTGAAAATACTCCCTGAGTGCAAGGGAGGATGTCTCTTTGGAAACAGGCACACGGAGCTATTTCTTTAGATTACACCACTCGTAGAAATGATGCAGCTTTACATGAAATTCTTATTGAGAAACATCTAGAAAAGTCCAGCCATGACTTATTCATGGCACATTATTCCAAGCCCTGAATGCTAAATGTCGTCTCTAACAGCAGATTTGACCTCAGCCATGCTCCGATAATTAGTCTATAGCGTGATCTTTATTAATAAAAGTTAATTGAAACCAAAACTCATCCCTTAGGATTTTCAATCAATGAACACACACACACAAAAAAAAGCCACACTAAAGAGCACTGGAAAATCCAGCTTCACAGAGAAAGAAACAATGGAAAGAAAAGCCCTCACTAAAAATAGTGCTGGGCTTTTTGTGCCTGGGCAGGAAATGTCGGCACCACCAATTCCAGCGCTGAATAACGCTTTGTCTTTGGGAACGTTATTCAGCGGGAGGCAAAAGTAAATCAACAGCCAATTCTGCTGAGGAAAGTAAACATTTGCAGATGGGAAAATTGAGGCAAAGAGGTATTAAGGGACTTGCTCAAGGTGAAGAAAAAAAAAAGTCCTTCTTGATTACTGGTCATCTGTTCTGGTGGGATAGGAAGTCCTCACCTGGAAAGGCCGAATTTCACTGTCCAGAGCAAGAGTTTGTTATATGTAAACCCAATAAATGAAAATGGAATTGTCCCAGAAAGGTGTATGGCTTTGTTCCTCAGAGGTCCTTGAAGATGAAGCTCTTGGGCACCATTCTGAGGACCTTCTTGCTGAGTTTTTCACTGCAGATCCAGCTTTTTTTCCACTTTTCTTTGCTCATGACTTTGCCTGGCATCTCTCCTTCACAGGACTGAGAGAAAACAAGAAATAATCTCACAGTTTTAATTACAATTACTATAGATGAGGAGACAGATGGTGCTTGCAGGCCCGTGGAGTGATCCCAGCACTATCACGAGTTCTCTGCTTAAAGATCTGACTTCATCTAGGAAAGTTTGTTCTGGATCTGGCTGGAAAAATGAAACACACACAAATTGTCCTCTCCAGCTTCCAAGCTGCACATTGCTCCACTGATTTTATGCAGAAAAGCTTCCTGCAGGTGAAGGGATTGATCTGGCAAAGCAGAGAATGTTCCTGGTCTGTCCCTGGGTGCACGAGCTCAATTCTGAATATGAGAAGTACCTCATGATCTGCCAGACCTGAGGTGGTCTGAGCAAAGCAAGGAATTGCAAAACCTTGGAAATGCTTTTCCCCAATAATCTCTGACCACCGTGTATTGTAAGTCCTCATTTTGATGTTGTTTTTCTAAGGAATTAAGTAATTCCTTATGTGCCAATGTTGATGCTTTCGTGCCTCACCAAAACTTTTGAACTCTTTTAGATACACAAAGGGACAGAGGTCTTAAATATATTAATTTCCTGTGAATTTTGGGAAAATAAATAGAAGGGGGGCAGCAGGCCAGTGCATCTGCAGCATGTGCACGACTTCTGAGACCAGAATATTTACTGGCATTATGGAACTGCTCACGTTATTCCATCAGGAGTTTATCAGAATATGAGTACCCCAACCATCAGGGAATTTTTGCCTTTTAGATTACAAGAGTTTATATTTCATTAAACCTCAAGAAACTGGAGAAACCAAGCTCATAGAAATGTCTTGGGTTTTTTAAACATGTTTGATGTCCTTCTGCATGTTTTGAGCCACCTTTAATTCAACTTCTGATTCTTTTTTTAACCAAGTGAAGTTCCAGGCAGAATTTTTTTTGTGCGGAGTCTTGGAATAGTTCAGTTACTCAGTCTTCTGGCAAGATTTACATTTATTTTACTTTGCTGATCACAGGGTAAACACACGAGAAATTAAATAGTCATCATATAATTCAGTCCTGTCTGCGAAAACCTAACAAAAGAGCCTTTTCCTTCAACAGAAATGAGAGTGACTGTCCTGCTGTAATAGCTTAAAATACATCGGAGATAATGTGTTTAAAGAATAAGAAAGATGTGCTCTAATGACCAGTGATAGCTCTAAAGTATTTCAAGAGCTTGGTTCAAAGCCCCTTGAAAGGAATAACAGTCCTTCTGCTGACATTACTAATCTTTGGATCGGGCTCATTAATGTATTGCAGATATTATAGCCCCAGCTGCCAAAAAGCTGGGAAAAAAAGAGAATGTAGTCATAAAAATAGACATCAAATACATGTCTCTGCTGGGAATTAATATAGAAGCGAAATACTGCTACTACTGCTCTCCGGGGCTTTATTACAGATATTTCTTTACTGTTTTTAAAGGAATTAACAGGGCAAGCAGTTCATCTCCTCCAGAACTCTGCCTCCAGCAAGGGCCAGTGTCTAATGCCACAGAGACTGGCAAAGGCTCGGGTTGCTGCAATAGTTTTCACTCCGGCGCTGTAAATCAGTCCTTTCCGGGATGTGCTGTGCTGATGGAGGGGAGGAAGGGTGGGAGGGAAAACAGACATATTCGGGCAAGACTTTCCCCTTCTTTAGCCTCTCTTGGATTAATTACAGATCGATACTCGGTACTCGCCGGCTTTTATAGCTCATTAACATCCCACGGTGTCAGGGTGTAAATTCGTTACGCAGCTTGCCAAGAACCTGGGGGTGTCTGGAAGCAAATGTTCACTCGGGGCTATAAATGAGACACAACTGAGCTGACCAGTTTGAACTCTGGGTGGACAAATAATGCTCGGAATCTTTACCTGTGGCTCTCGAAGTGCCGTACAGACCCATGTGTGCGTGTGGGCATGTGCGTGGTCATGTCAGAGAGGGAGAGGGCGAGGAGAGGGATGGTGAGTGCCGCTCCTGTGCGCAGCTGAGAAGGCGGCACAATCCGGAACCGGGCGCTTATTTTTTTTCCAGCCCTTGGGATCACTCTCAGGTCGCCCACCTGCCTGCCCACAGAGACAGCGTTAGTAAGGAATTAATAACGTGTGAGAACGCCTCGGCAGCCCCCAGCCCTGGCTCCGGGGAGCCCCGCTCTGTCTCTTTAAGGAACCCAGCGAGTCGTGATGCTGCTGTTTGTATTGCCGAATCCCCAGGAGTGCAGTTAAGAAACGGGCAGCTGTCTCTTTAAGTGTGATTTCCTTCTATTGTATTTGAATCGTGATCAGGAAAAAGGAAATGAAACCAGAGAGCCGGGGCTGAGCCACGGAGTAATAATAATCCCGGGGATGCGGCCACCGCCGCTCGCAGCGCTGCCGNGGAAATCCTGTGAATGTCATCGCGGGGCGGCGGGGCAGCGCGGCTGGCGACAAGGCTCCGCGAGCAGACGGCCTCTGCGGGGGCGGCGGGGGCAGAGCCCACCACCGGCACGCCACAAAGGAACCGGCCCTGCCAATGTCATCGGCCATCGAGAGGAAAAGCCTCGATCCTTCCGAGTAAGTGCGCGCTTTTTCTCCTCGGTTCCCCCGCTCGCCATCGTCCCCGGGAGCCTCCCGGTGCCACCCGTCCTCCCCGACGGAGCCGCCGCCGGCATTGTGTGCCCGGCAGCCCCGCAGGGCTTGGGCGGCAGCCCCCGCCGCTCCCAGCCCCCTTCCCCCGCGGCGGGGACACCGGGCTGCCCCGGCCCCGCGGGGCTGACGGGGCGGGGGAGCTTGGGGAGAGCCCCCCAAGCTGTGGGAAGGAGCAGCCGGGAGCAGAGGGGCGCAATTCCCCCCGGGCACGGCATCTCCCACTCGCTCATCCCACCGCGGGGTGGTGGGGATGCTCGGCGAGAGAGAGAGCATCCCGCTTCCCAAGCTTGAAGGTTTTCCATCCCGAGGGACCCTCTCTGCCCCATCCCCGATCTGCTCGACTCAGTGAAAGGTCAAGGCTGTTATCTGCGGGTGCCCAACTTCCACGTTTTCATAATGCAACTTCCAAGAGCTCGTAGAAAGCTTTGGTGGGGGCTGGGTGTTCTGCTAAGGGCATGTAGACAGACTTGATGGACGGGATGTAGAAGATGAGAATTTCCCTCCCTGCATTTCCCACTCAGGGAAGGGATCGGCTCCCGCATCCAGATCCAGGCTCTCTCCCGGGCTGTGCTCCCTCTGTCCCGTCCCTGCTGCACACCCAGGGATGGTAACTCAGCACAGACCCCGGGCCACTTCAGCCCTGTATGTGCTAATTAACTGCACTTAGGCTTGGCTGGGATCGCGATAAGAGAGAAGAAAAAAGAAATAAATTATAAAATCTCCGTTCCAGATAACGCTTAAAACATCGCTCTCAGTAAATTGAGTCATTCGTGGTTTGTTTCCTGTGAGATACTAAAAATGCCATCGCTTGGAGCGAGCACATGGGAACTGCTGCTTTTGGGCATTAAATCACTTCATTCCATGGTGTTTTACATGTTACATTTTCTTCTAGGCTGTTTTTAAAGAAACGCTAATCCCAGCTCCTAATGATGTCCAGCTTTCAACTACAAAGTTTTTTTTAATCTTTATTTATTTACCTGCCTTGTGTTCTGGTGGCTTAACTGCTGGCTTAGAAATCCGTGGACATCAAAAGCCTAATGCATAAACCAGGAATGCTGTTCTGCATAAACATCCGTCGGGCTGTTCCGGAGCCTAGGGCTCTCAGAGAAACCTGGCTTGGGATTCCCAAACACCCCTCAGATGAAATATTTTGGGGTGCACTCCAGAGTTTCAAATAATGGGTAATCAAGGATAGTGATGTGTGTTTCCTTGTATTGGAAAGCTCACAGATGTTGTCAGCGTGGAGCCCACGTGTTAGGAAAGGGAGTATGTGGCCCAAAAGGATACATTTGGAAAAAGTAGGGCTTAATGATGAGTTCCCCATGATATTAATGAAAACTCACAGGATGGAGGGCTGGCAGGACAGGGGTGTTACGACAGAGCTCGCAGGGCACGGCAGCTTAAACTTAGAAGGGAGAAAGCAGAGCAGAATATAACCAGATCATATCTCAGGGCTCAGCTTGCTCAAATAAAAACTGCAGGATCACTTTCTCAGCCCAGAAGTTCTTGACCAGAGGTCGTTCCTCCCTGCTGAAGAAAGTAATTTTTGCCCAGAAAACTGCTGATCCAGTAAATAAGCAGGAGTAATACAATTTTTTCCCTGTTGCCTGCTGGAAGCTGGGAGCAGAGCTTCTTCATCAGTGTAGATCTCCTCTGCCCCCACCAGCCCAGGGGAGGACAGACCAAAGACAGCATCAAATTGCTCGGGGACTCTGTGCTGCAGCACTAATCCAATAATATGAAAAAATTTGGGGTCCACTCTACTAGCCACAGGTTTGAAATGAAGCAAGTGCTCAAGGGATGGATCCAGTAGATTTTTTGATTGACTTCTCTGGGGTTTGGGTGAAGCCTAGAACATCACAAAATTGAGTTTAGGCACCATTCTTTTAATTGTTTGCTGTTCTTTTTTTTTTTTTTTTTTTTAAGTTGTAAAATTACCCCAAAAGACACAGAAGTCTTTAAGAGAGTAGCTTTGAAGAAAATTCTTGCTTCTTTTACCAGAATTATCCTAGATCTCCAGAAATACAATTCTTTTTCTTAGAAAAAGTGCCACAGGCAGGTGCATAAAGAGTCAGTGCTAATATCACAATAAAGATTTGTGCCTCCCTTCACTCATGTGTAAATCCCAGATAATTGAGGGATGTGGGCATAGAACCTTCCCAGGGGATTCATGTCCTTGGCTAAGGGAAAAAAGAAGTCCTGCAGCAACATGAGGTGAAATTCTGGCTTTATTAAAACCAGCAGTGAAACTTAAACCAGTCAGGCAACAGAATCAACTGTTGTATTTATTCATTTCGTGCTATTCTGAGAAGTGACACCCTCAAACTTAGTTCCCAAATTTCCATTTCCCAACGGAAAGTGTGAACTCCCTTGGGTCCCTTTCTTAGCCCTGGTGCAAACGAACAAAACCAAGGACATAATCCCTGTCCTAACCCGTCCGACTTTGTGATTTGTTGGGCTTGTCCCTCTCCTTCTCGCGCGGACGCTCCCGGAGTGGGTTTCCCTTGCGCAGCGGTTGTCTCGTTCCCGCAGGGAGCCGGTGGATGAGGTGCTGCAGATCCCCCCGTCGCTGCTGACATGCGGGGGGTGCCAGCAGAACATCGGGGACCGCTATTTCCTGAAGGCCATCGACCAGTACTGGCACGAGGACTGCCTCAGCTGCGACCTGTGCGGCTGCCGCCTCGGCGAGGTGGGCAGGCGCCTCTACTACAAACTGGGCAGGAAGCTCTGCCGGAGGGACTATCTCAGGTAGGCATCCCGCTCCTCACACGCCCGCCCCGCTCCTTCCCATCGTTCACTGAGTCCAGCTAGCAATAAGGAGTGCATCTGGAATGGCTCTCGAGGCCTGGCAGCAGTCACGGGTGTAGCAGTGTCTGCAAGCTCAGGTTTGCAGTAGGGGCTCCTGTCGTGGAATCCCTGAGTTGTTTGGATTGGAAAGGGACCTTACAACTCCTCTCGTTTCAGCCCCCCTGCCACAGGCAGGGACACCTTCCACTAGGACAGGTGGCTCCAATTCCCCTCCTTCCTGGCCTTCCAGGGATGGGGCATCCACAGCTTCTCTGGGCAGCCTGTGCCAGGGCCTCGCCTCAGGGAAGAATTCCATCCCAATATCCCAACTAAACACACCCTCTGTCACTTTAAAGCCATCCCCTTGTCCTGTCCCTCCATCCCTTGGCCAAGGTCCCTCTCCAGCTCTCCCCGGAATCCCTTTAGGCACTGAGAGGGGCTCTGTGGTCTCCCCAGAGCCTTCTCCAGGGTGCACAGCCCCAACTCCCTCAGCCCGTCCTCGTATTTTTGGGATTCAGATGCAGATGCTTTATAGTATTGCTGGGATTCTTCAGTAAGTTACAGCTAAAATTAGAGATTATCTGTGTTGGTTAGATAAACACCTTGGAGTTGTTTATAGCTAAATCTTTAAAAAATTCGGGAAAAAAAAGCATTTTTAATGGAAATGAAAGCAGTGCTGCATATTGTGGACAAAGCAGAGTTATCTGATAATGTGAAGAATATAGAAAGAACTTCTGGGACTCCAAGTTGTTGGCATCTGTCATTCTGCACAGACCTAACCCCACAGCTCCAGGTGAACCATGCAGGGTGAGGGTGGCACGCTGGCAAGCGTGAATTTGGCAAAAGGGGCTGAATTCCAGCCATCTGCCACTGAGCTGGCAATGAACTGGTTCCCCTGAATGGTTTCAAGGAGTTCTGTGCTTCTCCCAGCATTGCCTTGGAGCTGCAAGGTGTTTAAACCCACGTAAGAGGTGAAAGATCATTTGGGTTTTTAGCACTTTTAAGCCTGGTGCTGAACAAGCAAGAATTTGCGCATTTTGCAGAACCAGATCCTACAAATACATTTGTTATGGGTGTTTTCATCAATAACTCTCTGCCTGCCAGCTTTGCCAAAATTTGTACGTAAAGGACACACTGGAGACTAAGATATTTCACAAAAATTGATAACAAAGGATCTTTACATTCTTGATTAAAGTGTATTATCTTTGCTGTGCTGGTTGTGTTCCATTTCTTCTCATGGATCCCTAACGTGTCAGGAGGTTTGTGGAGCAGAATAATGATATTTGGTATTTTTCCAGCCTTTTTACTGAAGGCTAATTTACCTGCCAATAAAAACTAAACCAAAACCTCAGTGGACTTCCTAATTATGCTGTCCCTGAACTTTGCTGATGGGAATTTTGCTGAGCAGAAATTAAGGACTGAGTTCTGCTAATGGGACCACTTGTAAATCCAGCAGCGATCTGGTGTTAATTACACTTCCCAGATACTTTTCATCTTAAAATGGAAGCAACAGGAAGTATGGCAATACAATTAATGCATTTTCTTGCAGTGAAATCCAATGTTTTTATTTATTTAATAATGCAACGGATAATATCTTCCCTCATTAATGAAAAATTTGGCAACCTTTGTGTAACCTTTGCATTACTGCCACTGGGCAGAAGTAAACACTGACATCTCCTGGTAGACAAAAGGAATTATGTTCTTTCTCCTTAAAGGTCTCTTTTAATTTACTAGACATTCTTTTTCCAGTTCAGAAGATGAAATAAATCAGGCACAGCACATGCAGGAGATGTGTAGGAGGTGGAAAACTTTCCAGAATTAATATGGAAGTTTAGAAGTCAAACTCAGTGGGTGGTGTATACACTGAACACATCACCTGTGGCATTCCTCCCTTTTAAGAATAAAATATCAACATATACATGCTTCTTTGTTACTAATTTCACTTAATAAACTCTGCAGGGCATTCATTAGAGGCTCCTTTTCATGGACAATATCGTGAGGACCTCAGCAGGGTTTCTCCATGTGGATTAAAGAGCAGTCCACATCATAAAACTGGGCTAGAATAGGTATCTAGGAGGTCTTAGAATGTGTCCTTCTGAAACCCATCAGGAGTGCCTTCATGGTTATAGAAATGATTGAAAGAATTTCCAATGTGGAGGCCCAGACAAAAGGCAGGAGAGCCTTAGACCATGGCTTGTCTCAACTCCTTTCTGTAAACTACAGAGCAATAGCTTAAGAAAGGCAAAAATCATCACCAAAAGGTAATTTCTGCCAACCACAGAAGTGGAGGTGTTAGTATGCAGTGCTCTGGGGAACCTTTGCTCCTCCGATTCACTATATGGTCATTGATCAGAGAAGTCAATTACATTGATAGATTGGAGTAGATTTAGATTGGATATTAAGGAAGAAGTCTTTCCCTGTGAGGGTGGGGAGGCCCTGGCACAGGGTGCCCAGAGAAGCTGTGGCTGCCCCATCCCTGGAAATGTTCAAGGCCAGGCTGGATGGGGCTTGGAGCAACCTGGGATAGTGGAAAGGTGTCCTTGCCTGTGGCAGGGGATGGAACTGGATGGGCTTTAAATTTCCTTCCAACCCAACCCATTCTGTGATTTTATCCAGGTGAGTACCTTGGATTTTCTGTTTCAATTTTGGGTGTTGGAAAGTTTCCAGTCCTGCTCGGCAGCTTTCCATGTGACCTCGCAGTAACTCCGCCCCGGTCCTAACGGATCAAGGATGTTGTGCTCTTGTTTTGGTTCGGTTTTCCCCTCTGGGCCAGCAGAGGAGCTGTGCTCACGCCTCTGCCGTGTCGTTCCAGGCTCTTTGGGCAGGACGGGCTGTGCGCCTCCTGCGAGAAGCGGATCCGAGCCTACGAGATGACCATGCGGGTGAAGGACAAGGTGTATCACCTTGAGTGCTTCAAGTGCGCCGCCTGCCAGAAGCACTTCTGTGTGGGGGACAGGTACCTCCTCATCAACTCGGACATAGTGTGCGAGCAGGACATCTACGAGTGGACTAAGATCAACGGCATGATCTAGCACGGACGGGCCTGACGCTCTGTGACAGACACCTCCCGGGCCCAGCTGCACCGAGGACATCATCCCAGGGACATCATCCCTTGAGCTGTGGGCTTTGAAACGGGGGGGGAAACACCACGCAGTCGGCCCTCGGCAGGCAGTGCTCCGTAGAATGTAAACTACACCCAGGTGAAGGAGGGAGAGCAAAGCAATAGTAGCTAGACTGACTTGTGTTCACAGCACGGACAGTAACTGACATCAGCTGGCACTCGGGGACAGCCACAGCACCATAACCCATCCTCCCAACTGGAACAGAGTAGGGACTTGTGTAAAGAGATGTTATGACGTTGTCACCTGCAGACTAGGATTGTGCAATTCGGGTTTCTTTTTGTCTTGTTTTAATTGCTGAC
Source organism: Platysteira castanea (assembly GCA_013397175.1). Lineage (NCBI taxonomy): Eukaryota > Metazoa > Chordata > Aves > Passeriformes > Platysteira > Platysteira castanea. Next base: position 94,148 of record VYXC01005426.1, read on the forward strand.
GAGCTCCCACAGGAGGCGTGACGAGGAACACTGGAAGGAAAGAGCCATCCCTCACGTGGTCATTCCATATTCCTTACGCTGGGAGAAGAAGCAGCAGGAGGGTGGGGGTTATTTTTGCATGGATTTTTTCTTTTTCCTTTGAGAATGAACAGTGCATCCTCTGGTCCCAAACTCTTCTGTTAAAAAACCCTGCTGAATAGTTGTTTGCCGGGCACTGCTGTCTCAAGATGAGATGTTCCCCAGATCATTTCTATACAAATATAAATCTAAAGAGTTGTTCAACTATTTTATTAACTTAGATTATATCAATAAAATATTTGTTGTGTGTAGTAAGACTCTGCAGCTTTAATAAAAATAATGAAAGATTTGAGTGTTCTTTTTCTCTTTTTTTGTGAGTTGTGCTGGCGTTTTTTTGTGTTATTAATTTTATTTTTTTTTTTGTAGCAGGGTTTCTACTCTTTGTCTACAGCTGGATCCGCTTCAGGTTGCATTTCAAAGCACAAATGTGAGAACACTGAGGGCTCAGTAAATCTTGTGCTCTTCATGCTAAGAAATTAGATTGTGCTGTAGGAGAAATCGGTGTTGTGTGACACCAAGGCTCTTTGGTGTTTATGAGGAGGTTTTGAGGCTGGTTCTGGGTGTTTTGCAACAGATCGAGTCTATCTGATCTCGGAGATTGTATAAGAGTGGGGTCTTTTAGGAAGGTAACTCATCCTGATTTTGCTCTGGACTATGGAATCCAGGATATTATCACAAGAGCCAATAAACGTATTTAGAAAGAATTAATTTCAGTGTCTTTAAGTTCCCTTCCAACCCAAACCATTCCATGATTCTATGATACCATATTCTCCCCAACTTATTTTTCCTGGGGTGAATAGCCAAAGTTTCTTCTTGCCTGAAAGCTGTTTCATGCCTCTGATAAACTCTTATTTCTCATCTCTGGTTCTACATTACTCTTTCTGAGAGTGGGACTAGAACTGCGCTAACAAATTAAAGCTTTTCCCACAACTGAGCAAGTCTGGCACCCACCCAGAAGGTGCTTGCCAGGTCCATTCACTCCATCACCACTGACACATCAGGAAGAGCACCAAAACCTCTGGACATCTACTTGACTATTCTCCATAAATTTGTCACCTGGGGGATGTCCCATCCACTGGCCAGTGACAACGTTCTGCATTTCACAGTGGATATTCTGAGAGCTCTTGTCTTGCTTTTGTTGTCACAAGTAGAGTTGGGGACAAACCTTTTAAATCTTGTTATCAGTGAAACTGGAAACTACACCTAATGAGATCATAGTTGGAAAGCATAGTTGGAGGGTGCTGATATTTAGCTATTTTCCAGTGATATGCTGACCTCTGGAGGCCACAGGCAGCTGGTTATAATTATAATTATTAGCCTAAATTCCTGCCAGCAGAGGCAAGGAAAGGCAAGGAAAATACAGCTATCAGCTCTCTTCATGCACAGTGGCTCCTTGCAAATATCCAGCTAGAAACAAAGCCTAAGCTAATTAATGAGTTCATTTACACAGCGTGGTGGGTGTACCCGGGATGCTGAGCTAAGGTGGAGGTGCACAATGGTTCTTCAGGTTGTGGCACACGTACACACACAGTGTGAGCAGTAACAGGGCTGATTTTCGTGATTCCACCTCCCAGAAAGCTTTGACTGAAAACCTAGTGCCAGGGGCATCATTTACATCTGGCCTAAGATCAGGGGAGAATGTCAATAGCTCAGGGAGACCTTGCAGTTTTGCACTAAGTAGACCAAGACTTGTGTTTTGTTCTCACCTCAGAAAGTGACTTTTGGCAAGGTAGTTCAATATTTTGCTTCTCATTTACCCACCCGTAGAATGGAGATGTTCTCACTTATTCCACGAAACTTCCTAATGCAAACGCACTCATTATTTTGTGTAAGGTCTAGTTTACACAGGGAAATATATATTTTTAGACCTAAATTCATGTACTTGTAAAGGAAGGGTCCACAGTGGATATCCTTTTTTTATAACACCACCAGTTTTATTTAGTCCGTGTAACTTCAGGAAGAGCTTAAGCTGAACTGGAAAGTGCCAGAAGAGCCTCCACTGGAGCAGCAGTATTGCTTTACCCAAATAATTATACCAGACTGTTGCTGGACTTTTCCCTGACAGATTCCCAATGCTTGCTCTCCGAATCCAGGAGGAGAGAGAGCAGATTTCTCTTGGAATCAGTGTAAGAAACACTTTACCTCATCTCAGTCATGTTCCTCACAGTAAGGACTCTCTCCGGGAACAACAAGAAAATAAAATGTTCAAAAAACAACAGCAAAAATGAAAGCAAAGCTGATTTAAAGTCCTAAGCAAAAAGCACAAAAATCTGAATATGACTTCATCACTGATGCTCAAATGCGTCGTCCTTTCCGTGTTTTCACTATCAGCAGTATTTTAAAAGGCGCATCATCTGTCAAGATTCCCTTCCTTTGTCCCCATTATTCAGTGTCATGGCAGGAAGATGAGAGCATTACCATCGATATCACTTTTTTAATTCCCTGCCCTTGAATAAGGGCAATAAGAGCCCTGCATAATAGAGTTTTCAGCGGAGAGAGTAAATGGGAATCGGTTGTTAATTCAATACAGGATCCAGAAGCCGTCTCTCCCTTCTCTTTTCTCAAGGTAATACCCTGCCTCCAATTGTCATTATAGCCGAGAATGAAATTATTTGAATTCTGGACACATCAGCACAAAACCCAAGACTCCCTGCCAATTTCGTTGCCTGCTTGGAAGAGAACATCAGAGAGCATCACTCATTTATACGACTGCCAGCCTGAGACTGTAAATTCAGAAAACAAGGAGGCCTCAGGTGCTGCACTTTAACAGGTCTTTCTGCTCCTGAATCACCCCCCCTTCAGCACCCCCATCACACGCAAGGTAACATTTTATCTCTGAAAGGCAAAGCTTTCAAGCATCTGCCAGAGCACGCGCTCTGTACGGCCTGAGTGTGAATTGAAAATGAGACTATTAAGTTTATTAATTGGTATCAGTGACTTAAGGCTTTGAAGGAGATTCATGGCACTCGGGAAAATAATCTATAAAGATTTTTGTTGCTCTAAAAAGACAGTGCAGCATCAGCTTATTTCACTTGCAGCAGGTTCATCTCTTTTATGGAGCACATACTGCACTGCAGGCAAAGGGAATTTTAATGGACACTGGAAAAAATTATCTACCCCTCTGTCCCACAACAACTAAAAAAACCACAAAAAGACATAGAACAGAGGGATGGAGATACGATCTCACACAACATTTAAGGCACGATAATTAAATTAAGATTCAGAAGTCTGTCAGTGAGATGAAGATTAAACTGGCAGAAAGTTGAACCATGTTTGAAGTAACTTGTTCCCTCCTGCTGAGGGTTGCTTTGTACCAGGCTAATGAGAAGGCACATCTCGGAAAGGTTCCTCACACACCAGCAGATCTCTGATGGTAATTAATCAACGTGGTTTGCAGGAGCATACACCATGTGCCATTTTCAAGTGCCTTGCAAGCATTAATTAATGTGTTATTGTATTTCTCGCTCCCATTTTAAGCCACAAGCCCTGCCCCATAGCAGGCCACGCATGACAAATTCTGATTTTTTAAAGATTTTCAGGGAAATCTGAGGTTTTTCTTTTTTTAATGAAAAACTGAGTGCAGCTTTTGCTAAGTGCTCCATGATCACCTCTGCTCTGTATCTGGCATATTCTGGTTACATTTACAGCTTGGCATAAAGCAACAAAGCCTGTAACCAAGGGGGAATGGACTGCAAGACGCCTGATTCCTGTGCAAGTGCTGGAATTGGAGCAGAGGCAGCAAGGAATGTTGTAACAGGAAGAGACTAGGGTGATGGAAAGCTGTTGCTTCCCAGTGTTGGGAGAGAAATAACTTTTGAAAGCCATGACTCAAGAGAAATAACGCCTTCTGTAGTCCAGTAGCTCTGTACCAGCTACATTTCATGTGATTGCTGAGATGTTTCCTCTTCGGGGCTGTAACTTCTTGGGTTGGTTGGTAAAGTATCATAAGGTTTTGGTTTTCTCCCCTCCTCAGATGTGTCTTGCATCTTGTCTCAGACAACTGTACCAATGTATTTTGTAACAGCTGTGAGCTGGTTTTGAGGCACAGAAATGCTTTACTTGCTTACTTATATTTTAAAGAAAGAATCACAATAAAAGTGAAATTCTCCTTCAATAAGGCATGTAGTATTCAATCTGGCATGGTGACAACTCCTCGAACTGGTGCTTATCATGCTGCTATCTCATTAAAAAGACCCAAGACTTGCAATCATCAACCTTAAGATGCTTTGCAACGCCAGGAAACTCTTGGTGGGCTCTAAGATAAGGCTCCATCACAACGTGGCTGGGATTTTTTGCAGTCCGTGGCTGTGAGCAAGCGCCAAACGAGCCGTGATGCAGCCGCCCTGGAATCCTTGGAGCTGGCCCAGCAGCGAGTGTGACCCAACATGCACGAGAAGCGTGCTGTCCAGCTGATAAGGGAACGTGCATCAGCAAATACGGCTTGTTTATCCCGTAAAAACTGCTGTGGAGGAGAGCAAGCAGAAAGAGGCCGGGTCTGCACGAGGCAGATAAGAGCTCTGACCAAAAGGACGACCAAAGGTCGCACCAGGCCTCCTGGAAAGTCCCAAAGAGAAGCTTTCAGTGGGAATGGATGACTAAGGGAATTGCAAAGGGCTTCTGGAGGCTTTTATCTGTGCGCTACCTCTCCAAATCCAGCTCAGCACTTCAGTCATTTGTTGTTGCCATGCTCTGATGAATGTGCTCTGGCTGGAGGAGCTGGTAACCAAAAAACCCCACCACTGCAGCTCTGACTGACTGCCCGCCTCGTTAACAACCTCAGCTAATGACCTAAGGACAGTGTGTGGAGCTGAAAAGTGAGCTCTTATCTGGGTCATACACGTGGGGTTTTTTCAGGTCAGGAGTTTTCTCCAGCTTTCATTATTCTCTATGTTCCTCAGGTAAAGGAAGGCCTCCTGAGCTCCCACACAAAGCAAGCAGGGTCTCAGCACTTTCCACAGAATCATGAAATATTAGTCCAGCCCCTTTCAGCAGGGTCTTTTGCACATCCCCTAGGCCATGAACCACGTCATGACATCGGGAACCACATGCAGTGAAAACGCTGGAAGTGTGTGAAATTAGAAATACTCCTGAGGCAAGAATTGTGCCTTTCTGTGCCATCCATGTGTAGTTCGCTTATCGCGTGTCCTGGAGTGGAGAGAGAGACGCAGCAGGCGGGGAATACAGCAGAGGAAATGTCTTATTTAATTATTTACAGCTCTTTTATAGGATAAGTTTCTCACGGTTTAATTGGTCAATTTCTTAACCACCCCAAAGGGGTGATGGGTCAGTTATATTCACAATATCTTTCTGCTAGTACTATAAACAATATGCAGGTGTAGATAGTTTACAAGAACTGTACAGATACTTCTGTGAGAAAGAGAATTTTCCCACAGGATTAGAGAAAAGCAAGAGAAGTTCTTGCAAGCAGCAATTTTCGTATCCACATCCATGCTCTCTAAAGTAAACAAACTTTATTTTTTATACTTTCCCAGGTTAATGTTTCCATTTGTAGTAATATCTTTTACTTGATTTATGTGAGAGGATGATATGAATAGAAAACCAACCTGGAGCTTAGCAACGCTGTGAAAGAATAAAACTTGGCTACACCAGTTTGTGTCAACACGGAATCTTTGATCTGAGGAAAAAAGCCCAGTTAATCAACATTGCTCTCCAAGCAGGATTCCAAACTCTCCAAACAGACATAAATATTTCAGACCCATTTTGGAGCTAAGAATCTGAGACAAAAAGATTCACTAATTACCAGAGACAAGCCTGAAGCCACAGAGCACCTTGATTCAGAGCAGGGAGGCCCGGACATGGCTTTTTGATAACCTCAGGCAACTGATACAGGCAAAAGCATGCACGTGGGAGATGGTCCAGAAGGATGAAAGCTGGGAGCAGACTCCAGCTGCTTTGTAAGCACCAGATGAGGTCCACTGGTTGATTCTTGGAGATTCCTTGGACTCTTCATTTGACTGTGGAGCTACCAAGGCTAATTTAGCATTGTGTGATATTCAGGACAGGCATTGTTGGTTCGTCCTGGGTCTACATGGCTGTAACAAGGCTGGGGTTTTTTCAGCTCTTGTTTCATTGTGTCAGGAGGCAGCTCGAAGCTGTGCTCTGTCAGAGATCCCATTTGTTACTAAAACATCCAACAAGCTCCCATGCAATACTCAGTTTATTCACGTAGACATTTCCCTTAAGTTCTGGCTCTGACCCCTCCCTGTCATCTCTCACATCTCATCTGAGATTCGCTCTTGTGAAGCCTAAAGATGCGGTTTGTTATCAGTTCATATGTAAATGCCCCACTGTTCAAAGGACTGCTGAACTGCCTTTATGTTTGTGTGATTCACCGGAGTCACCGCAGGATCGTACGACTCCTGTTTTTAATTTTCTTACCCTGCTCCTTCCGTGTTCTTTATTACAGTCACCCCTTGTGCTCTGGTTAATTTTACGTGATCAGATTTCCAAGCCAAGGTCACTGCCCGGTTATTCCTGTGAAGCCCTGACCTTATTGCAAAGAACCAACCCAGTAAGAACAGTATAATAACAACACAAATTTTTTGGACCTCAGCTTCTTTCTTGCTACCAATTCCCCAGGCTGCCTCCTCCCCTCAAACTCTCACTTTTGCCCACGTATTAACATCCATTTAGAGCACTAAAAAGCTGATCTTGTGAAAAGCAGACCACTCCCAAAAACCTGAGCACATTAGTTGAATTTCCAGAGACACTCAGCACCCGGTGGTGAAGATCCCCAGTGTGTCGTTTCATTAGATTTTCAAGAAGTAAAAATAAATGAAGGATGCTAAGAGCCTCATCATCTCTCACAGATTAAACATGGCATGCACTGAGCAATCTGAGAAATTTTCAGCCTGACGAGTACCTCTGATCTATTTGGCCACTTGGGCTCCACGACTGGTGATAATGGAAGAACAATTAGGCTCCACTATTAAAGTGGAAAAGAACTTTTATGTCTGGGCTGAGCTGGGAAAATTCCATGATGACTTACTGGTGTCACAGTTTCTGCAGCTGGCAGTTATTTGATGGAGGATGTGAAGGCTGCTGTGGGTTAAACACTGAAATACTACAATTTTACGGGGGTTTATGTTTGCTTTTGGTTCTGTGGGGTTTGGTTGGTTGCTTGCTTTTTGTTTGGTTGGTTTTGGTTTTTCGCTTTGGTCTCAGGAACAGATAATTCTGTTTAACTATGGGGTTTTTTATAATTGTTAGGATATCCATTAGGAAAGCAAAATGCCAGCCATTTCTGCACTTGAGGAGCCTCTAGCCTGACCAGGGGTGATAATCAATTTTTATAACTCCTATAGCTCCTCCACCTCCATCTTCACCAAGTAACACCTTGGATCTATGCAAGTGCTAGAAGCAAAAGCATCCAGGCTTTTGGCAAAACCTGACAGAAATAAAGCATTACGCACCTTCTCTTGGCTCTGCATGATCAGATTTTCATGGGCCACAAACCCAAGGACAAACACAAGTAATATCATTTTGTTAGCATTTTAAATATACTTTTGTTATTGTATTTTCTTCTCTACGGGGAACGTTACCATTATAGAAATTATACAGGACAAAAATCTCCCCGACAGCTAGCAACAGTGCAGTCATAAAACCACCCCCCCGTTCCTTTCTCCAGTTCTTATTGGAGCGGTGTTGCTACGACAATGAATTGTTTCATTAAAATACTACTGATGCCCAAAAAAGAAGAGAGAAAAGGACTTCTAGTGCAAAATCATGCAGAAGAAATATTTCCTTCTTTCATATAAGAATATTTAACTCACAGAAGGTGAGTGGCATAAAAAGAATCCTAATTTTTGTGCAGCTGTCACACATTGTGTGGTTTTTTCCTATAAAACCTGATCCTGAAGATGCAACCTATTTTTTTTGTTTGTTTTGATGATATTCAGCTCAGTACGTTTATTTTCCCCTTCTCAGTTTTGCCCACTTATTATTGTCTATTTAGAACACTAAGAAGCTGATCTTGTGGAAAGTAGACCATTCCTTGACCAAAACCCCTTAGCACATTAGCTGAATTTCAAGAGACACAGGGCTGAGTTCTGAGGGTCAGGTTCTGAGTTCTGAGGGCTGCGTATAGAAACAATACAAATTATCTGGACCTCAGCTTCCTTCTCAATACCAATTCCNTCAAGAGACACAGGGCTGAGTTCTGAGGGTCAGGTTCTGAGTTCTGAGGGCTGAGTTCTGAGTTCTGAACATAATAACACAAATTTTCTGGACCTCAGCTTTTCGTACTCCCGGTTCCCCAGGCTGCCTCCTCTTCTCAAAGTCCCACTTTTGCCGCCTTATTATTGTCCTTTTTAGAGCATTAACAAGCTGATCTTGTGAAAAGCGAAAATTCCCTGACCAAAAACCCTTAGCACATCCGTTGAATTTCAAGAGACTGAGGGCTGAGTTCTGAGGGTCAGGCTCTGAGTTCTGAGGGTCAGGTTCTGAGTTCTGAGAGCTGAGTATAGAAACAATACAAATTATCTGGACCTCAGCTTCCTTCTCAATACCAATTCCCCAAGCTACCTCAGTTCTGCCCACTTATTACTGCCCATTTACAGCACTAAAAAGCTCATCTAGTGAAAAATAGACCATACCCTGACCAAAACCCCTTGGCACATAAGCTGAATTTCAAGAGACCAAGGGCTGAGTTCTGAGGGCTGAATTCCGAGGGCTGAGATTTGAGTATAACAACACAAATTTTCTGACCTCAGCTTCTTTCCCACTACCAATTCCCCAAACCGCCTCTTCCCCTCAAAGTCTCAGTTTTGCCAACTTATTGTCCATTTAAATCACTAAGAAGCTGATCTTGTGAAAAGCAGACCATTCCCTGACCAAAATCCCTTGGCTCATAAATTGATTTTTAAGAGACCAAGGGCTGAGTTCTGAGGGCTGAATTCCGAGGGCTGAGATTTGAGTATAACAACACAAATCTTCTGACCTCAGCTTCTTTCTCACTACCAATTCCCCAAACCGCCTCTTCCCCTCAAAGTCTCAGTTTTGCCAAATTATTGTCCATTTAAATCACTAAGAAGCTGATCTTGTGAAAAGCAGACCATTCCCTGACCAAAATCGCTTGGCACATAAATTGATTTTTAAGAGACCAAGGGCTGAGTTCTGAGGGCTGAATTCTGAGGGCTGAGTTCTGAATTCTAAGGACTGAGTTGTGAGGTCGAATTTTGTGTTCTGAGGACCGACAGCTGAGCTCTGGTTTGGAGTTCTGAGGGCTGATTGCAGAGTTCTGAGGGCTGAGTTCTGAGGGCTGAGTTTGGAGTTCAGAGTGCTGATTTGGGAGTTCTGAGGGCTGATTTGGGAGTTTGGAGTTCTGAGGGCTGAGTTTCGAGTTTGGAGGGCTGATTTGGGAGTTCTGAGGGCTGAGTTTCGAGCTCTGAGGGTTGATTTCGTAGTTCCAAGGGCTGAATTCTGAAGGCTGATTTCGAGTTCTGAGGGCTGAATTCTGAAGGCTGATTCCGAGTTCTGAGGGCTGATTTCGGAGTTCCTAGGGCTGACTTGTGAGTTCTGAATTCTGAAGGCCGAGTTCCGAGTTCTGAGGGCAGATTTGGGAGCTCCGAGGGCTGATTTTGGAGTTTTGAGGGCTAAGTTTCAAGTTCTGAGGGCTGATTTCAGAGCTCCGAGGGCTGAATTCTGAGGGCTGATTTCGAAGTTCTGAGGGCTGATTTGGGAGTTCGGAGTTCTGAAGGCTGATTTCGAGTTCTGAGGGCTGATTTCAGAGTTCCTAGGGCTGAGTTCTGAGGGTTGATTTGGGAGTTCTGAGGGCTGACTTGCGAGATCTGAATTCTGAAGGCCAACTTTCCAGTTCTGAGGGCAGATCTGGGAGCTCCGAGGGCTGATTTGGGAGCTCTGAGGGCTGATTTCGGAGTTCTGAGGGCTGATTTCGG
>VYXC01005426.1:104163-121142 GCA_013397175.1 Platysteira castanea
GGGCTGAGTTCTGAGGGTTGATTTGGGACGCCTGAGGGCTGACTTGTGAGTTCTGAATTCTGAAGGCCGAGTTCCGAGTTCTGAGGGCAGATTTGGGAGCTCCAAGGGCTGATTTGGGAGCTCCGTGAACGCCGCGGCACCGCCGCCCCCGGGCGGCGCTGGCCCGGCGGCGCGGAGGGAGGCGCGATGGGCGGCGCGTCCCGCGGACGTCTCGCAACATGGCGGCGCCCCCGGACGCGGAGGTCTCCTCAGCCCTCAGCCTGGAGCTGCTCCCCACCGACCCGCTGCTGCTCATCCTCAGCTTCCTCGACTACCGGGATCTGGTGAGGTACGGGCGGCCCGGGGGGATGGCGCTGCCGCGGCGGGCGGAGCGCTCCCCGGGTATGCGGGGAAAGGGTTCGGCCGCCTGCGGAGGAGCCGCTGTGTGGAGGACACGGCCCGAGCACCCTTCCCTTGCAGCAGCAGCGGGCTTTCCCCCCTTTAACCTTCATTTTTCTAACAAAATGAAATGTTCCCTTTTACTGAGAGGGCGGTGAGGCCTTGGCACAGGTTTCCCGGAGAAGCCGTGGCTGCCCCGCGCCTGGAAGTGTCCAAGGCCAGGTTGGACGGGGTTTGGAGCAGCCTGGGACAGTGGAAGGTGTCCCTGCCCATGGCAGGAGAACTGGTTGATCTTTAAGGTGCCTTCTAACCCAAACCATTCAATGAATCTGGTTTTTCTACCCCCGCCCCCCCCTTGTATTTTGGCTTTATTTGTACCTAAATAAAGCAGTAACTAAATTTGTGAGATCAGTATTTCCCCGAAGCTTGTGTTTCTACGGGCAAACAAAGGGTGGTCTTGTTGCTAGAGAATGTATTCCACCGTTTGAGGAAAACCAAACGAAATGAAGTAGGGTGACTTTTCAAGGGGAAAAACGTGAATGAAAGTGGCAGGTGCTTTTTGGGCTCGGTGGCTGAAGGGTTGTGAGTCATACAGTGAAGATGAGAATGTGGTTTTAGGTAAAACCTCATCAGTCAAGTGCAAGATTTGGCTGTGATTGGAATCCCAGTGTTTAATCAAAGAGAGAGGAGTAAGTGTAAGAAGAAAACAGAATATTACCAGAAATATGGGGGGGGTTGGTTTGGGGTTTTTTATTCCCCCTAGTAAAAGTTAGTCAAGAATGCTAGGACATCAGGAAGAATTCTGTTAGGATATCAGCGAAAAAGAGATTAAACATAAGCAAAAACCGTAACAGTTGTTATGGTGGCTCTTAGATATTTGGTCATGTGCCAACTTGTCCATGGTTTGTGTAATTAGTGAGAATGGCTTTAATTGCACTTTTATCACGTTTGAAGCCTCCTGTTCCTGTGATGCTGTGGTGACTTACTCCCTTCCAGAAATTACAGGCTTGATTGCTAAACACCAATACAATAGATTTCTGCAAGGGCTTTTTGACTTTGGGATATTTCAGTTCCCCATCCCCCAATAATATAAAAAATCCCCATATCATGAAATTTTCACACAGCCAGATGTCCAGGTGTGAAGTGAATGTGTTTGTGGGGGTGTGGATTGAAAGGGTAATGTCAGGGAATACAGGAGAATCACTTTGTTGGGGTTGATTTTGAGATACTAATCCAATTCTAGTTTAAACAGTTTATAAAACACTAAAAAAGCAGTAACTGGAACCTTGTTTGGTACCCTCATGTGAGGTGTTTAGATGTTAATCACAGCCTTTGAAACACACACTTGGCACTTTAGAACAAGCAACCAGAGGAAGTGATGTTGCCACATCTAAACTGATGGTATCTTTTGGAGCCTTTCATCAAAGTTTGTTTTTTAAACAATTTAAAGTGGAAATTAGGTTTGTAATACTCAAACTGTATAGTTTCTGTAGCTTACTGTGGAAAAGATAAGGCAGAGCCTGCCCATCCAGATATGAAAGAGACTTAAATCATAGCTGGCCTGTGCTACTGGAATGTGTTCCACTGGTGGAGTGGAGTCATGCTGGAATCTTTCAGGCACTGTTTACTCTGGTGTAGGCCTACAGGATGACCTGCTTTACAAAAGTACTTAATTGCTGCCAGTTCTTAAGTGTGTGGAAAAGTAGTTCATGACTTACACAGCTGTGATGAAGAGTTTTAACCATTGTAAGCACAACTCCGAAAGGACAGCTAAATCATTTTCAAACTCTGCATTTATTTCACGAGAGTCTGACATGTGATACAGCATTTCTCCCTGTTTGTTTTGCTGCAATCAAATTTAATGATTTTGTATTTATAGTTGCTGCTATTTGAGTCAAAGATTAAATCAGCTATCAAGCCATGATCCACTGTGGAAAAGACACTGCAAAAAATACTGGCTCATTTCAGAGTAAGTGGGATTGTTTGAAGTCTTCTTTCCTATGAAAATGAATGTCTAAGATGTGTTGTTCAGCTGATTTTCAGTCCATCTCACTGTCTACTTATCCAACTGATACTCTGTCAGCTTCTCCATGGCTAAGAAAAGCTGAGTAATGAAGGATGTGAATTAGCTTTTCACCAGCTCTAAAATTCACTGCTAGACAGAGCTCTGTTCAGAGGGCACTCTATGTAAAGGAGTATTGTTTCTAAATTTTCCCCTAAGTATCCCAAATGTTTCCTAATTCTGTTCCAACTTGCTGTTGAATAGATGCTGGAATTAATTGAGTTTGTGTAGCTTCACGTGGCACAGAGTGTTCCTGGGTTAATGTTATGCATCCCGTTCCTGCCAAATTGCAAACACCAACTCCTTGGGTTTAGAGGAGCTTGAAGCTGGCATTTGAACACGTTTTCTTCATGTCCTCTTAGGGAGGAAAAGAACCGACGGAATCAGAGCTGGAAAGCCATTTTCACCAGCACCTACTCTGATTTAGGAAGATACATCCACTGCTATGCCACGCTGAAAAAAGCCTGGGATGACCTGGAGAAATACTTGGGGCAGTGGTGTCCCCGCATGATCAGCTCTTTGAAAGGTACCCTGGCACACCTGTGGGTGGGTTGGCTCACCCAGCCCTGCCTGTTATTAAGCCTCATGCTGCTTTCATGAAAGGTGTGTGCCTTAATTAGCAGAGTCCTGAAAGTCAGGTAGATGTGCTCTCCCTTCCTTGGAAACACAGGCAGAGTCCTTGCCCAGTTCCTACTGATCCACAGATTCTCTGAAATCAAGATGATTTTTTTTTCTAGTGACCAGTCTGTCTTTATCACACTTTTCAGTTGCTATGACCTATTGTTTGTTATTTTTTAGTGTAGTAACTCCATTACTTCAAGGACGTGCTGGTGTGATTTTATTTGTGAGGTTTTCCTAAGACCTAATTAAAACACTGTCACATGAAAGCAGACGTTTTCCAAACAAAAAGGAAGGTTTTGGGTTTTGTTTTTTTTCTGTAGGTCTTGCTGTGGTCCAGTGGTGAAACAATAGTTTTTCCTTTTTCTTAAGCCCCACTAAGATTCTATTTTCAGTTTCACTTTGTATTTTAATATTTGAAGTACTTCCAGTGTTCCAGCTCATAAATCACAGCTACAGTCAGTTCAGGTTTTTCTGGTATAGGGGACAAAAAAGCTGTTACATTTTCAGCTGCATTTCAGTTTTCTGTATGAAGCTGACTTTTAGACCATGATGTCTAATTTAACCTGATCTGTGAAATTAAGAAACAAATGATCTCTTAAGAGACAATTTCAAGAGACAGATTATCTCTTTCCTATTTAAATCTTGCATTTTCTTGGTTTGCTTGGATAGTGCTGGATTCTTACGTTTTGCTAAGTTTTTTGAAGGTAGAATGTGAAGCTTTTATTTATGTGCAGAAAGACAAAAATAAATTTCAAATTACCAATTTCCACACTTACATAATGATGGCGGGTTTTAGATAAAAATCAGGCCTTTTTCATACCATTTGTAAGGGATGTTATTTCAGTGAATTGTTAATTTATGTCCTGTTAATGAAACAGATAATGAATACGAAAAGGGTTTTAAAAAACTTGTTTGGAACAGACCACAGAGGCCACCCAGTTGATTTTTGCTGGAAGTGAGGGTGCTGGAACGCCCCTGAAGTGCATGTGGAAATGTAAGAATAGTTCTTCTCCACCCCCTTCTGTTGTTGATTTGAAAATCCCCCTTTTACAACCCATTTATTGCTTTGGATTCCAAGTGAATGGGGGCTCCAGCCAACATTTCTGTGTCACTGATTGAACTGGAAACTGAAAGAAGCAACCCTTAGGGTTGAAAAGTAATGATGAAAGAGTAAAATCAATACTGCCTGGAAGCTGTAACTGGGACTGTTATTGGCGGTGTTGTGGGGAAAAGGTTCATTTCACTTTATAAACATTTGCTGCTTTCAGGCCTGCTGAGGTTTCACTGGACTGAGCTTGGTGCTGTATTAAATAATCAATTCATATCATCATTTTCCCTTCAAATTTTTGTGATATTCATTGTGTACCGCCCAGCATACAATAAAGCCACCAAAAACTGACTTGAGTCCATGTTGGAGGAGGGGATTTACAGATCCCATGCTTTGTGTTTGAAATGCCTGAACAATCCTTTCTTCTCCAGAGAGTGCGAGGGAGGAAGATCTGGATGCTGTGGAAGCACAAATCCGCTGCAAACTCCCCGATGACTATCGGTGTTCATTCCGTATCCACAATGGGCAGAAGTTGGTTGTTCCAGGGTAAGGACTGAAATCTACTTACCAATTATTAATTCCTTTTGTATTTCTTAGACACTTCACTTATTAAAAGGTGAAATGTCCCCTGAACAGGATAAGTGAAGCATTTAAATGTATTGTGACTGAGTCACTGCTTAAGTGACACTTCCAGAATTGGCTGTCTTCTAATCTTGGAAGTAATTGGAAGCCCAGCGTGGATTTCTAATTGCTCAAATTACTCTTACACTTCCCTTTTTCCTAGTGAGAACCCTTGTCAGTTTTTTGCAACAACTCAAACTTCCAGCTGATAGATTTTTAATCATAGCACTGCAAGTTGCTCCCCTGAAGTTTGGCTTTGTATTACAGAAGTAAATTAGCCCCTTGCACTCTTCAGGCTTCATTCTTTAATAATTCTTTTTTTCTTGAAAATGGTTAGGGGATGACTTAAAACCGGGTAATCATATTAAGGTAGAATCAAATTGTCTGTTGTGCATATGTTTTCTCAGTAGAAGATTTTACAATTTTATGCAGTTTCAGCAGTGAAAAACCCCCTTTTACATTAAGGTTAGAAGGCTGATGACCAAGCAAAGTTTCTGGTCTTTCAGCTGTAGAAAAATCAGGTGTTTGAAGCACCTGATGAAGTGCTGCAAACATTAGCAAAAGATGGAAAGCTACAGCAAATCTTTGCAATGCCTGTAGGGAGGAATGCACTCACATTGCTCTGCCAAAACCTTCACTCATAAAGAAGGTGCAGCTTTCTCCAATTTGAGTGTTTTATGTGCAGAAGGGATATAGGAAACTGTTTTATGAAACCATAAGGATGATTTCTAGTTCTGTTTTCCAGGAGAGACTTTAAAATTTTTTAGAGAGGAGATAGATGCCCTGGCTCTGTAGATTCCAAATGGTGCTCTGTAGGTTGTGTGCTTCCTCTGCTCCTACTGTTTCACTCCCACAAAGCCTCTGCTGTAGGTGTGTGCCTATGGAAGGGCTGCAGGAGCAGACACAAGGCTCTGGGGAAGTCTCCCAGCTTGGAGAAGGGCTGCCAGGGGAAGGTGTGGTCCCACTGGTGTGGGATGAATGCTGGGAAGATCAGGTGCAGGCAGTGGGAGTTTGTGCAGCAGGTTGTTAGATCAGAAACTGAAGCGATATGGGACTTGTCCTTGATAGATGCTCCAGGTTTTTGTGTTGGGATGTTGGCACTGCTTCTGTAGAACGTGCTAATTCCAGGCAAGACTTCCTAAGGAGAAGGAGGGATGGAACCTGTTGCCCAGGATGGGATCAGTTTTTAGCACGCTGACATGTGGCAGCTTGCACCTGAGTCACTGCTTTCATAACACCAGTGGAAACTCAGCATCTGCAGGAATTTACATCTCATTTGCTTCTCCCTAGTGTTCCCAAGCTGGGAGTGTGGGTGTGGAGTGTACACTCAGGTGTGTGTGCTCCTCTGACTGCTGAGTGCGATGCTTACACAGAGCTAGGATGATGATGTGAACTAATAACCTAGTCCAGCATACGGATATTTGACTTGGATTTCACCTAAGTCCAATATGCATCCAGAGCGTTGAAAGAAGCAGTTTCCAGAAGATTAAAAGCCAGCTTTGCCTTGTGAGTGGTGTCTCCTGTTCATGTTCCCTGTTTTTGTTGTTCCCAGTCTGATGGGAAGCATGGCCCTGTCGAACCACTACCGCTCCGAAGACCTGCTGGACATCGACACGGCGGCCGGAGGCTTCCAGCAGAGGCTGGGGCTCAAGCAGTGCCTGCCCCTGACCTTCTGCATCCACACTGGCCTCAGTCAATACATGGCCCTGGAGAGTGTGGAGGGGCGGAATAAATACGAGATCTTCTATCAGTGCCCAGTAAGGAAGATATCCCAGTGTACTTTTGTGATGATTGGTAATGCATGAGCCTTAGTGGAAAGTTGAAGCTGTAAATTCAGTTGCCGTGGGAGCACTCATGGGGACAGGCGTGTGAGTTTTACATGTCTGAGGATCTGGCTGGGACTACAATGATGTGTCAAGCAGCCAGACTTCAGGTTTAGTGAATATAGGGAAAGTGTTCCTTGTGCTATTTGAATTGTAACCTTCAAAGTCCAGTTCTCTCTTTCTAATACATCCTTAAACTTCTTTCCCTTTCAGGACCAGATGGCTCGCAAACCATCTACTATTGTTATGTTCATTACAGGTAACACTTTAGATAAAATATTCAAAATGAAATAGTCAAGTGTGGGATCATCCAGCATATTTAGAAGTATTCCACTTGGCTGGAAGGGTTAATCTTGGCTTACCATGGGGTGGAGGGGAAGTTCCATACACAGCATTTCGCTTGGCACTTCGAAGGTAGCAGGTAAATAGATCCACTTCCTCCATTCAGAGCTACTTTATACAAGGTTTGCATTTTGTGGATTAGTGGTAGAAAGGAGGATAATAAACTTGGGGTCCCTTAGAATTCCAAAAGATCAAAGGACAGCACACAGAGCTTGTGCTCCAAGGAGGAAGTGGTAAGTACACTTAATCTAGCAGGAGTGGGAGTACTTGATAACACATCAGGGAAGGCAAGGATAATCATTTCTTGGTAGCTCAGCTTCAGTCCAGTTTTGAATCACTAATATTGACAAACAGTTGAACTCGGTGCTTTTCTATTGAACTCTATATTGCAATGCTTGGAAGATTTATGGCTGAGAAATTCTTGTGCAGAGAGCTGGTATGTGAAACTCTCTTCTTTGAGAATTAAATGTGACAGCTTGAGTGTGTGCTTAGCAATCAAGCTGTTCCAAAATAATGGCTGTGGGTGTATGAAAAGCTGTTCTCAGATAATGGCTGCAGGTGTATAAAAATCCCAGAATGACATCCAGCCGTATTCCTCTGAGGCTGTAGAGGAGTGCAGAGTGTGTGTATGATTGATCCCTCTTTTAAAGGAGAGGAAATTCTGCAGTGTTCCTTAGAAGCTTTCCATATGGAATCCAAGTGATGAGACACACCACTGAAGACCCTGATTATAATGTGGAATACATAGCTAAGAGATTCTTTGTTGGCTGTGTCATTTCTAGAGGATGCACCCTTAACTCTTTGGTTTTTGATTGGTTTCTCCAAATTATTCTTGTTGGTAGAATGAACTGGAATATTGACTGACTCATCTCAGTAAGCCCGAGAGTTTGTTATAAAAATAATCTAAGCTTTAAACTTTTTCCTTGAAGTATTTACTGTAATGTGCTTAGTGGTAAATTTGCCCATTCTTGGGAATGCTTTTCTTCCTTGGCATCCAGGTACATCTTACTTGGAGTGGTTTACATCCTACGTAAACGAGGTTGTAACTGGAGGTTATCCTATCATCAGAGACCAGATTTTCAGGTATTGTGACTGGGATTTTTAACCTCAGTGCCAGGTTTTAGTGCTGTTTCTAAGCATGCTCACCTCTTCCCAAGTAGTGTTGGGCATCTGATACAAAAGCGGGTGGTGGGGAGAGGAGAAAGCCCACAAAACTACTGAAAATAAACATGTAATCCAGAATGCTTAAAGCAAATTTGGTTTTTTAACCATAAGCTTCAGAGCTTGTAACTTTGCATTAATGGGACCGGAATTCTGCATTATAAGTGATCTGAAGTTTAACAAATAACATGTTTATTCTTTGTGCCATGAGTGTGTTTTTGCTGCAGGACTGTTCAAAGTTATTAAAAAAACAAATGTTTCAGCTAATTGGTCTCTTGAATATGAAAATAAGCAGGACTTGTTCTGGTGTTTGAATCTTCATGCTCTTGCAATTTCTTCTAAATACAGTCAAGAAACTTAATTCTGTCAAACTGGGATGCTGTAGAACCAAGTTCTTGGATCTGTCAGTAAATTTGCTGCTAGAGTTTCTAGGTTGGGTTTTTTGCAATAGCATAGTGACACAGCCTTATTTAAACAATGTGTTTATTAATATTAATTATTACTAATAATTAACTACTTGATGTGTTTAGTTTTCTGTATTGACTGTGCAAAGCTGTATGCAGAGTTAATGCTCTCCTCTCTCTAGGTATGTGCATGATAAAAAGTGTGTTGCTACCACAGAAGATATTACTGTGTCTGTGTCCACCTCTTTTCTACCTGAACTCAGTTCTGTACATCCACCACATTATTTCTTCACTTACAGAATCAGGTAAAAATAACTGAATTAATCCTTAGAATGCAGGATAGGCCCATGGAATGTTCAAAGCAAATTTATGCACAGCATTCCGAAATGTTCTGAAATGAACAGAATATGCACAACACGCTGTGCTTTCTAATAAAATAATCCTAATCATTACCTGGTCAGGGACATGAAGTTCCAGTCAAGCTGGTAATTGCTAAAATACAGATGGGTGGGGGAAAGAAGTTACAAGCAGCTCTTGGGATTTAGAAAAGGGTAAAGAACGGACAGTGAAGCACGGAGATGGATCCTGCTGCTGAGGTTACCTAGTGGGTGTTTTCCCAGTCTACTTGGTGATGCCAAGGGCACTAAAGCATTTCTTGAAAGGAATGGAATGTATTAAGTATGTTCTTTGGCTTCTAGAATTGAAATGTCCAAAGATGCTCTTCCTGAGAAGACTTGTCAGCTGGACAGTCGATACTGGAAAATAACAAATGCCAAAGGTGATGTGGACGAAGTCCAAGGTCCTGGAGTAGTTGGTAAGTGAAAAATTACTGGAGAGGGTCTTTAATGTACTCGTTATTAAAATTCTGTTTGTGAGGTTGTGTGGTTTGTATGAAAATCAGAGAAAAAGAGATGTGTCCATCTGTTTTGGCTTTCAAGTTGTTTTGTAAGGGGTATCTGAACACCTGCTACTTAACCCCTCTCCAGTTTTTTATAATACCAATAATTGCTGAGAATCAATTTATACATCCACTGGAATACAAATTGATCTGCCTGAGTCTGTGGAGTGCAAGTCCTGTAGCAACTGCTAAATGGCAGCTCTCCATCTCCATCTCCTTACTATTGTGATGTAATGTTTTACCCCCAGGGGAGTTCCCCATCATCGGCCCGGGGAAGGTCTATGAGTACACCAGCTGTACCACGTTTCCCACAACCTCTGGATACATGGAGGGGTACTACACCTTCCACTGCCTCTACTACAAGGACAGATTCTTTAACGTCACAATCCCTAGGTTTCATATGGTGTGTCCAGCATTCAAGGTGTCTACAGCATGAACGGTAAGCAGAGGTGCAGTTGGCTAAAACAAACTCCCAAATTAGAAAAATGACAAAAATGACAGTGCTGGGGAGTATTCATTGTGCTAATTCCATACAAAATGTGCCCCGTGATCCAGAGCTCCTCAATGCTGCAGACATGGCATTGCGTGAGCTGCTTGGATTTCAGAGCTCCCTCCTTGGTGGGGCCACACTCATTAATTTTAGCCATAGTGATGTATCTGCTCTATTCAGACATGCTCCAGCTAATGACAGTTTAAAAACTGTAGAGTCTGTGATGTGCATTAGTTCTTGCTGAAAGTGCATTTCATAAAGTCACTTAATGACTTTGCAAATCACCGAGATACTTCACTTGCTGTTAATTATAACGTAGTTTTAGTTTGGAGATTCTGGGTTAATTACATCATTTCTCTCTTTTCTCTGGCACATTTAGAGAACAGCTCTTGATTTGTTGTATCCCTAGTTTTTGTGCAAGCCCTGAGGAGCCATGAGCTTTCCTCAGGAGCAGGCAGCTGCTTGCACACTATCTCAGGTTTATCCCAGGATTCCAGACACTCATTCCCGGTGGCTCTAACAGTAGGTGCCAGCAGATGTCGTGCTTCTAACAGAAAACGACATCTCTTAACTCTTGCTCATGTT
Organism: Platysteira castanea; assembly: GCA_013397175.1. Classification (NCBI taxonomy): domain Eukaryota; kingdom Metazoa; phylum Chordata; class Aves; order Passeriformes; genus Platysteira; species Platysteira castanea. The sequence goes on from VYXC01005426.1 coordinate 114,597, forward strand.
TTTGGGTGCTGTAAATGCCTTCCTTTCTAAGTTCCTTCCCTTCAGCTGACTGGAAAAATAATTTCTTTTTCTCTGTTGGTCTAGCCCTGTTTTAAAGGTAGTAATGACCCTTTTTTTAAAAGTTACTTTAGTAAAAGACAACCTAAACCACCAAAAAAGGGGTACAGCTGAGGTACTGAACTGTGGTGTTCCATAATTGTAGGTATGGAATATTGGAACCCAATGGATCCTTAGGGAGTGAAAGGTCAAGTAGTTCGGCAAAATGACCTCTACTGCAAATTAAACTTGGTTTTAGGACAAAGATCACAATGTCTGCTTCAGCTAATGGATGTGATAATGCAGCCTAGATTTTTCTAGGCAACTGTTAGTGCTTTCTTAAAATTAACTGTGGAAGATTTTAATTAAAGCTGGGTGTGTTTTGTATTAGGCAACAAATCCTAACGAATCTGCAGTGGATGAAGACCGAGATTCCACAGGCACTGATGACTCCCGAGATCGACATCGAGTGTTGGACTTTCCTGCACCCTCTGGATGCTGCTCATGTCACACTAACGGGACTTTTTCCCAAACAGTGTGCAGAAGCTGAACTCTTTGGGGCTAGTGCATAGGAATATTTCTGACTATTGTAAATGAACTCTGTTGCACATCAGGGCAATTAGCATGAATGTTGGTGCCAGTTCTAATATTCATTAGAGTATAACTTCTGTTTCCCTGGTTTGGAAGGGTGGGAAGAGGGAGGAAAACGGGGAGGGAGAGGAAGAGAAAGTTGTTTGGGCTTTGTTCACTTTTTTCTGAAGTGTGAAACAGCTTGATAGTCCGAGGTAATCATATCTTACATTTTTGAAGTATTGCCTATTTATGATCATACTGCAGATACGGTGTGGGGATTTGGTTTTATACAAGCATTAAAAATTAGCAGTAGACAAGATGGCAAAAAAGCGTGTATCCTGTTGTCCTTGCTCATGAGTTTCTGCTCTGGATAGCTCCTTGTAATAGGTTGAACCTGAGTTGATTGACGGGCTTTTGGGCCAATCGCTTTTGCAATTTTGCATATAAAAGCCCTTGTAAGCGCGGCAGATTTCTCTTTGATTTCTTGTTTCCAGGGCCGAGGGGTGGTTAGATGGTCCCGGACCCGGGCCGGGCCCCTTCCCCTCGGCGCTGCGGCGGCACGGGGCCGGCCCTCCCCTCCCAGGGGAGAGCTGTCCCCGCTCCGCAGGCAGCGTGTCATCGAAACCGTGGGGCCGAGATAATCTGAGACCACCCAGACCCTGCACGGAACCGGCGGGGCCGGCAGGGCACCTCTGCATCCAGCACAGCTCTCGCCAAAAGCGAAGAAACACCACACCGCAACCGGCAAAGACACTTTTTTCTTTCAAGTCAGCGAAGAAGGAAGAGAAAAGTCAAGTCACATGAGACGAAACTGAACATGACGACTCCAAGGTCAGAAACAGAGGGAAGGGATAAGACCACGTGGGAAGGCAACAGGAAAAGAAGGTTTTTGCACTCTTTGGTGCGAAGCTCAAAGATGCTTCTTGCAAAACCATAGAAAGGAGTTCAATCCATTTGGAAAAACTTGGGGGGATGAGAGATTCTTGTGCCACCTGTGACTTTAAAGAAAAACCTATACCAGACCATCTAGAAGCTATGAGAAGCTGTTAAAGAGAGGCCCATGCCAGGCCATATAAAAGTTATAAGAAGCTATTAGAAATTTGAAGCAGAGAACTTTTGCTTTCAGGCTGAAATATCTCATCCTTAAAAGATTAAAATCCCATTGTTCTTCTGTGACCCGTGATTTGGCCGTGTGGGAAAACTGCAAAAGATCCATGAGAAAGAGACCTTTTTCACTTCAGCAGGTTTTCTCTGGATAGGATTATTGGTTTGTGAAAACTCTGTGGCACAGAGAACCTCTTTTCCTAAAGTATAAATAAACTCTTAAAAAAGCTGTAACTCTGACCAAAACACCATGTTCTTGTTTTGTTTTCACTTGTGAAAAGTTTATGGTAAAAGAGAAGGCATTGGCAAAGAAAAAGTTAAAGATTTGCTTTAATTTCTTATCAGTTCTCTTTTTTCATTCTGTTAGTAATAAACTTTCTTTTATATTGCAACTGTAGACCTTGTTTTGCCCTGAAGTTTCTTTACATTTTCCTCAATAAATCCATATTCCCCTTATATAATTGGATTTCGTGTGTTTGGCATTTAAACCGACACCAAACCACGACTCTCCTGCTAAGAATGAAACTTGCAGTTTGGTCTGAATATCCCATCTGGGTGGGATTAGGTGCTCTTATGCTATTTTTTTTTTTATTAACGTAGGAACAGCAAAAAATTCTGGTCATCAAAATGCATAAATTAGGAGTGAAACTGGCCTTATTTTTAGACAATCTGTTTGTCAGCTTGATTTTATGCTAAGTGACTCTGATTGGAGAACGCCTCTGGGAATGTAGTGTCCATGCATAATCTGCAGCTCGTTAACTTAAGGAATTTCTCAATCACTACAGAGTATGGATTTGTAAATATGTTTTGAGGTTTTTTCTTTACAAGATGTTTGCTGTTGTCGTAGGTGACAAATTTATGTTATGTTTTCCTGAGCTCTCGGTGGATTTTTGTAACTGACTAAGAAATAAAAGCAAGGGAAAAAAAAAAAGAGGAGGCTGGCAGAACAGCGGATGACTAAAAAATTTATATTTAAAGAAGTATCTGTTTGCTTTATTATTTTTATTTTGTTTCTGTTGTCATTAATAAACAACTGCCTCTTTTGTTCTCAAGTGCTACATGGGAGTGTTTTTGCCAAGACTTGAGCAATAATTTTGTGACCAGTGCTGGTGTGGTCAGTTCTTCTTTTTGACAGCCAGAATTTGTAGGTTTTATGAGGCAGACCAACCAGTATATTGTGGTTCCAGCTCAGATTTTCCATTATTGACTAATTGCAAATTTCTCTTTTTTTTGCAAGCCCAGGTATTGGATTCTCCATGTGCTCAGCTTTCCCTGGTGCATGTTCCACAGTGGCACAAGGTAGAAAAACAAACACTGAGTCTGATCCCTACAGCAGTCGTTAGGTGAAATGTCTCCAGAAACAAAACCAGCTTGTGTTGTCCCTCACAGGGATCAGCACTGAGAATTCCTGGAGTGCTTCCAGAATGTTGCCGTTTTGAGCATTACCACAGTACTACCTCTGAGGGCTAAGAAATTTCCACAAAAGTCTTGTCAAGGATCAGTAAAAGAAGGCTTTAGTGGAACTAGAACTTGCTGCAGAGCTGTGTGTTTCCAAGGACAGATTGCCCTCATGGCTGGGGGCCGTTCTTGGGAGGATCCCTCCCAGGATCTCTATGTTCTGGTGCAGTGGAATCAGCTCAAAGGCATGGGACTCTACCCAAACACTGCCAGCTCTTGGCAATTTCACGTATTTATCCCTGCTGTTTCAGGGAGGGGTTCTTTCTTGGATTGTTACAGATGAGCTGGAATTCTTGCTTTCTGTGGGGGAAGCCAAGATCAAGGACAGTGCTGTGCTTTCAGCCCCTGAGCACTGCAGTGCTGGGGTTTGAGGCCTCAGCTCTGGTGGCAGAGGGGTCTGGAGCAAGGAGGGAACCAGGAGGGAATTGAGGGGCTGCTGCTCCTCACAAATGTGTTTGTAGCAGGGCAAAGGGTATTTCTTTGCTTCAGGCAGCTATTTTAGCACAGGGCGTGTTGCCTGCAGCTGCCAGAAGCGCTGCAGCTCCTCATGATGTGCGTTTGAAGCGGGGCTGAAGCCAGTGGCTCTCCTCACCCCTCCCAAAAAGAAGGTTACACCAGAGGTGTGTGTTACCCTGCTTTTGCTAAGCCTTCTGTGTATAATATGGAGTCAGAAAATTTTCTCACGGAGTTTCATGTAAATAATGGCCCATGTTTATTTAACTGTCTTTTCTGTTTTTCATTCCTTTTGTGATAAGAGGAGTTTGATGAGCATCGTTTTTCTCCAGCAGGATGGAGCAGGAAGTGACATGTCCTCCAATCCCTTGTGGAACTGAGAAACCTATACAGTATGAGAAATGTAAATAAAGTCCTCTCTTTTCTCTCTTTCTGCTAAACCTAGCAGGTGTCAGAGCCTCTTTTATTGTGTCCTCTACCGACAACAGGTGTGAATCACGGAACCAGTGTGAGATCAAAAACAAAGGAATTGGTGATGTCAGGCAGCACTGCTGGACTGTGGGAATGGTCACTGAGCAGCAGGAGAGAATTGAGTCGAGGTCCTGCTGCCACAGATAGCACCTCACTGCTCTGGGTGAGCACAGGTGTGGGGCAGGTGTCACTCCAGTGCCTCCAGCTGCCAAACACTTCCTGTGGTCACCGGAGTCACAGGAATGTCACCCATGTCTCCCCTTTAGCCACCGTCCTGCAGGCTCAGCCTGAAGCTCTGCCACCTTCTCCTGACTCAGATCTGACTCGGATGCTTGGTTAGGACTTCACCTGAGCAGGTAAAACCAGCCTCGCTGAACACCTGTGGGCTCAGCTTGTGGTGAAACCCTGGCACATCCAACACAAACATGTAACTGGTCCGGTCCTTTCTCTGTCCCTGTGCTGACAGTCTCTTTATAATTGCTCTGTAGGATTCCTTCAACATTTTTGTGGGATTTTGCTGGCTGAATGGTTTCATAGAGAAGACCTTTGGCCATGATATCTTTGCCGTGACTGCATCACAGAGAGAAAAACAAGTGGTGTGCCAGCCAGTCAAATAAAAAACCCAACTCAAAGTTGCTGTGCTAGTTATTCCAGTGTTCCGGTGCTGGTTTTATTTTTTCCTATCATTGTTTAATTTGTCAAAATGTATGCAAAGAATTTAAGGTAGCAAATTCAGGTCAAGTTTGGAATACCATTTATCTGTGATGATACAGATAAATGTGTGCTCTGTTGGAGGGACTGTTGCCAGATTTTGGGAAAGGAAAACAGGAAAAAATGTTCAGCTATGGCTGGCGTTCCTTGTTCCCAGTCCCTCATTTAAGTGAATTGATACAGGGTTTTTTTTATCATATTGCTAAAGGGGATTCTCATTTAAGACGCTGCATCCAATAATCCACAAGCATCTTAGTCTTAGATCCCTTTGCTGTTATTTATGGCTTAAACAGAGAAAATCTTTTAGACAGAAAACTGTATGCTAAGCTGATTGATAATCAACACACCAAGAGAATCTGGTGTAAGTTCTGAGTGCTTTAGGGTTTGCTTTAGGTTGAGTAAATAAATCGGCAGTTTTGGAGTGGTAACAAAAATAAATCTAAGAATCCTTTTTAAATACAACTGGTAGTTTTACAGGTATTTCATACTGTTCTCAAGTCAGCACTGAACTTTTTTTTCTAGATAGCATGGATCTCAGTATTAATAAAACACTTTTGGGGCCCTCATTTCTATTGCTGTTCAGTGTTTTCCTGGGTTGTGAATGTTTAAATCAATATTCAGGTACCTCTGGAGGAAAGTGCCACTTGCTATTCCTAGTTGTTCCTTTGTGTGTTTGAAAACTCTTCACTGTTTTCCTTAATCTATTAATTCATACCATGAGGTATCTCTCTCTGGGGAGAACTTAGGTCCCCTTCCAGTAGCTAAAGGGTCTCCAAGAGACCTGGAGAGGAACCTTGGACAAGGGCCTGGAGTGACAGGACAAAAGGGAATGGATTTAAAGTGACAGGGGGTAGGTTTAGATGGAATATTGGGAAGAAATTATTTATCAGAGCAGGGTGCGGCCCTGGCACAGGTTTCCCAAAGAACCTGTGACTGCCCCACCCCTGGAGGATTCAAGGCCAGGCTGGATGGAGCTTGCAGCAACTTGGTTTAGTGGAAGGTGTCCCTGCCCAGGCTAAGAACGGGATGGTCTTGAAGCTCCCTTCCAACCGCAGCCATCCCAGGGTTTAACCAGCGTGGCGATGGCCCCAGGCACGGCCACATGACGCGTGAGGGAGGGTGGCACACGCGTTCCTGTGGGGAAGCCTGGGGGAGCGGGCAGCGCGCAGCCACCCCGGCCTGAGGGAGCGCTTCTCCCGCCTTCGCCTCCCGTCAGCGGCTCCCGGCCGCCGCCCCGCCCCGGGGGCGGCACCGCCGGCAGAGGCAGCCCCGGCAAAGGTAGCAGCGCATCCTTGCTCCCCGCACACGCCAGGATTTGCCCGGGGAAGGTGAGCGGGACAAACCCGGAGCATCAGCGGCGGCAGCGCCGGGAGCCCGGCGAGGCCGAGCGGTGGCCGCGGGGGGAGCGCGCAGGTGCCCGCTGAGCGGGAAAGAAGGAGGCAGAACGCGGGGAGAAAGGCGGCTTTGCCCGGGAGCCGCGAGGAGCCGGGGGGAGGCTTTGGGTGGGATTGCGTGCTCGGTCCGGGGCAGGTGCGCTGTGGCAGTGCCGTGCCCTGAGTCACGGCGGCCGCACCGCAGTGCGCCGCGCTGCGCGGGCCGGGCGCNCCGGGCACTGAGCCTTCCGTGCTGTTGCAGTTGCTGTTTCTTGTCATTGAGCCTGGCCGGGTGTTCGACTTGAAAGACTAATATAGGAAATTCAGTTTAGGAGATGTTTTCTGCTTTTCATTTCTTTTAAGCCAT
>VYXC01005426.1:121239-200911 GCA_013397175.1 Platysteira castanea
TATATATATATATAAATAAATTGTTTTTCAAAGGTCAAAATTTCTTGATGTGTCACACAGAAACAATTACTCATTTTCACAAAAGTGCATTGAATTACTACTGTTTGGCTGGCTCTGATGATTTTTATTCATCTGCCTGGAATTTATGCTGGTCATGACTTGGTGTTGCTAAAAGGCAAAGCTGTTTTTGTCTGCCGACACATGGGTGACTGAGGACTCCTGGAAGATGGAGAGATTCCCAGGGTGGTTCTGTCTGCTGTCCAGAAGGGCTCTTGCTGTAACCACCAGACTTTACAGCGCTCCTGCAGATCCACGTCACTGTGGGACGAGCCTCTGGCCTTGAAAAGCTTCTTGCAAAGTTGTTTACCCCAGAAAATCAGCTCATCTTGCACATGATGGTTTTGTTTTTTACAGTTTCCCTCTGCTCAACAGTAAGTCATACAGAGAGGAGAAAAAAAAGAGTAGGTTGGTTTTTTCCATCATTGGATGGGATTTCTTTAGGTTTTTTTGGATAGGTTTGGTTTTTTGTTGGATGAGGTTTGGGGGTTTTTTGTCAGTAGAAGAATTAACTAGACTGAAGGTTGAGAAGCACTTAAATATATTTTTTGCTGTGGACCCATCTTTTCAAGTCCTCAGTCAGTGTCCTGGGAGGAAAAAGCTCCATCCTAACATGGTTAAGGCCTGCCATGCCAAAATCTTATAGCTGCAGACAGAATTAAGAGCAGTGACTGTTTCACTACAGTTTTATCGGGTGTAAAACTTGTTATCTGAATGCCTTCAATATTTTGGAACTTTCAGTGCCACTTGGGCTTTAAAGACAAACATAAATCATCCCCTCCTAGCACAAGTACGGTCCCTCTCTCCCTGCTGTGTCTGCTTGATGCCTCCTAGGAATATCCTACCGTGCCATAGCAGAGATTTTTTGGTGGGAGCTGTGATTGTAGTTCAGTGTGCAGAAATCTGTCTGAGAAGTCCTGCTTCAGAGCTGCCTATGTTAAAAAAAATTCCTGACCTTCCCTGTGCTGGTAAAAGCACAATAAAGGACACTCTCACACCTGCTAGGTTCATCAGAAAAGAGGGAAAAGAGGAAGCTTTATTTACATTTCTCATACTTTATAGGGTTCTCAATTCCACCAGGGATTGGAGGACATGTCACTGCCTCCTCAATCCCACTGGAGAAAAAGGATGTTCATGAAACTTTCTCTTATCACAAAAGGAATGAAAAACAGAAAAGACAGTTAAATAAACAGTGGCCATTATTTACATGAAACTGTGTGAAAATTTTTTCACTCCAAGGTTATAACAGAAGGCTTAGCAAAAAACAGGACAACACTTCCTGTCTCCCTGCTGCCTACGGATTGCAGCAGCCATGGAGACCTGAGCCACTGCTGCAGGCACTCACTGAGTTATTGCCTGTGTCAGTCCCTCAGTGAGAGGGAGAAATTTTGGGAGAGGAGAGGCCAAAGCTCCTGTAGAGCAGCCAAACCTCCTGCAACCTCCTGAGAGAGGAGAAAGGAGAGCAGTCTGGCTCCAGGGTTACTGGGGAATTGCTGAAAGAGAAAAAGCATTTGAGACCTTTCTTTTTGTTAGGTGCATTTGGAGCTGGGAGAAATTGGGAGACCTGTTGAATGGTGTAATCAGAGAGGAGAGAGGAGACCCATCTGAGCCTGTCAGGGCTCAAATATCGGTTCTGAGAATAAAAATCCTATTCTCAGAATAAAAATCTTCCCTTGGAAAGTGCAGTGATTTTTCCCTCCTGTGTTTCCCTGTTTTTCCTGGCCAGTGCTTTCAGTTTTATGCTGAGACAAGTCTTGAAACCTCGGTTCACCACTAGGCACTTTGCTTTTAAGCAGAATAAACTTGTAACCTCTCTTTATGCTCTCAAATTAGGGAAGAAGCATGACCAAGATGAACTGCATCCTGCTGACTGCCTGCATTGTTCTGATTGCTTTTTGTGGCTCTGGTGAGTAGAAGAGAGGGACTTTGTGGTTTAATGTTATGACAGGAGCAGAGAAAATCATAGAGAAAAACGCCAGAGGGAGGAAAAACAGCGAGAAAGGCCTGGATTATTTAATGCCACTGTAGGGAGTGTCAGTGACCATGGAAGCAGGGCTCAGTTTCTGTTCTGATTGTCTTGGGTCAGGGGAGGGAATCGGGGGCAGGAAATGGTGCTGCCTAACACAGCAAAAAACCTGGTGTTTTGCTGCTAGAAAATGGGATTCCTCTTGTGTGAATTGGAAACCAGTAGTAGGAGAGGGAAAGGAGATGGAATTAAAAAAAAAGATAGAATAAAGTGTCTGTCATTGCCTGGAACAGGCAGTCTCCAAGAGCAGATAAAAGGAGCAAACATTTAATATCTTGTTCTGTAGGCAGATAAGGGTAAGTGTTTTTAAAAGTGATATAAATACGTGCTTCAAGATGTGCCTTTCAAAATTGCCAGCCTCAACTGGTACACTGACAGAAGCTTGTCAGTCTTGAGTTTAACAATTTCAGCTGAAGTCTTGAGCTTAATAACCAGGCATATGTTTTGTGACAGTTAGATGCAGACAGTGATTCTTCTTTTCTTGTTGTTGTTTTCCCTTTTAATGCTGTTGTTTTCCTTTCCCTTTGCTGCCTCAGTAGTTTATTATCCAGTAAAGAGAAACCCTTGTTCCCTTAGGTTATACCTTAAGATGTTACCACTGTGACAACAGCCCTTCCGTGTGCAGGACCAACAGCACCTGCTTAACGACTGAAGACACTTGCTTGCAGATTAAATTTGGTAGGTACAGTGTCCCACAGACCTAAAATAAACCCACACGGATCAGCTTTCATCGCCTGGACACCTCTAATCTGGCCCTAGCATGCTTTTCTCAGCCTCACTCAAAAGGAGCTTGCAAATACTAAAATCCAAGCAATAATGTAATGATTTCGATAGGTGAGTTGTAGTTGTACAAGCAGGTACACAGATACCTGTATATCCAGATTTCAAAAAATACACCAACAAACAAACAAAAGCCTACCCAAAGGAGCTGGAAAAAAATTAAGACAGCATTGACTTCAAAACACAATTTGTTACTCTTTAAAAACAGGTAAAGGATGTGTAGCCCACAAAATAAACCTGCAGGTGAAGGGCTCAGTCATTTTTGAATTGACACTATTAAAATAAATTCTCTTTTCCTGAGGGTGAGGTGATCTGTGTTTTAGGAGGGACATCTTTAACTAGATCAGGTTGCTCAGAGTCTGGGCTCGAATGTTTCCAGGGATGGGGCATCCAGCACCCCTCTGGACAACTGGTGCCAGTGTTTCACCACCCTTATCTACTCTTCAGGCTCTGTCTTCTGCACATTCTGCACTGAAAGCCCTGTCAGGGGCTGGCCCAGGCGGCTCAGGGCAGTGCTGGGGTCCCCATCCCTGGAGGGACTTAAAAGCCATGTGGATGTGGCACTTGGGGACATGGGTTGGTGGAGGGCTTGGCAGTGCTGGGTTAAATTTGGACCTGATGATCTCCGAGGTCTCGTTCAGCCCAAATGATTCTGTGAGTGCAGGCTGAGCTGGCTGGTGATGCCAGGTATCACTCAAGCTCCACCCTGTATCTCCCAGTGGGTCATTTGGACTGAATTTGGTACACACTCCTGAATTCCTAGTGAAAGCAAATTTGGAAACTTCTAAACACTTGGATTTAAAAGAGCAAGTACATGGCTGTGGCAAAAACAAAACTGTAGGGCTGATGCTGGGGGCACAAATGGCCCACGAGCTACAGGACACAAGACTCTCCAAAAAGTGTTCCTTCTGGGGAGGGTGAGAGGCCAAGCCCAGAGATCTGTCCCTGAAATTTCGTGTCGCGTTCTCACTGCCAGTTTGATACGAAATTAGGGGTACATTTTATACCTTACTAGCCACTACTGTGCAGAGTGCTGTGGCCGGGACTGTGGTCAGACCTTCCACTCTCTGTACAGAATATTTCTTGGTAGGAGGTTTGTGCAACACGTTTCTGGGTGTGGGGTTGAAGAACCAGACACTGCAGCTTCTGCCTCCCTCCGCTGCCCCCTGATGCCGTGGCAGCACGGACCACCAGGCTTCTATCCAATTTCTGTGTTTACACCATGGGCCCTGTCACAGATTGAGCTTTTCCTTCTCCTCACTGTTTAATTCTTCTAACAGTGGCAGTCTAAGCAGTGCTTCTCTCTCCGTCCCCAAAATGGTGCTCCTGTCAATGCTCTCTTGATCTGTTTGATTTTTTTTGTTCCATAGGTAAATTGAGAACTTTCTCCTGCTGGAAGGCATCCCAGTGCAGTGTGAATGAAATTGCTGATTTCTTCCAGTTGGATAATTTTGATTTCTTTTGCTGCCAACACGACCTGTGCAATGAGAGTGCAATTACTGGGGTTAACAAAGCAGCCTTCAGTCTTGCTTCTGTAATGGCCGTGCTATGGATGCTCCTGTAATAGTCCTGATTTGTAAGCTGTCCTTTCAAGATGAAGTTACACCAAACCATTAACTCTTTTCTATATTGCATATTTTCAGCTCCTGTCCGTAGGCAGAAACATTCCCCTGTAATTTTAAGTTGTTTCCCGAGGTTCTGTCTGTTAAATCACTGTCTCTATTCATGGGAAGGAGAAGTGTGTTGTTTTCAGTTACTGGGTGTTTTGATCTGTCCCCATGTTCATGGGGAAGATAAGCTCTTGTGAAGTCATATTATCTTGTGGAGAACCTGGGCAAACTCCAGTGGGTAGTGTGAAAGGAGAAGGAACACTACAGCTTTTCTGCTGGAAACTGTCATTTTTTTACCGTCCCATAAACTGTCATTATTTTTGGTTGGCATTTCTGTGGGTTTTGATATGTTTTGCTTTGGATCCTCCTTGTCACAGACCAAGCAGTGGATTTGCCCTCAACACAAGACGTGTTGGATCTTAAGTGTACTTTGCTGCAGTCTTTGTGATGAATATGGAAATACTCCGTTTCAAGTCATGTAAACACTTTGTTCCCATCACTGTACCTTTTTTTTTTTTAACAAGCCAATGATATAACCTTGTCAAGTGCTGTTATTTTGGGAGAAAGCGTCTACATTTCTTAAACCAAAACCAAAATACTGCTATAAGTGAGAAACACTTTTCCTTCTTTTTTTTTTTTAATATATATATATATTTCTGTGAGCATGTAGACAACATGTGATAGCTTCTTTTTTTTATTTTCCTCATACATTATCCATGCCTAGGATTTTAAGTGAGCATGTGCTTTGCACTGACTATTTATTGGTACCCTGAAAATTGATTATAAAATGCTAAGGAGTTGAAATGGCACATGTAGGTTACTTCCCCACCTAGTTAGCTTTTGGGTTTTGTTGAAAACAGCGCCGCGTAAACTTAACCCTCCAAGCTTCCACCTAAGAGTATTAAAATCTTGCAGAACTTTCTTTCCATAAATGCCAATGCACAGTATAGGTGTGTATTTATATAGCATGAATAAAACCTGCTCAGTCTGTCGGTGAGAGAGGTCTGGAGCTCAAATACTGAAATACTTACATTGCTCTGCTCCGTGGTGGAGTCAGACCTGGGGACATCTCTGGGGCCTGGGGACCCTCTCAGTCAGGCAGGATGCCAAATCCTCCTTTTTCCTTCTTCTGGAGCTTCTGGCATGTCCCTGCCAGAGTTGTGTGTCGTTCTAGGACAAGAGAAAGAACCACACTTGCACGTTGAGCTGACATGGGCAAGAAGAGATTAGGAAGTTTATTCACTTTGGTATTTATACATTTCTTAATTCGACAAGGGATTGGAAGGATGGTGTCACTTCCTCTCCAACCCCACTGGTAAAAAGAGATGCTCATCCAAAGTTCTCTCATTGTAAAAGAATGAAAACAAACAAGGACAGTTAAGTAAACATTGTCTATTATTTACATGAAAGTGTGTGAAAATCTCTGACTCCAAGGTTACAACACCAGAAGGCTAAAAAAGAACAGGGCAACAGTTGTGTCCATTGCCAATGGGATATCCTCTTCCTCAGGACCCTCGCTTGTGCTCTTGACCCCAGTGGCACCAGTGACACCAGTGACACCAGTGACACCAGTGACACCAGTCACAACAAGGGTGTTGTTGCAAATCCCCGATGTGTTCCGCAATGTACCTTTTGGGTTGCGCTTACTGTAGCTATGAAAGTGTCCTGGGATCTCTCTCCCATCAATCAAAATCTGGAAGTCGTCCTGTCTTTGATTAATAAAAATGTCAAAAAGGAAGAATGTGGAGCGTGTGGTGATTTATTGGTATTTACAGCTGGATAGAACTCCAGTTGTTTCCGTGGAGGTGCAGCCATGCTTCCCATCCAGAGCTTCCATGAGTTCCAGGTAGATTTCTTCTCTATTTTTATTTCCCACCTGATTAAAAACAGACACCGGAAGACGGTAATTTCTGCACAATGACTTTTTCCACTGCTGCAGCACCATTTGTCAAACTCAGGCTCATTTCAGGCGAACAAGTATTAAAGCACTGACTCAATATAAATTGGGGGAAGGTTTGTAGCAGAGAGGTGTCCTTTTGTTGGACAAGATGATAAAATTCCTTATGCTTAAATCATCCTGAAGGCAGCATTTTTTCTCTATTATATTGTCAGTGTCTCTCTTTTGATGGTGGCACTTTTAAGCTTGTTTTATTGCTGTATGGCCTCCATATATAAAATTGATTCTTTTTTGATAAGTGCAGAAAGGAGCTCTGAATTTTGTGTGTCTATAATGTTCAAGCAATCATTTTTACTATTTCTTTTTTGATAGCCTTGAACACTTTGTCTAGTTTACCATACTTTTTTGTTTGTCTTCTGGAGGCAGCCTAAGCAACAAGTCCTTGTGTTTTAAATGTGTTATTTTCTTTTTGCAAAGATCAATCAGAACATGGTTTAATTCCTGTAAGGTTGGCATTTTCTGAGTCTGGCTGTGCTGACTGCTGAGCCCTCTCCTCCAGACTGTTGAGCAGTGACTTCTCCTTGAATTTTGGCATTTCTCCCCCTGCTGCTGCTGTGTTATGCCCAGATTTGCTGGCTAGTCCACAAAGAGGACCAGTAAAACCAAGAGAATTAAAACCTTGGCTAAGATATTAAAATATTAAAATTTGTTCAACTCCGAGTCCACCAGGACCACCCAGTCCTCTGCAAAGCTGGTTTCCCCCTGCTCAGCCCCCAGCCTGTGCCGGTGCCCGGGGTGATTCCCAGCCTTTGGGGTGGGTGTCACAAAGTGGAGCCTGTAACCCAGGGACTCCTAACTTTTGGCCACCCGCAGTGGGATATATCAGCCAGATACTTCGTGTGGTTTAGCTGTGTCCGGTAAAACCCAGAATAATGCAAGAAAAACTCCGGGGGAGCGGCTGTGTCACTGTGCAAAGGTGTCTATTGCCCTCTGCAGTGAGTGCTGGGTAACTTGTCACTGTTGCCGGCGTTGTTCTGGTTTTCTTTTGTAATTATCTGAGTGGTTTGCTCTGTTCCCAATTAGCAGCATGACTAAAACCTCATCCTTTGAGCTGTGCTTTTTATGTCAATGCACATCACTCATGTACTACTGGCCATCTGATCATCCAAGAATATTCTTCCCTCCATCTACTTCTCCCTTGCTCTCATAACCAGCAGTCACTTTTTGGGGGTAGGACAACACACAAGTTACATAGGAACAGGAAGGAGAAGGTAACAAATGGAAGCTGCAGCCACAGCAGAAATTCATTCCTGTGATCTGTTTTTAATTCCTCCTCCAAGTCCTCATGGTGGTGACCAGGTGTCATTTCACTTAAACTTGGGCATGGAGAGAGCTTGGAAGCCTCCTAGTACCGGTAGGACTGTGGGGCTGATATACCTGGTTAAAAGGAATTTGGCTTTATCCTGTGTGAAATCCTTCTCCAGTTTTACCATCCCTCATCAAAGCTGAGGTGGGACATCTCTGTGTTATTCCAGGATGCAGGAAATTGTGAAAAGAAGCAGATGCACGGGGAAAAGCAGACAGGCAGAGCAAGAAATTTCCTCCCACTGCTTTTTGGTGAGAGAAGAATGAGGAGGCTGACCAGTGAGCAGCTTTATTCTGTGAAAAGGAGTTGCTGAGATAACAGAATGGTCCCAGCAGAGAGCTGCACGTTAAGTAACTCGGTGTTGCACTCACCGGGGCATCTGGATACTGCCGTTACACAAAAACATGGAATGCATTAAACAACAGCAGCGTTCTTCCAGCTGGAAGAGAGCTTAATGTGTCTGAATCTCTGTGTGTCTCCAGGGGCTTGGATCTCACTGGTAAATACAGTCAGTCCTGAGCTGGCATCACAGCAGGGGAGTTCGGCCATGCCTAAGCATCCAAGAAAGTGTTGTCTGTGAGATCCCCCTGTTTACTGAGGCAGAAACGAGCACACTGCACTCCCTGACTCAACACGAGGTGAATACTGCATTAACAGGACAGTGCTAACGCCATTCTGCATTTTAAAGAGGGAGAGAGAGGCATCTGATTGGCTGTGAGAGCCCCAGAAGTACCGTGTCACCTCCACTCCTGTCTTCCCAAGAATAATTTATACATTGGGATAAAATGAAGACCTGCAGATGATATTATTTTTATGGGTGTGACAACTTACAGCATAGGGAAAACTGTCCTGGAGCCTAGGCAAGGGTGAATTAAAAATGCTTTTGGTTTCTTCCTCCTAAGTGGAATGAATTGAAAAAAAAGTGTTTGGAGGAAAGTTCCCCTCCCGAATAACAAAATCTCTGCATGTGATCCAGTGTTGGTTCTGTTTAAGGGGTAAGGAGTCTTGAATGGATTTAGATGCTTCTGAGCCCATACCCCAGCACCTTGTGAGCCCAGCTGAGTTATTTGTGGCACGCTAGCACAGTTCAGGGGTGACAACTTCACCACACAGAGTTGGTTTGATGCTTGATACAATTTAAACCAGCCCCTTACACCATTTTGGTGGATAAGGATGAGACTGAAGCACGTGCGGTGCCATGTTCTCCTCTCTCACAGGTATTCAAAGATGCTGCTGTGGGGCAGGTTTGGAGAGAAGCTATGGAGACTCTGCAGGATAGGGATAAAATCACAAAAGCTACAGGTTGGAAGGATGGATGTTGTGGTCAGATTCAGTGTGGAATTTGTTTTGGAGACTGCTCAAACCACAGAAACCTTATTCTCCAGAGGATTCTGTGTGGAGTGCTCTGCGCTGCATTCAAGCCCGCGGTGCTGGAGTTCATTCCATGCTCAGATTCCTATTTCCAGAGCTGCTAAAGTCTTCCAGGGAACTTCAGGCAGCCATCATCATTAGCTGTCACGTTACTAAGTGGTCAAGGCTTGGGTGAGAACATGCACAGCTCCGTGTCATCGCTTAGCTCGCATCCGAAATGAACGACGATAAAAGTGTTGCACCAGGAAAAGATTAAAGTGATTAAAATGACAGCCACATCTTGAAATCTAATGACTTTTAAAGTCTGATGGGTTTCTTCCTTCCTGCTCCCAGTCATGGTAATGCTGTAAGCTCCTGTGAATTGGGGTTTATTCTCTGTTCCGTGGGATGAAGTGATGCTTGTCTGGGGAATGGTGGGGCTGTAGCCCAGAATCCAGTGCCAGGTATCTCTAGAAAGCTGCAGTTTGCACACAGATTATATCACTATCTAAAAGATTACAGAAGGCAAAATAAAAAAGCTGCTGCTGTCAGATACGAGGCACAGCTTCCTTTTGTATGTTTTACCCTAGAGCAAGCTGGGGGTGGTTTTCTTTCTTTCTGCTCAAAAAAAGGATTTTCAATCCACTTCTCTCCCTGAAAGTGAGATCAATATAACTATTGTTAGGAAAATTCCTTGCCTAATAACACAGCAGCCAGTTTTTCTAGTATGAAAGTGTATTTATATATAGCTCTCAATTACATTATACTCTGCAATGTACTGAGGTGCTGGAATTTTACTGGAGACTTTGGCATTGCTCACGTGTAACTATAACAAGCTAAAGGAGAGCCTAACCTGGAACGAAGGGCTTTGCTTTGGGGTAATGACTTTAAATTGAAGGAGGGTGAATTTAGAGTAGGTATTAGAAAGAAATTCTCCCCTGAGAGGGTGGTGGTGAGGCACTGGCACAGGTGAGCAGTTAATAAATACGTGTTAATGTGTAGGGACACATATGTCTGGCTTGTAGATCCCTGCTTCCTCACAGAAAAATGGGAAAAAGTTTAAGAATACGAAGAGATCAACAGGCCTCCGGGCCGGAGCCCCGTGAGGGAGGCGGGCGGTCCTCCGCGCCGCCAGGGGGCGCTGCGGCGGGGGCGGAGCCGCTCCCGGCGGGCGCGGCCGAGGCTGCGGGGCCGCAGAGGCNTCGTGCACGCCCATTGCCAGGCGCCGATGGAGCCGGGCAGGAGGGGTTGGGGATCAGGGAAAGGGTGGAAATGGCTCACTGGAGCTCTCTACGCCCCACATGCACCTGCACTGCTCTGATGTGTTTGGCCACTGGGTCACTCTTACAAAATAGTGCTTTCCTTGGATGTTATAGATATGTCTATTACGGAAAACAAGTAATAATTCGTATTAATATTTAAGTGTGGTCAGTGTGACTAAGAGATCGTGCTTGTAACAGGTCCAAGTAATAGCTATATAAATGTCTCATATTTTTAGAGAGAGTGTGTGGTTTGGTTAACACTGCTTCAGTTCGTGCTGTGTGTTGTATGTTCATGCAGCTTTTGGCCAGGATATTGTCCAGGAGCTTCTAGTTCATGTATGGCACAGATCTTTTGAAAACAAATTTAGTTTGTTCAGCAGAAGAACCAACATCTTGGTGGGTAAAAGCAAAAATGTGCAGGCACAAGGAGAAAATCAAATAAAATGGTTTTCTTTCAGTGGATGTGTTAGCAGCACCGAATTGTTTTGGGAAATGGATTTTAAAAAATATTAGCTGGGTTTTTAGACAATTTGTTTTTCTGCTGTAGTCCTGTGGCAGAGAGGAGGGAAGGGACTGCCATCACCTTCCTCAGGAGTGAGAGCTGGAATGAGCTGCCCAAATCTGTCATGTGCCCCTTGAGCTGGGCCCTGTGGTCTCTGACTCAGGGGACTGAGGAGGCTGGAAAGTGCCCAGATGAATAATACATGATTAGGGTTTTTTTAGCTGGATTTGGCTGCAGCTGGTTGGGGATGAGTTAGGAAGGCAAAGCTGCCACTGGGGCTTTTCTTTTTGGTAACATCCTGTTGTGTTAAGAGCTGGGACCTCAGTTGTACTTTGAGCATCAGGAGGAAGCTGTTTTATAAAATTAAGCAGCATCTGTTGTGTCTTGTGGAATTTGTGGAAGATAAAGAGTTGAAGGGTTGTAGCTTTAACTAAAGATGGCAGCTTTAACTTGCTCTCTGCACCCTAGGAAAAAAAGCAAAAGCCATCAGTGGTTGATTTCATGCTGGGTAGGAAAAGCCTGATCAGTTTTCTTTCCCAACTTGGTTTGGAAAACTCCTCAGTGTTCAGTGTCACTGGTGTAAACAAAAAAACCACCCGGAAGGAGCGGTTGAGGTATTCAGGTAGGAATGCTGGCAGGTGAGACAAGCAAAATGATTCCATCAGTCAGGGCTGGAAATGAGCTGAAATATTTACAAGTGAAATACAAATGCACCACCGGGTTCCATTTAGTGAGTCATTCTGTCCTCTTTATACCTGGGTAACCCTTTCATGTGTCTGGAAGTGAGCTTTTCACTGGGAACGGGTTTGATGTTACAGCTCTGGAGTAGTTATGAGAGGAGGGTTTTACTTACAGGTTCTGTAATTCCCACCCCCACGCCCATGGCTCGTTTGCTGATTTTAATGTTAGGAAAGATCCTTAGGAGGATCCAGTCTGGCCTGGTGGGTGATGTGGGCCAGAGGTTGCAGTTGGTGATTGCTGGGTTTAGCTTTCAAGTGATGAACAGCTTTAAAAGCAGCCTCTGCTATCAGGCTGCATTCTTTTAGAGATAAGCTGTGTGCTAATGCTCACTATAAACTGCTTTCCAAACTCAGGCCTGGTCTGTGAATGTGTAGCTCAGAAATCTGTAACAGAGTGGAAAGGACACATGATTTTCCTCTGGGCATTGCTAGCTGAGAGTGACAATTGCTGAGCAGGTGCAGTGCTGGTTGTACTTCTCAGATATGCAGCAGTCACAGCAATTAAAGCAGTTTGGTGTTATTTAATGGTTTTAGCCTTCGTGTGTGATTTTGTAGAAATCTGCATCAGTGTAATCCCTGTTTTCCTGCAGTGACAGGCAGTGTTTAAGGTCAGGTTAAATATTAGCAAACTATATGTGGTTTGTGTCTTCTATTTATATGTTGGAGAGGCAGCTGTGCTGAATAATACTCCATGGTATTTACTGTTTAAAGACTTCTCTGGATTATTTTTGGTAGTATTGGCATTTTACTGACTGGCGGGTGTTAGAAAAGGCACGTTATGCATATTTTGTACATAATGAGAAGTGTTACTTCTCAACAGCTGGTGGTGTAGTGGAGATCAGAGGTGCTGTCAGAATTGAACAAATCACTCTCAAGCATTTCACAATGAGATCCATAGAAGTATGAATTAATTACAGTTAATTGAGTCCCTGATACTTACTGTGGCATTATTTCCTTTATGTTTCTGTAGCCATCGTGGGACTATGTGGAAATGGGGTAGTGGAGATGATTCTCCTTCCAAAACAGCAGTAAGTACTGAATTACTATTAATATCTTCCGAAGAATCTCTGACAGAGAGAATCTTTCATTTTTCCTACACTAACCATATGTATTTGCTCTTCTATGAAGCAGTTGTTTGACTGGTTTTACCATGACAGTTTTAGGGCTCTAAAAGTCAGGTTGTGTCCTTGTTTCTTATCTCCTTGATATTTAATCTCTCCTGCCTGCCACAGCTGCTGTGCTTGTCCTCACTTTGCTTATCCTGCCTTAAGGAAACATCTGTAGGAGTTATATAAGCTCCATCCCCAGTGTATCTTTGGGTAGAGTAGGTTCGGTATCAATATTTTATGGGTATTTATTTTATTTAGCAGCACTGCTGGCTGTCACAACACAGATCCAGCGAATGAGGAAATTCGAGTGACAGGTGTTGATCCCTAGACTTCTTGGATGGTTTTGCTGTATTTCAAGCCAATATTCCTAAAGCAGTTCCTAAGGTTTAAGATTCCACGCGATTTGGTAAAAACAGCCTGCTATGGGTATTTACAATCCATGGAAGTTTTAGTGTTGCATTTGCTGACTGCTGTAATAAACTGAGGTGCCAAGTGCAGGCATTTGAGGAGCAGTGCTGTGTGCCCCACTTGGCTTTTTGAAGGCACCCTGAGTATCCCCAGGCTGAATGTTCCCCTGGATATCCGCAGGCTGCGGGCTCCCGGGATGCGGGAAGCGCAGCGGTGTCGGATCTGACGGAGCAGCTGACAAGCACCGAGCAGCTGCTGGCACAGCTAAAGGAGCTTGTCAGGGAGAAGGATGCTGAGCTCCGGAGCAAAGATCTTCAGTTAAAGGTACTGTGCATGTGTTCATGGCAAAACCATTGTTTTAAACCCCCCATCAGTCATTTTTGTAATGTTTTACAAGCTTCTAGTCAGTTACAGCAGCTCTAGGGTGGTCACAAGGAGCTATTCTGGGGCCTGGACATTGCTGCTTTTTCCCAGCATGTGTTCTGTTCCAGGATTGAACTAGAAAGAATTTATATCTAATATCCTGAAGGCTTTTTTTGGGGCTTCTAATTCTCTTTTAAAAAATCCTAAGGTTGATCTCTTCCTATGAGAGACTTCTTTCTGCCCTTTTATCTGTGGATGTGAACAGATGTGTTAAAATACTGCATATTTTAAAACTCGTTTTAAATCAAGTTCTCTTTAAACAAACTGAAATAAGCTTTCACACAATTGTGAAGGTATCTGTCTTTTTGTATTTTTTATGGAAAAAATAATTCATTCTTCTCGTTAAAAAATCAAGCCTGGAATTTGTAATGCTATGAAAAAAATAGGGAAATTTATATCATAAGGCTTTAAGTTGTATACAGTAATAATCACCATGTGCAGAAAGTTTAATTAAAGGAGAGAAAATTTAAATAATGAAAATGAAACACTGTAATATCTCTTCAGGGAAGATATTTTTTGTTAATCACTTCAGATTTGTCCCTCTCTCTTTTTTTTTTAATGGAAGAATCGAAGCAGGCAGTTGCCCGTGTAGCTAATTTAGTCTGTCATGACTTTGATGTTTGTAGGAGGAGAAGGAATCTGCTGATGCCAAACTTTCCAAGCTGAAGCTGCAGAACAAAGCCAAGGTTGCATCATTAACCTCGCAGCTGGAAGAACTTAAGAAGCAGTTACCAGTGGCAGGAGGCTTAGAGGCCAAAGCAGAACCAAAAAAGGTAAGGTGTCCTTACATTTTAAAGCAGATACAATTTCTGGGGGGCTGCAGCAGTTTTCCATGCTGGACTCAATGAGGAAATTCAAATTTTGAGCTGAGTCAGGTTAGGGTCGGAGTAGACTCTGTGGGTGCTGTCAGTTCACCTGTGTTTCTATTTAATTCTTTTATTTTTCAACAGAAATACAGAAATTGCACGTTCCCTTCAAATTGTTTTAGTAAAAAAGTTCTCACTCCTTCATCCTGTTAGCAGCTCGAAGTTTTGACACATGTGAATCAGGCAGATAAGGTTTGGAGAAGAAGTGAGAACAAAACCTGTCTTGTTGTTTAGGAAGTGTAAAGCTGTCCTCATTAGCAAAGTGTAAATGAAGTGTTGGAAAGTGACAGGTGTTTCGCTGTTAACAAGAGATTCTCAGATGGGTTTGTAATAACACAGTTGTGCAAGTACACTTGTATTTCTTCAGAGCAGGACTTCATACAGCTTCTAAAATAATTTTAGTGAGGCTTTAGTTTTTCAGGGGAATTTGTGTTTAAAAGCTGTGCTGAAAGGGAACAGTAATAATCAATTTGTTGCAGTGCCCAGTTGTCCTCAAAAATGTACAGTAAAAATGTATTTTTCTGATTTTTTTTTGGCTGATAAAGCATGTGCTTAGCAGTTGCACTTGATTTCAGATAATTGCTATAAAACACAGGTACACCTGTGGAAATTCTGATTAGAAGTATGCTTAGGAATGGTTTAATTCCCATTTTTTTCCCCCCAATAGTCCTGTTTTCCCTTTGAGATATATGGAGTACATTTGCCAGATTATGAGTTTCAATTGCCAGAGGAAGTGAATCTCCTTGCTGCACATCCAGTCCACTTTTTAGCAGTAATTATCATGAATAATTTAAATACAAAGACTTTTATAAGCTTAATACAAATTCTGTACCATCTTCTACACGGAATATGAAATATAGAAGAGAACTGAAGCACAATCTATGAGTAAAGTCTACTTTTTCACCAGTATTAGCTGCCTAAGTAGGGTACAGAATCCAGAAGTGACCTGTTCATGGAATGCAAACCTCCCTGTTCTTGCAGGCATCAAAAGATGGAGACCAGGAAAACGCTGCAGCAAATCGAGGGAAAATATTGGTGCTGAGAAGGAGAATTGAAGAGCTGGAATCCCAGATCTCACAGAAAAATGAAGAGTTACAGAAAAAGGTGGTGTTTTGTATGATGTGACTTTTCACCCTTGTGGTGTAGGATTATGTTTGAATATGTTTATTTAAATATATATTTAATTCTGGACTACTGAACAGCTATTCTGGGAGTTTTGTGTTGAGGAGTTGATATGTTACAGCCTCAGCAAGGGCAGTGGGAATTCTGTCATTGTGCCTTCAGTGAGCAGTGAATCCTGGATGAATGGAATAGGATACACAAAGATGAGCTCTGTGGGGCAATGTTGTCTTTAAATCTTTAAACCTTGAACAAAAAATACTGGTTTGCTTCATTTTTTCTCATTGTAAAAGTAGTGCATAGGAATACATGTAGGCAAGGGCTGATTTCATGTTGTGGTGTTTTGTGGACATAGCTTCCCTGGGGAGGGTGGCAGGAATGGGAATGCTGCAGAGCTTGAGAGAGAAGGGTTCAGTAAATAAAGATTACACTTCGAACAGAAGCAGTTACACATCTGATTATAATTTTTGGAGTACTCTAACACAGGCAGTAAGGAAATGATGGGAACCATTCTTCTGTGCTGGAGATGGAAGCACAGACCGCCAACAGTTCTGCCTTTTCACCTTCAGGATGCTGAGCTGGAGGCCCAGCGCAGCCGTGGGGCTGACATGGATGCCATGCTGGCAGAGAAGGAGAAGAAGCTGGCTGAAAGGGATGCTTACATCAGGGATTTGCAGGTGGCCTGTGGATCCAGTGATGCTGCCAATGAGATATTCCTGCCCAATGAAGAACTGAAGGTGTGTTAGCAGCTCAGTTATAAAATCTCTGTAGAGCTTTCAAGGAACCACTGAATTCTGATGCATTACTGTTCAGTCCTTCTCTGAAACAGTTAATTCATGTGAATAAAAACTCTTTACTACCTATCTTCAGTTATATATATTTACTTAATTATTTTGTCCTTACCAGGGAAAGGCTTCGTGATTGCTGTATCATTTTTCTGCTAATTGTCTTTTGGTTTGCATTGTAAAGAACCAGCTGGCAGCTAGAGAGTCATCACTGCAAAGCATGGAGATTCTGGTGCAGAACCTTACCAAGAAGGTGGGAGACAGTGAAGAAAAATGCAGCTTGTTCCAGGAACAGATTGAGAGTCTGAAAAATATGCAAAACAAGGAAAGAGAGCGTTTCCAAGGAAAAGAAGCTACATATATGGAAAATGTAAGTAAATACAGGATTGCAAAAGTTAGATCTAGTTCTTAGGAAAATGGGAAGAGAACTACAAACCACACTGGAAGTAGAATACAGGTGTTTGAGGAGGAGACTGCTGTTTGGGCTTAATTGATAGAAACTTACTAGGAATGAACATAACTGACTATTTGATGTATTTACTGTTACTGGAAGCAAGATTCAGACTTAATTTGGAATCCATTATACTGCTGTACCTTTAATTGGACAGTTCAGTGTAGTTTTACTATAGTTTGTGGACTGCTTTCATATTTATTTTCTTTGTGGTTTTAGGTGCGTATGTTTCAAAATATCATCCAGGAGAAGGAAAAGGAGCTGGAAGCACAGAGAGAAAAACATGAGCAGGAGCTTTTTAGATTAGCTGCTAAATCTGATGCAAGTGCTGACCTAGAACAGGTACGTTGCTCTGGAAACTCAGCAGCTTGAATTGGGAATCCTGTAATTACTGAACTCTGTGACACAGTTCAAATGTCTGCTTGGGAGAATAAAAGTAAGTCTTTTATAGATTGCTTGATTATTTAACTTTTTATTTTTGGTAGCTACTAAAGGCCTTGAAACAGAAGCTCCATGAAAAGGAAGAAGTCATGCTGGGAAGGACACAGGTGATTGATGTCTTGCAAAAAGAGCTGGATACCAAGGACCAGCAACTGAAAGTAAGCAATGCCATAAGTAGGAATACAGGTATAATGTTGGACAGTGGTAGGAAAAATACTTTGCATTAAAATTATAAATGTTTTTTTGTGCTGTTGGGTTTTTTTTTAACAGGAGGTTAACGAAAACCTGAAACGTCTTCTGTCTGAAAAAGAAAACCTCCAGTCTAAACTGGATGCAGAGAAACATGTAATGAGAGCCCAATTAAGAGACATGATGGAGAAACATGAGCTTGAAATGACAAAAGTTAAGGAGAAATACAATGCTGAACTGCATGAAATTAAAGAGAAACATGAAACTGAGCTGCAAGAGAAAGATCAGGCCCTGGTTCGGCTTCAGAAACAAGTGGCAGAATTGAGTGGTGGTGGACAGAGTAATTCCAAAGAAGTCCAAGATCTGGAATCTATAACCAAAGAGAAGATGGAAGATTTGGAAGGTATCCTATTTAAACAGTTGTCACTGACAGTATTCAAGATTTCTTTGCCCCAGACTCTGACATATTTTGAGCCGATTTAATACCTGTTGCAAGTGGAACTACATGAAATTTGATGGAATATTATTGCTACACTAATTAAAGTGATCAAGTACTATGATAACGAGGGTTAGAAGATCACCAAAATAATCACATGAACTGTGAAATTCTCACTGTGTTTCTAATTCTTACGTTTTTCTGTAAATGCTGTTGTCTTGTGTGTGGAACTTCCAATTGCTACAGGAATTAAACACAAGGCTTCTATTAATAATCTTTCCAAGGTTTTCGGTAATTCCTGCTTCTTGTTTCGTAGTCCAAGTGAAATTGAAAACAGAGGAAGCCAGCAAATCTGAAGCCAAGTTTTTGAAAATGAAGGCTTGGTCCAAAGCAAGAATCAAACAGCTGGAGGATGAACTGAAAAATGTATGTGTCGCTTTATGTTTAATACTCTGTGTCTTTCTCCACCTACTGTGTTTGGAGATTTGATTGGGAAAAAATAAACTGTGGGGTAAATAGAATATTAAAATAGTTTACTTTATGAAACTGGAATGGACATGAAGTGTTGATACAAGATGTAGTTTATATCAAAAATAATACAAGTTGGTGTTACCAGCATTCAGGAGTAAATTTGTTAGAGCTGAGCTGTTGTATTGCACTTTAAATATTAGAAAAACAGCTATTCTAGGTACTACTAAAGAATAAGACAAAAAAGGTTGCACTGACTTTGCTGTGATTTTGCTGTGTTTGAAACCCCCATAACTGTTTTTTCTTTCAGTTTTCCTCAAAGAACAATGATGTATCTGCCTTAAACAATCGCTTGTCAGAATTAGAAGTGGAAAACGAAGAACTACAGTCAAAACTGCAGTCATTGCAGGAAATCAGGACTCAAAATGGTAAAAGAAAATCTTCTGCAGATGATCCAAAGTAAAGAAACAAAAATAAATTAAGCTATTTGTGTCCTCATGAACAAAATTTATTGTTTTTGTAGAAGAACTGCTGAAAAAGCTGGAGCTCTATGAAGAGCAGCAGAGGAAGCTGCAGGCTGATCTCGACCAAGTTACAAAGAGAGCAGCTTCACAGGTTAACTTGAAAATTAATTTGCATGAGTTATTGATTAATGGTGCTAATTAGACTTTGAAAAGTGTGCCAGCTGGACTTCGGAGCTCAGAATTAATTTATTGATAGATGGAATTGTCAGTGTCAGTGGCTGTTCAGTTGGAGAACAGAATGACAGATTTTGAATTACTTAAAAAGATTGATTTCTACCTACTGTGCACACACTTTAAATCACATTTTTCCAAGCAGTTTGCTATTTATTTAACTATGTTAAACATGAGTCATCAAAGTGTGGCTGTTCTTTTGTAGACAAAATATTTTTTAATATTTTATGAAGTCGTGGGGCTTGTTTTTCTCATAATCTACAACATCCACAATCTGCAGTTACCAATTTCATAGATTTTTATTTATGCAGAGTGGTGAGTTATGATGGTTTGCCAACCTACAATGTATTTACATTTGCAGAGGGGTGTGGTAAATATATTTTAATGCAGAATTTCTCTTGTTAGGCCAGTGAATCAGGTAGTGTGGATGAATTGCAGAGTCAGCTCTTGGAATGGCAGGAAAATGTCCCAGAGTCAGAGGAGGCCCGGGATCAAGTCCGAGAAGAGAAATCTGCCATGGCCTTGAGAATGGCTCAGATTGAGGAGGAGAGAGAAGGTGAATTGTTTTATTTCCAGTACAACAATCCTGTTTTTAGAGATCTGTGTGTGTCTGCTGTGCTTCAGACCGAATTGATAGCACACCACCATGGCTCATTCCTGTAGTCATAAAATGTGTCTAGTTAGTGAAATTGCCGAAATTGGCAATTTTAGCTTTTTCCTATTCCCTCAAGTTTGTTTTTCATACATTCATCTTGTTTTATATGATTTTTATAAGTAGATGTGCTGTTCTGTTCGCCATTGGAGCTGCTGCTCTGTAAGACTGCTTGAAAAGCTTATTGTCTGCATATGATAAATGATAAAAATGATAAAACCCCATATTTTATCAATGATAAATAGCTCCACATTGAAATATTAAAGCTGCCTGCCTCGAGCAACTGGTGAAGGTGTGGGGGACTGTAGTGTTGGTTTGAATTAGAGGAATGAAGGTGGTGCTTAAGCAAAATGTACCTGACATGGAGTTTCTCTTTAGGAAATTCCTCATTAATTCTGTTTAGGATGTTTAGTGATCTGTTAGTAGGTGCCACTTGTATAGCCCAGCTGAATAATATTAACTGGCAGTGGCTTGGAGGTGGTTAAAAATACCAAATTACCTACAGAAAATGGCATTTCAAGTAATGTCAGGTTTTATAGCTTGCTAAATTATTAATTAATCAGCTGATGAGAAACTGAAGTAGCTTCTATTAAAACTTATAAAAGTCTGGTTAAATTTCAGATGGTTTTTACTGCTCTTTCCATGCCATCTGGACTAAATTACAATTTTTGTCTCCTTAGTTAACTGTGTGGGGAATAATGGCAAATTTTAATGCGTAGGACCTACCATCATAATTAATCCAGTTAGTTAATTTGAGCCTTCTCTTTTCAGTCAGTGATTGAATTATTTTTCCTGTCCACGATCCGTTTGAAAGTTCAGTGTGTAAGCACAGAAATGTTTTAAGGATCACGTCTCTTCTTTTCGAAGGATTTATGCTTTGGGATTGAAAGGGAATAATACCCCTTCATTAAATCTACCTGTTAGCTCATCTGTGCTGGCCACTGAGCCACATGCAATATTAATAACACTTATAAAATTTCCTCTCCCTCGGTCCAGGTTTAATTTTGCATTTTTTTTCCCCTTGGGAATAGCATGACCTTTCTGTTTCTTTTTTTTTTCCTGCCGTTCCACCTGGTGAGCCCTGAGCGTCCCTTCCCCCTCCACTCCTACCCTCCACTGCGATTTGGGCAGCCAGGGAGAGCAGTTTCCCATCAGTTTTGTGCATGCAGGTTCCTGCAGCAGTGGCCCCTTGGAATGTACTGTTGCTGATTTCCCCTGCTCTTGCTTCTCGTGGAGAAAATTGCCAACAGTACCTTGCAAGGTCTGCCATTGATGGTTTGTGGTTTTTAGCAATACATGTAACAAGTGCTGGGTTTTAACTTGAGTTTCTCCTGCCTTGCAATACCTGTTTCCTTCTTTTATATTAATGAAATCATCTTCATTTTTCACTGTCGTAACAGCTGGCTCCATATTTTTGTTGGAACTTGATCTAGAGACAGATTTCTTGGCTTGCCACAAGTGGTTGTGCCTAAGTAAGAATCAAATTCATTCTTAGCACTACCTGAAATTCAGTAGTATTTTTTAAAAAGTGATATTCCATCCCATAAATTGCTGAACTTTGCATGCATTAATACTAGCTACCAATATTTTAAGCAATATATAAGTAATATGTAGCACGAATAGTGACTCAAGGAAATACAGATGCATCATAGTTTATATGCAGTGTATACCTGAAAAAAAGGTGTTCTGGGAAGTTTTTCAGGTTTTTATGTTAGATAATTGCAAATGAAAAGCTTCTTAAGCTGCTGTAAAACATTAGGAAATGTATTTATTTACTAATTGTTGTTAAAGCAATGCTTGATTTAACTGGAAGTGTTTTAACACTTGTCTGAGTGTGCTAATTAATTTTAAAGCTCCGATTTCTCTACTTCCATTTTTCCTGTGACCATGGTAATTTCAGTGTTTTTTTCATTATCAGATACTTAGGAGCCTAAATACATTGGGTTCCTACATGACAGTGTCAAAGAAGGGGTTAAATTCTTACCAGGAATAAATCTTATTCTTTGAACCCCTTAACTGGCAGTTCCTGTAAACAGAGGTTTAAGGCCTGTGATCAAAATTTGGCCTTTATTTTTACAGCCTTGAAAAAACTATGTATAATGATAAAAAAAATGCGTAGAATCTAGACAATACACAAAGCTGTGTAAAATACTGAGAAACTGACAAGGCAAGAAGCCAAAGTGTAATTGAAATCAGAAGTATAATCCAGTTTATCAATCCCACTTGAAAAGGGTCATTATTTTTTTCTTTACCTTTTTTCCCCACTAATCTTTTCTGACAAGACATTGGATGTGTAATTTTGAAATATTACGGGGAGAATTTAAATCTAGCGAGTGCTACAGGATTGTGAGTTAAGGAAATCTGTGGTAGAAGTAATCCTTGGCCAACTCAGATGAAAGCAGAGTATTGGGCTGAATCTCCAGGTAGTTCCTGGTGCTGACCTCACAGATGCATCAATATCAATTCTCTGGATTTTGTGTGCTGTGAGGACAACTGTGGGTTGTTGTGGTTAAGCTGAAAGCCAGATTTGTAATTATCCAATGAATGTAACTTTCAATTAAAGTATGGAGCCACCTTGACTGTCCCTCCCTTTCCCTGGCTGTGCTGTTGTGTCTGCTTTGCATGGGACGTGTTGTTTCCTACTCTTTACCCTGAGCGTGTTCTGTCGTATCACAAAACAGATGGGAATGCACTTCAGATGACAAATCATTTCTAACAACGAGCAGGATGCATACCTAAGCTTTCATATTCTCAGTTTATTCAGTGTGTGTATTTACTAGTGATTCTGTACTTGTCTTGAAAAGAATGGTGTTACTAATTCGTGATAAGATGGTTTGATGCCAGTGTGCAGTGTGACACGTGCTTGTGACTTCCTCAAATGATCTGGCTTTAGAGCTCGTACTAAAAGTAAAGATTTTATAAAAATGAATGTGATTGTTGAGATTAAAAGGGCATCAGCTGAAAAAGCTGTGGTTTCATCATACAAATTGGGTATATTTGAACCTGATAAATTGAATTGAGATGTAATTTGGCATTTTAATTGATTGGCTTTTCTTCTTAGTGTGATATAACCTCACCCTTCCCACTCTACTGTATAAAGTCTTCCTTTAGAGCTGATGAAGAAGTGAAGTTAGACTTCAGTTTCCTTCTTCTTAGTGAACTACTCAGACTCTATGTTCCACATAGCAATGTTGGAGGGGGAAATCACAAGGTGAACGCAGTGGATTTTAATCTTTAGTCTTGTTCCTGTCAGTCATTCCTAGGGACTTCACCCTGTCCCTGGTCTCTTTTCATGTAGTAGTGTCTGATATAAATGTAAATGCTTTCCTGTGGCACAAAACTGATTGAGGATGACTGGTTCTTTCCTGGCTGCTCCGATCCAGCCATAGTCTCAGGGCAGCAGGAGCTGGAGGAGGAACTGGCCACAGTTCAAGGAATGGGCAGGCTGCAGCAGGCAAGAAGAAAAGGCAGCCAGACCAGCAGGAAGCTGCAGGTGAGTTCAAAGAGATGTGAGTTTATTTTTACCTGTCTGTTAATAAAAATACAGAAAGTGCTGTTATTTATGCGATGCTTTAGTCTTTAAAACATTAAGTGCTTAAGAACATAGATTGGAACTGAAGACGTTGATAAATTTAATGATCATGTACATAGCCAGAGGATGAGAAATTCCAGTGACATCAAACCTCTCTCTTATTCCTTCCCACTGAAAAATCACCAGCTTTTCTCTGGAGTAATTCCCATGCCTGAAGCCATGTGCATGCTTCAGATGTTAAGGCCATTTTTGGCTTCAGTAAAATCTTTGCAAATCTATTTGCTGGTGGAGCTGTACTGAATAATTAGTGCCGCTTCATTCAGGTGGACTTCTAGGTAGGTAGTGCTGTGCCTTGTGTGAAAAAATGGTAACTTTTGTAAGAATTAGGATGTCATTTTCACATTAACAGACCTCTGGAAGAATATAATTAGTTAAGTGATACTTGAGAGAACTCTTTAACTGTAGAAATCAGGGGACTAATTAAGGTATCCAAACACAGTTATCCATTAGCTTCTCAGACAGCTGAGGGTGTTTTTAAAGGCTAGCAGATATCTTAAAAAACCTGTGGGAGACTTGGCTTTTCTGGAAGTAATAGCTGGAAGCTGGGCAGGCCACTCTGGTCCCCAGCAACCTCACATACTTGCATTTAGGCACCTGAATCACATGCTGAGTTTTGGGATTTTTGATTGAAACTGTGGTTTTAGTAGCAGAATTATCTTACCCATGCTTGCTTCCTTCTTTAAATTCAACTTCCTTCTCATGTTTTGTGTGCAGGAAGAATTCCCCTTCGATGGCAAACAATGCTTCCAAGAACTGAGTGTCACCTTGGATAGCACTGACTCAGCCGAAGGAGAAAACATGGGAGGTTGGTGGCCAGAGTACCCTTCACCTAATGCAGGTGTGAGAGCGACTAGACAGTTGATTAAAGCATGCACACAGCATCCGCATTTTGTGTCTATTTTTGTTTTCAAATTTCAGCTAACAGCCCATTTGTGGTGTATTCTAATCTTTGTTGGATTTTTTTTGGCTTGTGTTTTCTTCCTTTTTGTTTCTGAGCATGTGCGTGCTGGATGAACTGCCTAGTTCTGGCTCACAAGTACAGTGTAAATACGGCTGAGCACTGGAATTGGATGAGCTTTGGTGCCCATCAGATATCCCATGTGGCAAGATCATGTGTTTTTTTAAGTTACCAGTCTTGTTCTTTTGAATGTGTTTCCAGTTTATATCACAGTTATGTTGCAAACCAGAATTCCATTCCATTGCTGTTTAATTTAAAAATACAATTCTCGGTTTTTAATGCTGATGTTTTTATATCGGTGGTAAAGATTGCAAATACATTTTATTGTTAAGATGGAGTAGTCTCACTTGCGAATTGTCAGTTCAGACCAGTTTATTAATAATTACTTAGGATATGATCCTGCAAGGCCCTGATTAACTTGTGCTTAATGTAACATGAGCCACACTATTGGCTGAGCCACAATAGTGGTGGCTCTATATTGGAATATTTCTGCCAGGTCCTCTGAGTTAATGAGCTCTGCAACTTTATTTTGGTTCTCCAGCAGTTAGGAGTACTTTTGCCATCTAAATTTTGGGAATGTAGTGCTTGGGTATTTCCACTAGAAGTGAGTGAGATCTGATTGTGCCCAACACTGATAAGAGCTTTGAATAAAGAGCTGCAACCATTTCTAGACTTCAGGAATTTTGGTAGACTTGTCTTGAAAGAATTTTTCTTCTTTG
Organism: Platysteira castanea; assembly: GCA_013397175.1. Lineage (NCBI taxonomy): Eukaryota > Metazoa > Chordata > Aves > Passeriformes > Platysteira > Platysteira castanea. The sequence continues at coordinate 146,141 of VYXC01005426.1, forward strand.
ACCTGAGTAGGTTTACGGAGTGTGGTTGAAGAGTTGGAATTGGAAAGAAACCAACTGCAGGAGCAAATACTTTTTCTGGAAGAGCGTTGTCAGGATTTGGAAGACAGATTTCAGCTTCAAGGTAGAATGGAGGCTCTCCAGGTGAGCTTTGGAGTTGTGTAAACCTGATGGTGCAAAAGAATCATTCTCAGTTTATGTTCTTTATATCGTAGCCTACAGTAAACCAAAGCCATCAATTTGCAGCTGACAAAAATGGCGGAAGCCTAATTTACAGTCATTAATTAGGTTATCAGAAAATGTGCACATCCTGTATTATGCTTTGATGTGGAAGCCTGTTGCTTTTGTTCAGCACGTGGAGAATTATGATTAGGATTAAGCTTTATTTGGTTTAGAAACATAGTAAAAGACAACATGATTTTCATAATTCTTTGTGGAGGTCTTTGCCAGAAGGTCCAGAATTAGATTTTGGTTACAACTGGCTTAAGTCTCCCTCTTCTTACATCCCTCAAGTTTCTTTTCTGGGTATGTGTGTATTAATTATTTCTCATACATATATATGCCCATTTATAGAAAAGAAACTGTGTATAGAAAAATGATTAATAATTTTTTATATATATACACATGCAATCTAAACTCCAGATATTAGCTAGACGCTTGTTTATATTTTAAAACCATTCAGTGAAGACCCCACAAAGAGCAGTCAAGTTCTTTTCAAAGGAAAAGTTATTTTTAATATTGCCTGATGGACAGATTAGTGTGATAATTTGTGAATTGTATTTTCACTTAGTGACACAGCTAATCTGGTACTCAGACTCTTGGTGCATTACTCATAGTTCTTTATCTGTTCAGTTGCACAAGCATAGAAAAGAATGACTGGTTTTAAGATGAGGGACAAGCTTACATTCATTATTGAGACTCTTGTAACAAAGCCTTTCAATACAGGTAACGTTTGGTGTAGAGGAAGAAGGGCAGCTATTGAGGGCGGTGCAGGTGTGTTCTGCCTCCTCCAAAATGCCACCTTCTTTTCATGAATGGTGACAAGTTTGCCATGTTTGTCCTTGCTGTTGATTCTGGATGTGTTTTGCTTTTGGTTTTGGTTGCTGTTGTATGACTTCTCTTTTTTATTTCTTTATTTTTGTGGTTTTATTTTTGAGTTGGTGCAGTGGATCTGACTAGAGTAGGAGATTTGTACTGTGTTTAAAAACCCCCAAAAGCTGTGTGAACGAGGCTTGCTTCCTTTTTTCTCCAGTTCCCTCGTGCTTCTCTGAGTGTGATAATGCTCTTTATCATTGCCTTGTTGCAGAATGAGAATGAACGTTTGCAAACTCAGCTCACCCAACTGCGCAACCAACAAATGCGAGATGTGGAAAAGCATCAAATTCTGATCTCTGGCTTGAATGAGCAGCTTAAAGGGTAAAATGAGGGTTCTTTACAACTCCAAACACCATTGGCTTTCTCTGCTTTAAACTACGACTTCTAATGAGGAGTATTATCTCTTAAAACACTTGAAAAAACAATTACTTAATTCACGTTTCTGTTTGCCGTTACATTGTTTTTATATTTGGAAGTTTACATGGAAAGTGTAAAAATAATGATTCTCTTAGCTTGGGGCTAGTAAGTTTAGAAAACTCAAAGCTTTGTTTTCAAAATGTCTGAATATGTATTTTCTTCTTAGATTAAGTGACAGAAATAATTTCCTTGAAAATTCACTTGGAGAAAGAGAACAAAAACTGGTGAGCACGACAGAAAAGCTGGAACAAATTGAAACTTTGAGGAAACTGCTTCAAGAAAAGGATGTTCTGAACAAAGAGCTTAGTGAAAAGTTTGTGCATGCTGAGCAAAAAGTAAGTTAAACGTATAGTATTTCACTTATTAGAACTGATGAGCTTTAACGATGGCTTTCTATTTGTGTCCCAGCAGAAATATTGCTGTTTTCCCAGTCTGAAAGTTTTTGCTCTGGCTTTACAGTTTTGTTCATTTAATTGCTTTGCATTGTGTTTGATGTAAGGATTTCTTAGACCCAACAAAGCTTTGCCTGAAAGTCTTTACATTTCGTTGGGGTGATAAGTTATTGTTTATTAATTTCAAAGTATAAACTTCACTGTTGTGTAAAGTTAATATTATCACTCGTAACCTGACAATTTTAATAGAATTCTATGTATTTCTATTTCATGAACTTCTACTTTTAATACTAAGCTGAATGAAGCCTTAAAGAAATGCAGTGTGTATGAAGTGGAGAACGTTGAGCAGAAAACAGCCATCAGTGATCTCACAGAAAGAGTTGCTACACTGAAAGAAAAGGTAAATCATAAAAATAATGTAAGAGAAGAAATTTTATGTTCGTTTTTCATGGCCCATTTAAGTGTCAGCAAAAATGACAGCATGAGCTTCTTTAAATTTGATACACCGAGCTTTCTTTTTGCTAAAAGAATCTAAGGAATAACATCTTGTGATTTTACATGAGGTACCTTAAATGCTTGTTCTGTGTGTGGGATGTAAGTGATGTTCTCCCTCTTACAGGTGTTTGGAGTGTTCTTGTAACATTATTTTCTTGCTGTTTAGACTTTGAAACAAGACAGCGTGGTGGAGTCCATGCAGCTGGACCTGGACCAGACAAATGAAGAGCTTGACAAATTGAATTCAAGCCATTTGGAGGAGAGGTCTCAACTCATTCAAGATCTGCAGAAACGTGAAAGAGAAATCGATAATCTGAAAGAAGCACTGGCAGAAAAAGACAGGGAGATGTCTGTCCTGTCTCTGAACATGACAGAATATTCTGAGCAGGTTATGGTCCTGAAGCACCAAGCGCAATGCAAAGAGGAGGAGATGCGAGGTTTGGAAGAGGCTTTGTCAAAGGCTGAAAGGGAAATGCATTTGCTGAAGGAAGTACAGACAGCTGATGTGAGAGATGCCAGCGTCAAGATCTCTGCCCTTTCTGAGCAGAGTAATGCCATAAGACTGGAGCTGGAGAGAGTTAGAGCTGAGAATGAAGCTAAAACCAAAGAAAACGAGGAATTAATAAGGCAGAGCACTGAGAACAGCGTGACAATTAAGGATCTCCGCTCCGAAATCAAGGCCAACAACGTCGCGTACCACAACAAGCTCACGGAGTGCGAGTCACAAATTACTCTGCTGAAAGAGCAAATTGCTAAATCATCTGAGAAGCTGCAAGAAACAGAGCATAAACAAAGAAAAGAAATGGAATATTTGAAATCCCAGCTTGAGGAAAACAGTGCTCTGAAGGAAAAATGGAACAATATGCTTAAAGAGAAAGAGAGCAAAGCACAGACACTGGAAAATGAGTTGAAGTCAGTTAAAGATTCATACAACAAGCTGGTTTTGGAAAATACTAATAAAGATGGAGAGTTGGCTGAGTTATCCAGGAGGCTTATAGAATACACTGACCACGAGGAAACAGCTAAAAAAGAATTGCAAGAGAAACAAGAGCTCATTATTTCATTAGAGCAGAAACTTGAGGCTTTGGAGAAGCAAAATGAAGAGACTAAAGTTAAATTAACTGGGGATCTGAAAGCCAAAGAGACGTGTTGCAAAGAACTTAATGACCAATTAAATGAAATACATAAACAAATTAAAAAACTGGAGATAGAGACGCAGGAGAAAGCTTCAGCTAATAACCAATTGCAGGCAGATCTTGAAGGGAAACAAGAAAAATTGGCAGAGCAAATAAAAGCAAATGAATATCTGAAAACAAGTATAGGTACAATGGAAAAAGAGAAGGAACAGCTAATCAGAGAAAATGAGAATTTGTCCAAACTCCTGGATGTAAAAGAGTGTGAGTTGTTAAAGAAAACCCAGGCTGTGGCAGAATTAGAGAGTAAGTTATCTGTGAGCACTGCTGAGTACGAAAGAACTCTTTCAGTACTAAATTGTGATAAAAACACCCTGGCAAAGGAGATTGAACAACTCTCAGCAGTTGCCAAGCAAAAGGAAAGTTCAGTTGCAGAACAGCTGGGGGATAAAACAAAGGAGTGTAATGTGCTGGCTGAGCAGTTGTCTGAAAGCAAGGAACAGACCCAACAGTTGCATGAACAAGTGCAATCACTGCTCATTCAGCTGAAGGAGATTAGAGATGAAGAAATAAAGAAAGAAGAAATGTTAAATAATAAAGTATCTGAATGCAGTGGTCTAGTCCAAGAGCTCAGCCATAGTAAGGAAAAGAATTTACTCCTGCAGGAACAAATTCAGAGCATAACTTTGGATTTTGAAACTGCGAACAGGTCCCTAGAAGAGAAAAATCTTCAAAATGTTTCATTATGCAAGGAAATGGAAGAGAGTAAGCGTTGTGTTGTAGAGTTGCAGGATGAAATAAAAAATCTTAAAGATGAAAAAACGAGATTCTCTCAGTTGGTAGAGGAAAGAGACCTGGCTGTGAAAAGTCAGGGTTCAGAACTTGAGAAGTTTCAGAGGCAAATTTTTGAGAAAATGGAGGAAAATACAGCGTTAAATAATCAGCTGCAGCTATTAAACAAAGAAGTGGAGGTGCTTAGGCATGAAAAGGAGGACTTTTCAAGCTTATTGAGTGAGAAGTCACGTGAATGTAAATGTCTCCAGTCTGAAATCACTTCAGCAAGGCACCAAGCAAAAATAGCAGCTCTAGAAAATGAAAAATTGAAAGCAGACATGGAGGCAGTTAATGTTACAGTAATGAAAAAGTTAGAGGAAGTAGCTGTTTTAACTTTACACCTGTCCCAACAAAGTCGTAATATTTTAGATTTGAAGGACCAAATTGACAACCTGTTGATGGAGAAAGAAAACTTGAAAATTGCCTTTGAGGAAAAAGAAACTCTCCTTTCTGAAAAGGAGGCTTTGATTCAGGAGATGAAAGAGAAAGTGGCAGGAGAAGGGCAGTACGTGGAAATAATTTCAGATCTGCGAAACCAAATACAGGCCCTGAGTATTGAAACCAATGAGCTCAGACATGCAGTGCAGGAAAAGGAAAATGATTTTAAGAGGCAAACCCAAGAATTAAAGTTATTAAAAGATAAATCTGAAGAGTCTGATGTACTTAGGGTTCAACTGTCTGAGAATATGGAGGTTATTTCAGACCTCCAAAGTCAGCTTAAAAACTTGACAGAACAATCGTCCCACTTGACTGATTCAATTGCACAGAAAGATGCATCTTTAAAACAAAAGGTAGATGAATATGTCAGTTTAAAAGCACAGCTGTCTGAGGTGCAGGATTCTTGTGTTGTGCAGGAGAAACAGTTACAGCTTTTAGCCTCTGAAGCAGAACAGTTAAAAGTACTTGTTTCAGAAAAAGAAGCAGCCATCAACAGTATTTCAGTATTTAGTGAGAGTTTAAAGATGCAACTTCAAGAGAAAGAGGCTGAGTGTGGTGTCTTAAAGAAACAGATGGTGGAGTTGGAGGAAATGAAAGAGAATTTCCAAAAAGAGATAGAGCATCAGAAGAATGTAATAATTGAGATGGACCAGTCCTTATCAGAAAAGGAATCATCTCTTACAGAAAATGAAAGTCTGCTTGAAACTCTGAAGGAGAAAGCAAGGAAAGATGAAGAGAAGGCACATTTAATTTCTCAGCTCCAAAGTCAGGTCCATGAACTAACACAAGAACTACAAAGCTCTAAGGAGCTAGTCCATGAGAAAGAAAATGCCTTTTTGTCTCTTCAGGAGAAAATAGACGCGCAGTGTGAACTGAGAACTGAGTTGAACGTGGCTCTTGGGCAAAAAGAAGAAGTTATTGCTGGACTGCTTAATTCCTTAAAGGAGAAAGACGCCAGTGTACAGCTGGCAGAGAGCAATGTTACTGCTCTTTCTAGTGAGATTGATGTTCTCAGATCCAAGTTAGAGGAACGTGGAACAGCCATGAAAAACCTTACTGAGGAATTGCAGGAAAAGAACGAGAAGCTTGATAGGCATCAGAAAAAAACTGATTCTTTGACTGTTGAACTTGACTCTCTTAAAAATGAGCACCAAAAAGCACTAGACCAAATAAATGCCTGGGAACAAGAACGACAGCAGAAAGACTTGGTTGTGGAGTCTCTGCGTGTGACGTGCGCTGAACAGGCAGAGAAATTGGAATGTTTGAAGCTGGAGTTGAACAACGTAAATTCCAAATCATCTCAGGACTGCCATGACAACGCGCTTTTAATAAATAATTTGCAGCGTCAGGTGGAGTCTTTAGAGAAAGAAAAAAACGTGTTGCAAGATGATGTTGGTAAACTGATGGCTGAAAACACGCAACTTACCGCGTCTCAGGCTGATTTGCAGAAGAAATTGGAAGAGCTCCGGGAAATCCATGAAAAACTAGAAACCAGTGAGAACTATTCAAGGATGCAGATAGATGCTGTCAAACTGCAGATGAAGACTGAAAAAGAGAAGTTACAGATGCAGGTTAGTGTGAAGGGTGAAGAACTTTCTAAATTAGAATTTAAATGTCAAACTCTAGAGCAAAGCCTTCTTGAGTCAGAAAACAAATGGGTGACAGAACTTGATAGGGCAAATTCACAAAATAATGATCTTACTGAGCAATTGAGCAGTTTAGAAAGTGAAATGAAATCAAAAGATAGCGAAATCCAGTCTTTGCAGCAAGAGCTGGATCTTATAAAAGAGAAATTAACTCAGAGCTTATCTCCATTACTTAGTAGTAGGCTTTTATGTAAAGGAAAGAAGGCAGAGACTTCAGATTCTGAACTGCAGCCAACCGATAGTAAAACTCAGTTGGAAAAATTCTCCACTCTGGTAACTGCTATTCTGAGCAAAGAGACAGAAGGAGAACATTTGCAACTGGTGCTTTTAGAAAAACAGAGAGAAATAGATGCCATGAAAGATGAATTAAGAAGTATTGAGTCACTTGAGAAGCAGAAGGCGGTGCTGCAGAGTGACATGGAAAAGATGAAGGGCAAATACACGTCTGAAATTGAATGTCTGTCAAAAGAAATGGTCTCACTCAAGGAAACATTAGGCAGACAACAGTCTCTCCTGAAAGAAAGGGAGGAGTCTTTGGCAGAAATAAATAAGCAGGTGGAATTTCTTCAAGACAAGATGAATAAATCAGAAGAAATGGTAAGAGCTAGTCAAGAAAAGCTGCAGGCTGAAGGTAAAAAAGTAGCAAGTCTCCTTGAAGAAATGGGGGGAAAAGATCAGCTCCTCCAAAACTTAACTTCCCAGGTCAGTCAGCAGAAGGATTTAATTTCTGGTCTAAGCCAGCAACTGAAAGAAAAAGACTGTTCTGTTACCCAGGTCATGGAATCGTTGTCTAACGAAATGCTGAATTTTTCTGAGGAGAGAAATACATTAAATGCCAAACTGCACGACCTTGAAGCTGTTCGTGATAGTTCAGTGGCAGAGCTAAACCGAGTACTGCAGGAACTTGAGGATTGTAAGAAAGAACTGGAACATAACCAGGGGATGTTAAGCAGTAGAGAAGCTGAGTTTAAAGATTTAATGAATGAAAAAGAGGAGATGAAGTGTAATCTTGAGAAAATGGGCAAGGAAAAAGAGAATCTGAAAAAGAAACTCCAAGCAGCCTTGATAGTAAGACGAGATCTAATGCAAAAAGTTGGGAAATTAGAAAAGAGTGGACAGGAAGAAATAGAAAAAGAGCAAAAAAAAGCAGAGGAGCTGTTGAAGCAAGTTAATGAATTAACAGACAAACTGAAACTAATTGAAGCACAAAATAATGATTTTGAGTCTCATCTTGGAACTTTGAAACAACAGCTTGTAGAAAAAGATGCTGAGATAAATGATTTGACCAAAACTTTATCGTCAAGAGCATCCTGTTTAGAGGAACTTCAGCACAATATTGCAGAGCTAAATGATGTCATAGCTGAAAAACAAAACGTTTGTGAGCAGAACCTAAAATCTTTAGGGGAAAAGGACTGTATGCTTGCTCATCTGCAGTCTGTGCTTGATGAAAAAGCAAGGGCATATCAAGAAGAGCGTTCTCAGTTGCTCTTGACTCTTGAAGAGGTGAAGTCTGAACTTAAAAAGAAGGAAGAATTGTTGAAAAATTCCAGTTTAGAAGAGCCTGGTTCAAGTGCTGGAGACAGGAATGAGTGTCTGAATCCCAACGGTGATGTTAATGCCATGAATCAATTACAAAAAGAAAAAGAAGCTTTACAGAGGGAGCTTTTGGTCATGAAAGAAGATACAAAAAAAATCCAACAAGAAAGGGAAGAGCACATGAAACTGGCAGCATATTTTCATGAGCAAAAAACCGACCTTGAGCAGCTCAGGCAACTCTGGGAAGTTCTCCAAACAAAATGTAAAGAGCTGGGCTTTAACCAGTTAGAAGGGAAGGAGCTGGCTCCACCCAAGGCACTGCTGGGAGAAGAACAAGCTGACCTAAGGAATTTGGCATCAGACAAACCAAGAAACAAGGTGCAGGTTGCATCCTCAAAAGAGTCAGAAAACATGATCACTTCGGTGCCAAATGAAGGCACCGAGCTAAAAGAACTAAGAAGTGATTATGCAAAACTTCAGGAGGAAACAGAGACGTTAAGGAAAGAGTTGAGAAAAATACTGGTTGAATTTGGTGATGATAAAGAAGAAATAATCAATTTAAAGTCTTTGAAACAGCAGGAGCAATGTCAGGGCAGCTTGTTGGAGGACATAAAGCACTTACAGGAAAAGCTGAAAGCACATGAGACTGAAACTCTAGAGCTCAAGGCAATGCTTGAACATGTGAATAATGAGAAAAAAGCACTTATTAAAAAAAGTGAAGAGGATTACAGGACGAGTCACGAGGAACTGGAGAGGTCAAGAACTGAGGCTAAGCAGGAGGTTGCAGAAAAGAATGAGGAAATAGAAGCACTGAGATGTTCACTTAGGGATTTAAAAGACAAACTGGGTCTGGAAAAGGAGTTATTAAACAAAGCCATAAAGGAGGGCCAGGAAGAAGCCCACCATTACAAAACAGCATTTGAAGACTTGAAGAGTGAAAAGGAGGTACTTCTCAGCTCTTTGGAAAAGTCCAATTTGGAACTAATTAAGATAAAAAAGGAGGTAGAACGTTTTGGTGAAGAAAACAAAAATCTTGTGGCAGAGCTGTGCGTGCTGCGTGAGAAGGCTGAGATGAGTAAACCTGTGGTGTCTGGCAAAGAGCTTAAGGAAGAAAATGGGACTGAAAAGGAATTGGGAGAGGTTGGTTCAGAAAGTAATTCCCATCAAGGAAATTCTGAAGGAAAAATCACAGCTTTTCAGCTATCAGAGATTGGTTATGCTGGGAAAACTAAACTGACAGAAGCGACAGAACGTGAAATCCAGAAACAGATGCAAACAGTGGAAGAGCCACTGGCAAAACCTGCAAATGTAAATGATTCCAAAGCCCAAGAGCAAGGAGCTGTAACAGAAGAGAAATCCAGAGAGCGCCTCCAAAGGAAGCTGCAGGCGGCTCTAATATCGCGCAAAGAAGCCCTGAGAGAAAACAAATGTCTAAAGGAGCAGATTGATCAGCTGATGTTGGAAAGAGAAGAACTGGTGAACAAGACAGGAATGCTGGAGCACTTGCTAGAGCTTGGCAGAGAAAAGCAGAGTTCAAGTGCTGTGGCTCCGTTGGCTGGAGAGGAGAGCCTTGCTTCGGAAAATGCGAGGCTGCTCACCGAAAACGAAAACCTCACTGCGGCGTGTGAAAGTCTGAAATCTACCATGGAGTCCATAGTTCAGGAAAAGGAGGCCTTTTCTTTCCAATTAAATACCTTAAAAGATTCTCAGACAGTTGAATTGACAGGATGGAAGGCTAAACATAGTGAATTAAAGCAGGAGTACGAGTCGCTTCTTCAGGCGTACGAGAATATCAGTAGCAAAGTGGCAGATATGAGGCAAGTCATTGATCTCAGTAGGAAGGAGAAGCAAGAGGCTGTTCAAAGACTCAGGGAAGGACAGTCTGAGAAGGAGGCTCTGCAGAAACATTTACAAGATCTCCTTGATGAAAAGGAGGTTATTAAGAACCAGCTGAAGCAGCTGGGTGAATCCAAGAAGGTGGAGGTTGAGGAGTTGCAGAGCAAAGCAGAAAGGCAGATCCGTGAGCAGGAGGTCAGGATGCAGGAACACCAGGATCGCCTGCGTGAGCTCACTGAGCAGAACCATCAGCTGATGGAGGAGAACGAGCAGCTGAAACAAACCTCTGAAAACCTCAAGCAGGCTTTAGAGAAAATTCAGAATGAGAATGATGTCCTTCATAATAACATCACTGTAACTAAAGCAGCCTTGGGAGAGCTGCAGGTTCAAATGGAAGTCTACCAAAATGATACACAATCTAAAATCAGTGATGCATTGTGTGAGAATGAATCACTCTTAAAGGACATTAAGGTGTTAAAGGATAAACTCTCTGAAAAAGAACAAGCTGTGCTTGTCCTAGAACAAGAAAGAAAGTTAATTTCCGAAAAAGCGCGAGAAACTGAGGAATCTTTGCTCCACAAAACTCATTGTCTAACAAAGCTGGACATGGAATGTAAAAGTCTAACACAAGAAATCGTTAATCTAAACGAAAAAGTTAAGATTTTAGAGGATGACAAATGTCTATTGCAGGAAGAATTAGAAAATGTACAAGAAAGTTCTTACAAGGTAAAGAATGAGAGAGAATTTCTTGAGACAGAATTGCTTAATCACGTGAAAAAAGTTGATCATCTTACTGATAAGATGAAATCAGCACAGGTACAGAATAACTTACTGTTACAGCAGCTGGAGGAGTTAAAAGCAGAAAAATGCAACGTGGTTAGAGAAAAGGAAGAGCAGCAGCTCCATCTTGTAAAGATGTTTGAGGAGAAGGTGAAAAGTGCTCAGATGGATAATAATGGGACTAAAAACAAAACAAAAGAATTGCAAGAACTCTTAAAGGAGAAACAGCAGGAGATCAACCAATTGCAAAAGGATTCTATAAAGTTCCAGGAGCTGATCCTGGATTTGGAAAGATCTGTGAAATTGTCACTGTCAAAAAATGAAAAATTTGAAAAAGACTTAAATAATGTGTCAGAAAAGCTGGCAAAATCCAATGATGAAATACTTCGTCTCAAGGGAGAGCTTTCCGCACAGCTGAACCTGTTGGATCAGTCAGAGAGGGAAGTGGACAGGCTGAAAGAAGAGAATCTCAACTGGAGGAAAGAACTTCAGAAGAAAGGAGACGAACTGCAGCTTCAGAAGAGAGGCTACGAGAGAGAACTGGAATTCCATCTCCAGCAGCTGAAATTGCTTCACAAAAGTGAACTTTCGAACCTGGAGGAGAGACAGGGTGCCCTTGAGAGAGAGAAGGATCGGGTGATGAGTGAGGTTCAGGGTTTGCAAGAGGAAGTCAGCGCCAAGGACTCTCAGAACAAGCAGCTCCAGGCAGATCTGAACGCAGCTCTGGCACGATTGGCTGCTTTCACCAAGTGCATGTCCTCCCTTCAGGATGACAGGGACAGGGTCATCACCGAGATGAAAACCTGGGAAGTGCAGTTCAAAGAGGCCATCCAAAACAAGGAGAAACAGCTGGAAGACTGTAACAAAAGAATTGCGGCCTTGCAAGATGAATTGAAAGATAAAATGACTCAGATTCAAGAGCTAAATATCAAATATTCTGTGGTAGAGGAAACAAAGGATGAACTGTATTTGAGGCAAAAATCAGTTGATATGCAGCGCTATGAAGAGCTCTGCAGGATAAAGGAAGAAAATACCTTCTTTTTTAACAGGCAGCAAGAGCTGGAGAGTGTTCTTCAGTCCAAAGAAGAAGCTTTGCAAGCACTCTTGAAAGAAAATAATTCTCTTAATCATCTCATAGAGAACAGTAAAAGTGCAGGAAAAGAGATAAAAGCTCTGGAAAGTAATTTTACGAGACAGGAGCAAGAATTGCAAGAGCTTCTCGCAGAGAAGGAGAAAATGAATGCTGAATTGCAAAAGCAGGTGACCATTTCTGAGCAAATGAAGGTCATGCTAAATAATAAAGACAAGGAAATTTCCTTACTCATTTCTTCAAAAGGGGATGAAATTTCAGACTATCTGATTCAGGTGCAGACTCAACATAGGAATCAGATCAAAGAGTATGAACTTCAGGTGAGGTCTTTGCAGATGGAGAGACAACAAGCTGAGGAGTCCTGTCAGAGGCTGGAAAACGAGCTCAGAACTCTCCAGGTGAAAGCAGAGAAAGCGGGTCAGGATAAGGCAGCGATTGCCAGTGAAATAGATGCCTTCAAAAAATCCATGTCCTCTCTCCAGAATGACCGGGATGAGCTTTTTACCAGATACAAGGAGCTGGAACATCTTCACCAGGATGTCTTAAACCAGAGGGACAGTCTTCTGGTTGGCAGTGCGAGTGAGACAAATGCTTTGAAGCAGGAATTAAGGGTCCTCCTCAACAGGATAGATGATCTGCATTCTGAAAATGCAATGCTGAGTGCACAGCTGATAAAATACAGGGAGGATCTTAACCAGGTTTTATCTCTGAAAGACCATCAGCTGAAGGACTTACTGAAGCAGAAATTGGATTGTATTAAAAGCCTTGAGCAGGAAAAATACGATCTTCAAAAACAAATAAAAGAGATGCAGCTTTCCAGTGAGCTGCAGAAGGGGGCTGCCGTGGCCTTGGAACATGAGAATAAAAAATTGGCATCTAAAGTAAGTGATTTGGAATCTCTAATTGCATCACTAAACAAAGAGAAACTTGTTTCTGAATCCGGAGAGAAGCTGCTGAGTAGTGAGAGTATTCAGAAAAAAGAATCAAATGGGCAGCATGGAGGAAAGCTTCAGAAAAAGGTTCAGGAGCTCCAGAAATCCAGAGGCAGAAATGCAGATGAGGAGTACAGTGGGACTCTTTTAACACTTGAGGGTGGAAATAAACCCGATGCTTCTGCTGAAAAGATGCTGCTGAAAGTTCAGTCTCAGAACAGTGAGTTGAGATCCCAAAATGAGGCCTTTGGGAAAGCAATGACTGCTCTGCAGAACGACAGAGATCGGCTCATAGAGAACTTCAAAGTTCTTCAGAGCAGATACACCTCTGAGCTCAAGAGTGAAAGGAAAAAAGGAGAGGAACTTGCAGCGGAGTTGGAGGGGTTTAAATCCCATCTGATGAGTATCCTCAAAGAAAACTCTCTCCTGTGTGGGGCCGCCCTGGGTGCTGCAGATCAGGTGACCCTTGCTCAGGTGGCTGATGAGGTTGGAAGTGTCTGTAGGACTTTGTTGAGTCGGGAGCTGGAGGTGAGCAGGCTCTCAGCCGACTGTGGCGGTTACGTCCAGCAGATCGAAGCGTTTGCCAAGGCTATGGCCAGTCTCCAGGATGACCGAGACAAATTGCTGCAGGAGCTCAGCCATCAGAAGGTAACTTCTGAAGCTTCATTTCCCATTGATTGCAGCAGCGTCAATGAGAGAAATTCTTGTAAAAGTAGTTTGGAGGTGCCTCAGAACCATGGGGAGACTTGGGTAAGTTGTGATTAGCCACATGGCTCTGAAATTTTATTCTTCGTGCAGAGAGTGCTCAGACACACAATGGGTTCTGGAGTTTAACTTTGTAGATTGTGTGAATGCTAAGATAGCGCTGTGTGCCCAGAGAACGTGTGTTTACAATCTTGGGAGTTAAGGTAATTACACTGTTGAACAAAGCAAATGGGGAAAAACCTCAATCTGTAATTAGAATTTTAGCACTAATCAAACTTCACCCATCTAGTTTTCCTTCCAGTTCACTAATGATGTTTATTAAACCTAGGCTAAAGAAGGAGCCAGCCTTGCAGCTGTTGAAATATCCAAACTGAAGAGCAAGGTTGATGATTTGGAGAAGGCTTTGCATCAGACAAAAGCCTTCCAGGCAGAAACCGAGAGAGAGATCACGTCGTACCAGAACGAGCTGGCTGGGTTAAGGTATAGCAGTACAGCTTTATGCTCTTCATTGGTTTGTATAGAATATAGAATTACTTGAAATCTGATGTTTTATGTTCAGAATGGAGAAAAACCTGCTCCTCTCCGAGTCCCAGGCGCTGAGAAATCAGTGTCAGATCACAGTGGCTGAGAAGGACCGGCAGATTGCAGAGCTCCAGAGGCTGCAGCAAGACACGAGTGGGAAGAAGTCACTGGCTGCTGGCAGCAATTACCCAGTCAAGGTAAAGAAATGGAATGTAGCAGGAATGTAAAGTGGAAGGTAGCAGTTTATTGTCTGAAATTGGCAGCCAGCTTCTCAAAAGAGAGCTATCCAGCACTCCATAGTAATCCTGTAAGTTACTGTCTTCAGTTAGTTAAATCCAGAATAGCAAGGGAAGAAGTTGAAAAACAAATGAAATGATTTATCATTAATGGCTGTAACCCATTTTCAGGGCCACAGTTTTTGAGAGGATCAAAAAAGAGCTCAGTGGTTGATATGGGCAGCTGGTTTCCCAGTTTGTAGAGTTGATGCAGAGAAGTTTTAAACACCTAATAAAGTTGATTCTTCAGAGCCCAAATCCATGTCTAATTACTGCAGATTAGAGTAGGACCTAACTGGGGGAGAAAGGGGAGTGGAAGTGTTCTTGTCTTTCCCCTGAAGCAGCTGGAGCTGCCAGGAACAAAATCCTGGATTTAGAAAGGCAGCAGCTGACACCCAGGCTGGCAAATGCTGCTTTGTAGACTGTCATGAGAGATTCAAGGACAGTGGTGTTTTAGAATAATATTCTTATTTATACCTTGCCTGTGCCAAAGGAAGGAAGCAGTATTCATTTTAATTTCATTAAAACCAGCATTTTAGTTGCTGAAGTTTGTATGCTGTTCATTTTCTGTGATTACAGTCATAAATAAGAGCTCTTGACCAGAAATGTCTGTGGGTAGTAGAGTATTTTATGTGGTAAAAACCTTTTATTTCATGATTGTATGGCTAAATAGATTCCATAAAGCATCAGAGATGGCACATATCCCTCCTTTATTGGAGATTAATATCAGAAAGTTGAGCTGCAAAAAATAATGAAGGCCAGAACTGTAAATTGGTAATAAACTCAGGTGGTTTTTTCTTTTCAAAATGGATTCTTTCCACTTTAAATTCATATTTACAAAACAGCTGTTTTACAGTCATGAATACAATACATTATTAGCTTGAAAATAATTTTAGAAAGGTGTTTTTTATTAATCCTTTGCTGTTTTCCCCCTTTTTTGTGCTTCACATTGTTTACAAATTAAAAATTAGATTGGGCTACCTTTTTGTGGTAATTTTTTGTTATTTTTTTAATGCGAGTGTTAACACTGTAAAATCTTGTATTTAAAGTGTCTTTCAAATGTGGTATTAAGTTGTGAGAGGAAAAGAATCTTGTGAGAAGGGAATTCTGTGGGTTATCTTTAGTGTTGGGGTTGTGGATAATTTAGAGGACTCCTGAACCATTTTACCCTGAATATCCTGGTATTTTTAAGGCTTTGGAAACTGCCACCCTTGCTGGAAGTGCAGATGGAGCAGAGGACATCAGACGTGTCCTGGCTGAGAAGAACCAGCTGCAGGCTGAGCTGCAGCGCTGCCTCCAGGAGGTGCAGCAGAAGGAGCTGCACTTCCAGCAGATTAATTCCAAGGTAACTTGGGGCAGCAGCTCTGATCCCGAAAAGCTCACGTGGAATCTGGGCTGGCACCACGTTGGAATGTTGCTGCAGTGGTGTCTTGCATGACTGAATGGTATTTTACTTTCAAATGTAGGTATTTTAAAACATCTCAGCCTGGAAATGGCAAATTAAATGTCAGTTTTGTCTTTCTGCCAGGCTTTCCTGACTTGGTATTTGACTGAGAGGTTTATTTGACTCTGCGTTTTGAAGACGTTGATGAACTTCTGAGCTTCTATTCACAGTCAAATATTTTGCATTATAGACAGAAACAGGTGTCTGTCTTAGCTGGAACAAGGTTTCAGCCTCTGCTGTGGGTGTACTGATGGCAGGGGAAACCAGGAAATGCTCAGCTTTCATTATTTCCTCTGCTCATAAAACAGCTAAATCCCAACGAGCTGTGACCTTGCCAAAAAGTGGATGCAATTTTGCAACAGCAGGTCTCAAATCTGCAGGGATTTCCTGGGAGAGCTCATCCCTAATTTTTAATGACTTCAGTGTGAATTGCCCTCAGGTTGTGCAGTCAGCAGAGGAGAATGCTGTCCTGTCTGCCCAGCTGAAGACTCTTTCCCAGACTCTGAGGGACAACCAGCTTCATTACACTGAGCTGCAAAATCGTTACCTAAGGCTGGAGAGGGAGTACCAGGCAATGCAAGTGACATCTTTCCAGGGCTCTGTCCAGGTGAACAGATACATGGAAATGTTTTTAGGTTTCTTCTTCCTGTGCTTCCACTTTTCTGGTTTTCTTGCTAAAAATGAAATAAGTATTTTCTGTTGTACTGATTCACTACTTTCGCTGGGCTGTGATGTGATAAAGATAACTGTCTTTATTGTTGTTAAATGGGTTTAAGTTGACTTTTCATTTAAGGAAGCTGTTTTACATATATTTTTGTTTTGAAACATCTTCTTGGGTTGGTGTGCAGCTGGCAGAGATAACTGGATGATCACTGCCCAGTGGATCAGGGAATTTAGTGGTAATCTCACATCAGTTGTGGGTCATTTTACAAAGCTTGAGTAATACTTTCAGAAATGAGATCTACATCATCAAAGGGCATTTCAGTGCCCTTTGCCAACCCCTCATACACATCTCTAAGATTATTATTTGGGGTTTGCACTTCATGATCTTTAAAGCCCCTTCCAACCCAGTCCTTTAGGATTGATCATTATTCCTTTCTTTTTAAAAAGGTTTCCTTAAAGCTGTACTGCCTTGGTTATTCGCTAATAGAACAGCCTAAAATAGCATATGGATACATACAGAAAACAACTCTTGCTCCTCCATAAATGGAAATAAATCCAAACAAGAACTGTAAATTAAAAACAAATCAATAGCTGCCTTGCTTCTGGACTTGTGCTCAGTGCTATATTACTGTGTGGATGCGTAGATGCATTTTTCTTTCCCCTCAGACATTTCTGAGAGATGGAAATGAAAACATGAAATGGCACAAAGAATTATCTGTCCCACTTTTCGTGGTGCTGTAATTGAAATAAACACTCCTGGCAAGTAGAAAAACAATCACTCATTTGGTTTCTTTTTTCCCCTTAATATTTTCTAGGATGAAACCAGAGCAGAAGTTCCCCCTGGAGCGCCACGGGAGAGATCTGGGATTATTGTGGAGATAGACAATATGGAGCTAAATGAGCTCAGGAAAAGGTCAGCACTCCGAGCATGTATTAGCAATATTGGTTTCCTGGCAGCTGTGTTGTGAGTGTGAAAGTACTGCTTTTCTATCCCTCTGAGTGTGGAGAAGGGGAAGGAGTGGATTTACAGTGGATTAAATGAATCATAAGCCATATTCTTGAATTGTTATCATCTGCTAATACTTGCAGTTTGTTTCTGTACATAAATATTCTGATTGGTGACTTTCTCTCAATATTTGAGCTGAAGATACTCATTATAATTAAGTCTGTCACAAAAAGGAAGATTTCCTGATAAAAAAAGAACAAGTAAGTAATTCTTTGAGTCCATAAAATACTGATTTCTGATTTTATTTTGTCCCAGGCTTGCAGAGACTGAGCAGCAATATGAGTCAGTGCAGCAGGCTCTCTCCCAGCTCACAGAAACACTGGCAGAGGAGAAGAGGAGGAGGGAAGCTGCAGAAGAGGCTCTTGGGCTCTCTGAGGAGAGAAGTAACAGGTAAAACACAGATTATTTATTTGCCTTTTATTTTTAGTGAGAGGTTTTCCTGTGAGTCTTAGCTATTTTTAAAGCAAATAATAATAATAATAATAATAAGCCTATCTGTTTGTGAGCCCACCGTGCCTGAAACAGTGAAAATCCCTGTGTTAAAAAGCTAAGTTAAACTCTGGATCAAGAAAGTGTTACAGGCTTTGGGATTTTTTTTTGTTTCTTTATTTAATATCAGTTTTTAGACTCAGTAGTCGGTGGTATTTCTTTGTTTCCAGGTCAGGGAAAAAATCTCCCATAGAGCAGCTTTAGCAGAGCCACTGGTTAGGTTGAAAATACCATTATCCACCTGCCTAAATAAAGTGTCCCTCACTACCACCACCTGAAAATCACTGCTCAGTCAGCTGGTGATGGTGGGGCTTAATTCTGAACAAATGAAACTCCTTGAGGGTAGATTGTAAATAGAGACTGACAAAGACCTGGCAATGTAAAGTGAGTCTGCTTTTAGTGGGCACCTTCCCTCAGCAATTGAAGTGTGCAAAATAATGGTTTTTGTGTCAATTCAGTACTTAAAAGAGGAGCTCATTCAGCAGTGCGTGTCTCTGTGCCTTGAATTCCTCTCTAGGTTTGAAGCAGGCAGTTACAGGTCTGTCCCCAGTGACTACACTGTCCAGATGGAAGCTGAGGAGGAGAGGGAAGCCTTAATCCTCAATCCCAGTGAACACGTTGTTGTGAGAAAGGTAAGGGAATGAAAGCCTTCACAAACCCCACATCATCAGCTCCTTAAAAGTGGTGGGAAAACATCCTCCATTTCTTCCTTTTGGGGCTGTGAGGCCAAGACCAGCAGCTGTGTAAACTGTGCCAGAAACACCCTGCGTATATCCAGATTAAAAGTGATCATATTTATCCTACACATGTGGCCATTGAATAAACGGTGTCTGCTTTCAATTATGCATGCCCAAAATGCAGTACACATATTTATGTGTGTGGAGTTGCATAACACACAGCTCGTATTCATTCCTTTCCCCTCTTCCTGCTGGGTTTGGGGCCTTTCCATCATTTATGCTTTGGCATTTGGGGTCGGTTGTGTTTTGAGGTCTGTTGCTGTGTCGGAGGCAGAAGGTTTGTAGTGCCTCACAAATCCAGGCTGCAGTGGAGCTGTTTCTGATTTGTACTCCTGATTCTTGAGCTGGTAACTTTTCTCCCTTCCCCAGATGAAAGGAGGAGCCCTTTCCTTGCGCCGCTGGCTCCGGGGGCGAAGCCTTTACTGCTCCAAGCTGCTGACGGCCCGAGCCAAATCCCGCTATTTATTCCTCACCTACCTGCTCACACTACACCTCCTTGTTCTCCTGTGCCTCACTGGCGTGCTCTGAGTCCGGCGCATCCCCTGGGGGGATCCTTTCCCCGGGGGCAGTGCCAAGCCCAGCCCGGACACTCCTCACACGCTGCTGTTCCGCCGTGTACACGGATGTACAAATCCCCGGGACACCGCACGGATCCTGAGCTGCTCCACTGAAATCTGTGCATATCACACTTGCTCCAAAGTTGACTTGAACTGCTCTTTAACTGTGGGATATTATATTTGCTAAGGAGAAAATATTCCCCTCTGCCCTAGAAGGAAAACTGCTGCATACAAGTTATTTAATATTGTTTGGGGGTACTTTAGGGTTGATTACTACTGAATGGGTTGTAAATGATATCTTTTCTATACAAATTTTATTTTAAGAGGTAAACTATAAATTCTAAAGGAATATCAAGCTATTACTGTATATTGGCTTCTTGATTATAACAAGAAGTTTTCTAGAGTGCAATAAAAGGAAGAACTACTGGATTTTTGATTTTCTTTGGCTGGTTGGGTGCTTTTTTTTGGCTGACAATAAAAGAATTAAGAAGGTTCTTCTTTCCTATTCAGTTTGTAAAGAAATCAGGGCGCACAGGTCTGTGTGTGGTAATGAGGTAAGCTGATGATTAAAGATTCAGTAAAGAGTCACAATTGAGATGACATAAATATCTCCAACTTCTTATATTCTTTTTGTAATTTTTTTCTGTAACTTGTGGGGTTATTTGGTATTTTTTAATTAACTTGCACTTTTGTTGGTGGGGTTTAGTTACTGCCTGTCTTGGAGGCAAAACGTTCCTCAGCTGCAGAACATGTGAAATTCAAACAAACAACAGGACACACAACCTTAAACATTTAAAAAATGTTTAATGTAAAATTTAAAATTTTAATGTANATTCCTCAGCTATAGAACATGTGAAATTCAAACTTCTAAAGACACAACCTTACGTATTTTACATGTTTCAGCTTCAAGATACAAATCAATAAATCCAACTGAGAATCTTGTGGGAAAAGGAAAACCCAGTGAATATGGAAAAGGAAGGATTCCATCGGTTTTACTGAGCAGAAACAAGGCTGACTTGGAGATATTTTAGTGAAGTGATTTATCTGCTTAAGAGGTAGCTACTGCTGCAGGTAAATGCTGTAAACCACCTTCTTATGATGGTCTTTAGTATTTCTTAGGCTGGTAAAGGTCTGGATTTTTATATAAATCTGATATATTGTGCTATAATTGATTTTTGTTTTAGGCAGGGATGGTTCATCTCCTTTGAGTGGCTGATTCAGTCGCTGTGTTCAGCCCTGGTGTTACCCAGATACTGAGATAACTCATAAACCCCAGGTACAGTGGGAACACTGGATATGCTGAATTTTCCCTTCCCAGCCTGAAGATGGGAGTTAGCAGCATGCTAACGAGCTGTTCTTAGCTAATTATGTTATAATGAAGCAGAGTGTTTCCCAAAGGCAGCAGTGGCCCTTCAGTCCTTCCAGTCTTCCTCATCCAGTGTGAGGGATTTTTGTCTTGGAGGGAGAGAGAACAACCCTCTGTGCTGAGGCTTAGTGAGTGGGAAAGGATCCAGAGGTGTCAGAAGTTCTGTCCTGTTTTATCCAGGCCTTTGTGCTGTCACTGTGAGAAGCACAATCTGGGGGGGGAAAAAAAAAGCCAAATGGCTTGACATGTAGATATCCTGTGTAGATATCCATTCCAGAAGCTGATCAAAATGTGCTGGGAGGTGAGCTCGTGTCATTTATGAAGCAGCTTTTCCTGGGTAAGTGTTGCCCTGAGAGTGTGTTCGTGTTACAGTTCATGATTTAAATGCCTGGCTTCACTTGGCCTGAGAAATGGAGGAAAATTGTTTAAAGTTCTCCACCCTCAAACTCCAGTGTCTGAGCTGATGTAATTCCTGATGTATTTAAGAGCTGGGTTTCCCTCTGGATTGTGGTGGCGGAGCCGGAGTGCAGGTGCAGTGCTGTAATCTTGGATGCTGCTGGTAAATAATTGGTTTATTGCAGGGCAAAGCTTTTTCCGGAGGGTTTTGGAAGAAAATAACAATTCATGGCAATGTGAATGAATGTTCAAAACCACCAGCTACCAGAACTAAGGGATAAAGATTCCTACATTAAAGCTCTTTCCAAATTTATCTGATAAAATCCATCTTTGCCCTGTTAGGGCCAAGAACTTTGCTGGCCAAGTGCTGTTTCCATTCCTTTCCCTTTTCTGAAGTACCTTTCCTTACTAAGTGAAATTGCCAAAGAAGGGAAAATAGAATCCTTCCCTCTTCTCAACTGCCTCAAGAGTCACTTTTCCAGTCCTAAAAATAACCCAGGGATCCAAAATCAGGCCTGCCCTTGCTGAGTTTTGCCATGAATTTCAGGGAGAGCAGGACTTTGAGGTGTTGGCATCCTGGAGCTGAGGTGTTCGTGGGCAGTTGTGCCAGCTGCCTCTTCTTTTTTCCATTAATTTTTGCCAGAATAACCATGTCCATAAAGTGTTTGCCACTTAGAAATATTGAATAGGTCCTGGAGTGAGCTCTCCACGTTACACAGTGGCTGTCACTTAAAAAAACCACAGCAAATGCTTCCCTGAAACTTTTGCTGGGGGTTATTTTGAGTGGTTTTGTTTGAGATTGATGATCACCCTCTTACAGAAAAAAAAAAAANTTGTTTACATGAAAGTATGTGAAAATCTGACTCCAAATATGTAAATTATCAGAAGGCCAAGAAAAACCAGGGCGACATTTGAACATTCCATGAGGGAAAAACTTTGAAGCAATGGCTGTTTTTGGTGCTTTATTTGCCATTAACTACTGATGTCACAGCTGGTATGTGCATACAGTCAGGTAATCTTAAACAAAGGAACTTTCCAGGAGATAATTCCTCCTTGGAAGAGGTGGGATTTCTGCTTAAATCCCGGTAGAGAGCCGAGTGTGTGTCCTGCAGCTGAGCTTGCCCACGGTCACGAGGCCGATTAAGAGAGCATCACAGCACCCTGGAGGCTGCAGCAGGAGATTTCCCCGTGGGAAGAAACAAAAGGCTGCCAGTGTCCTGATTCATTTGCTTTGTCAAGTCCTATTCAAGCGGGAATTTATGTGGATGCTTCACATGCTTGGTAAGATCTGGGTTTTAGCACTGATTTTGCTTGTTAGGTTTATTCTTGCCCAGAATTGCAATGTTTTAATGATATGAAGGAGTCTTATGGGAAAAAAGCCCCACTTGTCGGATTTCATTCAGAACATGAGTCAGATTTTGATTTTTCTGGGCTGTCAAAACCCTCCCCTGAAGTTGAAGGGTGATGAATGATGTTTTACCTCATATGCTGGGATATTATTTGGGGCAATCATGACAGGCTTCCTAATGCAGATGTGATAAACTTATTAAATCAATATTCAATAAGTGATTATTGGCCATTTGTCTTCCAGCAAGGGGAGCCTCACTGTTTAAAGGCAAAATAATGGAACTGCTTAGAGAGAGAGAGCAACCAAGTAAATAAATCTGGAGAGAATATATGTTTTCCACCTCTTTCCTTGCCTTTATTCCTCTGTGAAATGGCAAAGGATCCATTCCTTGTGGAGAACCATGAGTTTGCTGATGCCCACCATGGCTGGGCTCCTGTGTGGGCATGAGCAGCACTTCCTTCATTTCTGAAGCTGCCTTGGTCTTTCTGGGGGAGGTTTATGGAAGGAGTTGGTGCAAAGTGGTTGCCCACAAATTCACATTTTAGTTCCTTGCACGTTTTGGGGGTGCATTCTGGGAGGGCAGCAGCAGGAGCAGGATTTCACAGGGAGTTTTAACTTAAAAATGGTATTTTGTCCCTGAAGTTCCTGACAAACTGCACTAATATTGAAATAATATCCTTTGCAGAGTTGGAACGGGTCAAAAATACAGCAATGCAGGGGATGAAGCACAAAGTAAGAGAGGGATCCTGACACTGGAACATCCCACTGAGCATGGAATCATCACTAACTGGGATGACATGGGAAAGGTGGGTGTTATATTTTCTATTTTCTATTTTCTATTTTCTATTTTCTATTTTCTATTTTCTATTTTCTATTTTCTATTTTCTATTTTCTATTTTCTATTTTNTTTCCTGAAACTTTCCTGAAACTTTCCTTTCTTACACACTCTTGTCAGTCATGAAGTTCCTACTGGGGCAAAACAATTGACAATGACAGGAAGGAGCTAAAGTTAAGAAACAAAAAAATCAGGTTGCAATTCGTCAGAAGTGAATTGGAGAAATACTGAATTACTGAAACTGGGAACAAAACCTGTGAGGTGCAGGGGAGGGGTGGTTTTTCCTCCTCAGTACTGGCCTGCATGAGGAGGAGGATGGGTGGTGCCCACATCTCACATTCCGTGTGACATTTTCACTGTCAGTTCCAGAGGAAGAGACAGCCTGGGCCTTCCCTTCCCTATACTGATCCTTTGAGAGGAGGTTTTAAAGTTTTTTTTTCCCTGAAGCATGTTTTTCTGTTGCCAAAAGTTAGCTTTTCATGTCGGGGTGGTCAGAAGGCATCTTTATTCCCCATCCAGCACCACTTCCTTGGCACTGAGCAGGGAGCTCGGTGGGAAATGCCAGCTCCAGGATGCCCTAGGTGCGGGCAACAATGGGAGAAGCTGCTAAATGTCTCTAATATCCCACGTGTCCTGGTCTCTTAGGGAAGTATCTGGGTCTGTATGTGGAAAATTCTGTACTGTTAGGGGGGAAGCTCCACGAGGAAATGCTCCTGGTACTGTTTTCCTCAGGAAAATGCTGCCGAAAGGGAGATAAGGGATTGTATGACCCACATATCTGAACTTGGTTACTGTGCCATTCCCATGGACCCAGACTGTTCCAAAGGAACAGACTGAAGCTGATCCAGGAGCAGTGGGAGCTCCTCAGTTGATATTTGGAAATGAATTGCCCACCTACTCCTCTAGATGGAAGCACAGCACTTGGATTTCATTCTCAGCACACTTTTCTAAGCACACTTTTCTAAGTACATCCCATTATGTTTTTCCACCTCAAAATTTTCCCGCTGTCTGCATTCATCAAGAAATAACATTTTCCTGTAGGAAAAAAAGAATAATTCCAATTGTAGGCCCATGTTTTCTGTTCCCCCATCCACATCTGACAATTTTCCTGTGCACAGCCCACACCAGTGTGTGCTCCTTCCCTGGGTAATGCTGGGTGCAGGGGCAGACCGTCTAAAATCGAGTTAGAAGGAGTTTGGGAAGGTTAAAAAGGTGGGATGTGCTTTCCTGTAGTGTGAACTCCTGGCTGGATTGATTATTTTTTAGGGTGTAACGTGATGGAGGCCTCAGGCAGTGCTGTAACTCCAATAATGGTCAGCTACTAAAGGGGCTCCTGCAGCTTGAGCTTTCCTTCTTTTTGTCACTTAAATGGATGCAGGAATTACTTGTGGAGGTGGCTCCCTGGCCCAGACTGGTAGGGAAGAGACAAGAAACAGAGCTGATAACTGTTGTGATTCCTGCAAATAAAAAAAGGGCGATTCTGATCCTTGTGTGATTTTGATCCAAGCCATAAATTTCTTCGCAGCGTTTGGAAATCCTGCTCCGGAAAGCACCAGGATGGAGAGGAAACAAGAGAATTCCTGGGTAGCGTGCCAAAAATGGGACAAAGGCACAGCAGTGCAGTGCCCAGCCATCCACAGGGTACTAAAGGGGGGTCCCCAGAGGCTGAGGCCGGGTGTGTGAGGGGGAGCAGGAGCGGGAATGGGGCGGGATGCACGGGGGCCCTGGGAGTGGAGGAGGAGCACAGACAGGCCATGGAATGGAACATTCCTGCTCTCCCCTGCTTCAGTTCACAATATTCAAACTGGAAAATAACACAAAAGCCACTGTCCATCCCTGGTGCTTTGTTCCCAGGAGCTGACCTGACAACGTATGGGAGGGAAGGCGTCGGACTGAGCGTTTGCTGGCTCTGGTGACAACAGAAATGTTTATTATAAATGCTGGGATAATTCCTCCTCAGTAATTTCTCTTTGCTAGTGGGCTTGCTGCTCCCATCTAATTCTCGTGACCTATAAAATCAGCACAGGATTGTTTTGGTTCTTGTGGAGTATCACTATCCATTAACATTCTGGTTATCATTAGGTCAAATTTAATGGGCTGTGCAGGGCCTGATTTGCCTGGTTTTGAGGGAAAAGCTGGAAACTGCCAGAGATTTAGGCAGGCTCCTGCTTTATGAGTCTGGGTTTGTTCCTCACTGCAGAAACCACCAGGACTTTGGGAATTATGTAAGCACAGAGGTTTCCTTCCCTTCCCTTATTCCTTTCCTGTCTGAAATAGCAGTGATTTTCTTCTTACATCTAATTTATATATATTTTTTTAAACTTTTACGTAATTGTTTTCTGATTTATTCAACTTTTCCCTGCATTTGCATTCTAAACCTTCAAATGATGGACAGCCTGGCACCCCAAAGCCCAGTTCTGGAAACATCTAATTATTTCTTTTTCCTAGGGGATTTTATAGAATTGATTTTTTTTTATACTGCTGATGATTTTAATAACTCCAGCTCTGGACAGGTGTTGACATTGTAGGTGCTTCAAATTTAAAGAGGATCTCTTTTCTGTTTAAGTTTATTTTGGGGCATAATAATATTTGTTTTTAGGATATTCCTCAAATAAACCTACCCATAAAACTATTCTGATGTTTTGTGCTCAGAAGTAAGTGTGTTGGGCCAGGAAAAAAACGAGCTAAAAAAAGAATAAGCCCCAAACCCAGTGAATTTGGTTGGATTTGGTGAATAGATGTGAATTTGACAGATTCGCTCTTGCATGCTTTCTGTCTATTTTAATATGGCTGTAAAAATATTAATAAAATTTTTAAAAGCAATTATTTTTATGATATTTTATATGCCACGTATTTAAAATATATTCTTATTTAATATAATTTAATATATGACTTACTGAAAGTAATATGTTAAAAACACATTACTCAGGCTGTATTTGGAAAACTTACGGCTTTTGGCCAAAAGCCCACATGGTAAATTTAGCCAGGGCTAGAAATAAGTGTGATTTAAACACAGAATATAGGTATATAATCACCTGGGGAAAAGGAGATGTGGCTCTGCACTTCCCTTGGTGGCCACTTTTGGCATCTATTTAATGGGAAGATTATGCATCCATCTAGCAGCAGTGTAAATAAATTAATTAAGTTGTGAGCTTGACAGCAGAACGACTGGGAGAGAATACAAGTGGGAGATAAAAACCACCAGCAGACCTTCAGAACAGCCCAGTTTCCACCAACCAGGAGGCAGAGCTCCTCCAGCAGACGTGTCTAGGGCTGTTTCTGTGTCATTACATGGAATGGTAAATCTGGGTTCCAAGGCTGTTTAAAGGCCTGTTGTTTATTACTGATGGCATTAAATTCATTACAGTAATTATGAACGATTGGTAATTTGTGTGTTCTTTAATTGAAAGCATAGTTTTCATTAAAAGTTCACTTTATTGGTGAAGGCATTAACTTCTGAAATTCAAAATTGGAGTTTAACCCCCTCATGTCAGAGACTGGAGGGATTTAAAAGCCGCGTGGATGTGGCACTTGGGGACATGATTTAGTGGTGGCCTTGGCAGGGCTGGGTTTACAGCTGGGCTCAGTGATCTTAGAGGGCTTTTCCACGCTGAATGATTCCATGAAACGTGGTCTAAAGTTGCCATGAAGAGAGGAGATAAGCTGTTGTCTTTGCNATTTTAATAACTCCAGCTCTGGACAGGTGTTGACATTGTAGGTGCTTCAAATTTAAAGAGGATCTCTTTTCTGTTTAAGTTTATTTTGGGGCATAATAATATTTGTTTTTAGGATATTCCTCAAATAAACCTACCCATAAAACTATTCTGATGTTTTGTGCTCAGAAGTAAGTGTGTTGGGCCAGGAAAAAAACGAGCTAAAAAAAGAATAAGCCCCCAGCCCAGTGAATTTGGTTGGATTTGGTGAATAGATGTGAATTTGACAGATTCGCTCTTGCATGCTTTCTGTCTATTTTAATATGGCTGTAAAAATATTAATAAAATTTTTAAAAGCAATTATTTTTATGATATTTTATATGCCACGTATTTAAAATATATTCTTATTTAATATAATTTAATATATGACTTACTGAAAGTAATATGTTAAAAACACATTACTCAGGCTGTATTTGGAAAACTTACGGCTTTTGGCCAAAAGCCCACATGGTAAATGTAGCCAGGGCTAGAAATAAGTGTGATTTAAACACAGAATATAGGTATAGAATTACCTGGGGAAAAGGAAATGTGGCTCTGCACTTCCCTTGGTGGCCACTTTTGGCATCTATTTAATGGGAAGATTATGCATCCATCTAGCAGCAGTGTAAATAAATTAATTAAGTTGTGAGCTTGACAGCAGAACGACTGGGAGAGAATACAAGTGGGAGATAAAAACCACCAGCAGACCTTCAGAACAGCCCAGTTTCCACCAACCAGGAGGCAGAGCTCCTCCAGCAGACGTGTCTAGGGCTGTTTCTGTGTCATTACATGGAATGGTAAATCTGGGTTCCAAGGCTGTTTAAAGGCCTGTTGTTTATTACTGATGGCATTAAATTCATTACAGTAATTATGAAGGATTGGTAATTCACATGTTCTTTAATTGAAAGCATAGTTTTCATTAAAAGTTCACTTTATTGGTGAAGGCATTAACTTCTGAAATTCAAAATTGGAGTTTAACCCCCTCATGTCAGAGGCTGGAGGGATTTAAAAGCTGCGTGGATGTGGCACTTGGGGACATGATTTAGTGGTGGCCTTGGCAGGGCTGGGTTTACAGCTGGGCTCAGTGATCTTAGAGGGCTTTTCCACGCTGAATGATTCCATGAAACGTGGTCTAAAGTTGCCATGAAGAGAGGAGATAAGCTGTTGTCTTTGCTGAGGGTGGGGGCAGAAGGAGATGGAACGAATTTAAACGGGACCAAGCGAGGCTTTGGCCAGACAAAAAAGCCCTGAAAATGATATTAAGAGTCTGTTTGAGTGTGTTTGCTGGAGGAATCTGTGGGTGCTCCCGCAGAGGAATCTCTGAGGCAGAACCAAAGCTGATTATTCCTTGAGATGGGAGCAGCCAGATTATTCCTCATGGCTTCTTCCAGCTGTGGCTTCTGTACATTTTGTGTGTGTTTGTGTATGTGTATAAACCTTAGGTTGCTGCACTGTTGCAGCCCTGCCATCAGCTTAAAAATATTTATCCTAGGATGTCATGTCCAATTAATATAGTCAGTAAAAACCTGACCTGGGTTAATGGAAAGATATCCAGTGGCTTCGGTGATTTTCCTTTGAAATGAAATCCCAAAGAGAGCACGACATGCTGTTCACAGAAGAACCACGGTTCAGGAGGGGACTCAGGAGCAGGAACTGTCAGTATTCATATTAAAAAATAAAATTGGCTGTCCCTTCAGATCGTGTCGAGTGTAGATCCCAAAGTTGCTTCCACCTCTTCGTTCCAGCTCATGCTGGAGACGTTCCATGTGCCAGCCATGTGTGTAGCACTTGAGGCAGTGCTGTCTCAGCGTGCCTCTGGAACCCAACCCATCTGATATCTAATAAAATATTTCATTTCCGTGTTGGATTTCAATCTCATATTGAGGTCTGCTGGTAAGGCCTCAGTAGACTGAGCATGGAGGTCTCTTAAAAATTACTCCTTAGCAACCCTCTTTGAAAAAAACCTAAAATACCCTCTGCCTTTGTAGCCTGATGCCACTGTATAATCCCAGCTAAAGATGGGCACCTTACAGGAATTATGACTGTCATAAATACTTGGTTTATGTCTAAAATCCGACTATTTGTGTGCAGGTTTGGTATCAGAAATGCCTTATTCATTTTGAGTGGAAACCTATCGTGCTATTTGGCATTGGATTTGGAAAATGAAACAGCAACTGCTGCCTCCTCCTCCTCCCCTCTCTTGAAAAGGGATTGGAGCTTCCTGATGGACAGGGGAAGGAGTTCACCACTGGAATGAATGGTGCTGATGCCCAGGAGTATTTTGCTTGTATAATGACGATGCTGAAGTTACAAAGGTGAGTGGAAGGTCCTGTCCTTGTCCTTGCTCTCCTAGCCTCACACAGCTGGTTTTTCCTGGAGTTTTCTTAGGGAGACAGCTTGGACTCGTAAGCCTTCCTCTCATTTTCACAGTAGGAAAAAGAAGGCGATGAAGAGAGAAATAATGTGTTGAAACTTCTTTCCACTCCGGGCTGGAATCCACAGGTGTCCACGAAACCACTTACAACATGTGGCCTTCCATGAGGATCTCTGTGGGAAAAATGTTCTCTCTGGAGGAGCCACCATTTATCCTGGGATTTGGGGTCATGTGCAGAAGGAGAGGACAGCTTTGTCTCCAAGTACAGTGAAGATTAAGGCAATTTTTAACAACTTAAGGTGATTTTTTCCCTTATTCAAATGGTCTCTTAATGGTAAAAGCTGCAAAATCTGTCAGAAAAGGATTTTTCAAAGTTCTGCTCTAGCTACCTATATGTGAGAGGGGTTGATCTTACCTTAATTCCCACTTTTGAACAGCAGTCAGTTCCAATTCCCAGTATCCATGTCTTGTCAAGCAAATGGAAATCATAAATTCCTCAGCCTCTGAGTGAATTTGACTTTATTATTCTGGTTTCAGTTTGTGTGACTGCTCAGGTTGGAAATAACTCACCTTACATGTAGGAATAGCACTGTTCACTGGCCTTATCACCTGCCTGAGCAACCTAAGTTGCATTTCAGTCCTGACCTCTTGTAGGTGTGGTGGTGAAAAGCACCAACCCTGGTACTCAGATCTCTGCAACCAAGTTACATTGGCAGCCCCCTGTAGGATCAAAGCAAAATTCCATTCAGTTTGCCAAGAATTTGCCTGCCTTTGTTTCAGTGTTAATGGTGAAGGATGTTCTTTAGGTTTTCAATTTTTAATTTTTGTTTAATACAAACGGTTTTTTTTTAACTTCTACAGTTGCTTCTTTTTGATTTGGTAGTGAGCTTCCATTAATTCTCAGAACTGCTTTCTTGGGAAGATGTTAAGTAATGTGTCACTTCAAAGCAAGCCCTATGTTCCCTTTAACAAAGGACAATTGTCATCAGCATTTAAATGTTCTTCCTTCTGAATGGAAGAAAAATCTATCCAATACTAGAAGAAGCAGGCATTCCCCCTCAGACATTCTTTTCCAAGGGGAAACACCTTCTTTTCTTAGGAGTAAATTGAAGGGGAAAACGTTTATCCACATGAAGGTTACCTTACATATAAACCAGCCCAGCTTCAATGGCTGCTGTGGGTGCAATTTATTAAATCCACTGAATATTTGACACTGAGATTTGAAATGGGAGTCTTGGAATGATTGCTGAGCCCCTTCTAACTCTGCAGTTCAATTCTGCATTTCCCAGCAGGGGTGTGTTCCTGGTAAGTGATACGGGATCTGAGGGAGACACTTGTCCTCAGTTACATCACAGATCTTGATGGCCACTCACGAAATACAAAGAGCATTTTGAAGGTTTCTTTTGAGGGGGGTGCCCTCCATTTTTGCTTCCGAGTTAGATGTTCCATCTGTGGTGAAATTTTCTTGGAGTTAGTGAACTCTGCATTAGGGCTTTGCTGACATTCCAAGGATCTCTAAATACAAGAAAATATGTTTTACGAAAAGCAGCAGCGTTTTGGAGACACAAGATGGAAATGGAAGATCCTGAAACTAAGCATTAACTGCTCATTAAAATGGTTGTTGGTTGTGTTAATTGGGGGTTATGGGCTTCAGAAAAGAAATGACATCTGCTTTACCTCATGTGTGCAGAACAGAGAGGGAAGAGAGATAAATAGATAGTGGTGAAAGCAAATCACCTTGGTAGAAAACTTCTTGAGGTCACTGAGGACACCATGCTTGGGATGAACTGACCCCTTTTCCTGACTGGCAAACTTTTAATGAAAGAGGAAAAGGACCTGGTGATCTTTTGCTGCAGAGGTTAATAATAGATTGTCCTGATGAGCATTTCATGTAAAAAGCAAAGCCTGCAGATCTCATTATCTGGGCCTCCCGATTGTGCATTCCCATCCAACAAGAGGAGTGGAAAATACACTTGACACAATTAAAAGGTTACAGTGGCCAGCATTCACATTTCTGATTCCACTCCCAGTGCACTTCCCTCCTTAACAGGGATGGAAAAGGCTCCTGAGGTCAGCCAGGCTGTCTTCCCTCGCACTGCTGGCTGAGACACGTGCCTGACTGCAGTGAATGGCAAGGTGAGAGCAAGATTTGGGTCCCAGTTAATTGATTAGCACTTGCTGTAGCTCTAAGTTGCTAAAATTCTGTTTTGCCTGCATTGGTTTTAGGTAAAGCTCATGATTTCTCTGCAAATCTACAGCCAGAAACTCTGGGGAGAGGTGCTGAGCCTTGTCTGGAGTGTGACCGTGTGGCTGAGTCTCCATCCGACCACGCTGACCAGTGTGCAAAGCACAGAGTAGGGAAACCCACCCAAATTCCACATCCCTTTGTGCTGGTTTAACAGGACACCAGAAAACAACAGCCCCGACACAAAGAAGACCAGAACTGTGACGTGGTGACGACAAGAAACCAAAGTTGCAAGCCTTGAGGTGAATTAAATTTGCGAAGGCAGAAGCCAAGCCCAGCGATGTGAGGAGGAGAATGAGATTAACAGGGTAAAATATCTCCTGTTTAAGGTTGGCCTCAGGCAAGAAGGAGTTTGTCAGTGCAATATGTTGTTGGATTTTAATATGGAAATGTCTCCTGGCATGTATTTCAAACACACTACAGTGATATTGATCTAACCTTCAATTAATGGGAGAGGTCCTCTGTGAAAGTCGGATCCGGGTTCGAATGGCAAATAGCTTTAATATTCTGAGGACAGTGGATCATTTGCACAGCTCAGGAAGAGACTATAAATCACCAGGATTGGGGCTTTTTTTATTATCTTTTTAATGCAGGCTTGCTTTCCCTGGAGCAAGGAACCAGGAGTGTGGTATATCATTAAAAAATCATGGAGAAGTGTCAGTAGGAACGGACAACAAATAATCTACTTGTGCTAAAAGGAGTTATTTGAGATCCATTCATTCCTGCCCTCTGTTGCCATGTTTTTCAGATATCTGCTCTCTTTGGGGATAGAATGAACTCTCCCCCTTTAGCTTTTACACAATCCATGGGTGTCTTTCCACTTTTGGTCCTCACAGAGCATCCCTCCTAAAGTTTTTTAGAGCAGTCAGAGACAGAACCAAAGCTGATTATTCCTTGAGATGGGAGCAGCCAGATTATTCCTCATGGCTTCTTCCAGCTGTGTCTTCTGTACATTTTGTGTGTTTGTGTATATGTATAAAACTTAGATTGCTGCACTGTTGCAGCCCTACAGCCAAAAAGAGAAATTGCTCTTGGCAAATAACCCTTCTTAGCCAAGAAGTAACACATGGTTTCACTGAAGCTGGGGCTGATATTGAGCAGTTTATTCTAGAGGGCTGTTCATGATCAGGCTGTGAATTTAGCAGCTTTACTCTTAATTGATTTTCTCTCTGGCCCAGAGAAAACAATGTTCTTAAAGGTCTTGGAAGCCTCTAATTAAAACTGAGAAGAATTTCAACCAGTCCTGGCTTCCACTGCTCTGTGAAATGCCCGAGATGAGAGATCAACTTGAATGTGTGCAACTCCCTGTCCAGCCAACCTGTGCTGGGGATTGGCAGGAAGGTTTTCCTTCTGGGAGCTCCTTCGCTCTGGTTGTCCCGTAAAGAGCATTTTGCTGTGCAGGTTGCTCCCTAAATCAGCTGCTTGGCTGTCCCCCAGAGCTGCTGAATTAACATGGTGTGACCCAGGGATGCAGAGGGATTTCTTTCATTCTCGGGGCCGGGATGCTCGGGGGAGCACAAAGATGGGTTTCCTAGACAACAGCTGATGTCTCTGGCAACTGGGAGAAAGTAGAGAGGCTGAAAGGGGAGTGTGTGAGGAGCAGGGATCAGTTTAGGGAAAAAAAGTCTGAATAGCAAAATTACAGGTTTTTTACAAAATATAAAACTCAACAGAGAGATCTGCTTCTGAAGTCTGGGAAGCAGCTCTTGGGGTATGAGAAATAAAGATCCCTCATGAAGAAATGCAGTTTGAAACACAAGTACATCACCTCCTGAAGTCTCTACAAGCTGCAGCCTCAACGTCACAATCCTCGTCGAGCTTTTTTTCCTCAAAATAAAACAATCCAGAATGATAATCCTGCTGGAAGAAACCCAGATGGCACCACGCACACAATTTCATTTGGATGAAGTTTTATTTCAAATTCATGCAGGATAAATAAACCATCTCTCCTCTGCTCTGGATGTGCTCACGGTAGGAAGGCTGCTGCAGACTTCTGGTTAATATTTAAGTGACATTCCTGACAGCAGAGTTCAGTGCATCAGCTTGACAAACCAGCTCGTGTCTAGCCCTGTGGTTCACGTCTGAAAAGCAGGTTAGGAACTTGGATGCATCATTCATCTCCATCAGCAGCTCGAGGAGAATTAAATTTCCCTCATCTGACCGTTTTAAAACCATTTAAAAGATCATTTTTCTGTGCTTAAAACAGTAGCCCTTTGGGCCAACCATTGCTTTAGAGAACTACTTTAGGATCCTGAAGGTTTTGAGGCTGCGGTTTCCCAGACTTCCAAGCTGATCCGCTGGCTTGGTGCCCTCAGCAAGGCAGGGCCTTCTCCTCCCCTTCAGCAGTTCTCTGCCATTCCTTTGGCCCGCTCTGGCCAAACAAAAGCTCTGCTTTCGTTTCACGTTGACTAATTAGCTTCCAGATGGGTTAGCGAGTGGAATTGTCTGGTGGATGGTCCTGGCACTCCTCAGGGCTGATGCCAAGCGGAGAGCTGGCTGCCCCTTCCCCTGGCAGGGTTTTATTGCGTTGTCCTCCTGCTGGTGTGTGCTGAGGAACAGCAGTTCTCCCCTGTGGTCAAAATTCAGTATCACCTCTTCTCGCAGTCTTGGAGCAGGACTCTTGCATCATCCTCCTGAGGAGTTTATAACCTTTTGCAATAAAGGAATTAACTGATATGACAGGAAAAAGGAGGAAGGGAACCACAGATCAGTCAGTCAGCCTTGCCTCATTCCTTTGGAAGATTATGGAGCAGTTCCTCATGAAAACTCTTGACTGGCACATGAGGAATGTGAATTCCAGAGGTCTCTTCCAGTCTCATTTTTTTCCTCATCCGTGATTGCTTTGCCTCTTTTACAAATGCAAGGTAACTTTGGCCAGTGCTGCTTTCAGTTCTGTTGATGAGAAAAAGGAGGAGTAGCAGTAAACACCTCTGACTGTACTGCCTGCTTTGAATTACACCTTTTTCTCTCTCAAAATTATTTCTTGGGCAAATATCACTCTGAGGCTCACGTTGGGCAAATATGTTGGTAAAGTTTGTTGGAATAAAAGGTTACATAAACTCAGAGCTCAGGGACACTGCAGTTTATTGAGCTGCTTGCTGGATCAATTTTCCTCTCCACTACCTGCCAGTGGATGTCACACTTACACAAAAATGGTGCAATAAATGAGCCAAATTTCTACTTCTTGCACTAAAAAAGTGTTCTCGCATTAAATCTTTACAGTCTCCTCCAAGAAAGCTTTGACTTCAGCGGGAGGGTAGCCTGAGGAAGGGAACAAAATTCAGCCTAGACTGTGTATTCAGTGAGGATTTATTTTGTGCTTTATGAACCCGGACTGAAAGCTTCCTAACAGATGTGAGAGATTTTATTGGGAGGAATTGTCAAATCTCCGTGAGAAAAGCTTTCTGCCTGGTTTTATTAGTGAGCTGTATCCATGCAAGGCAATTCTGCTGTAAACAGAGCTAAAAATGGGTGTCACAGTAAGAGTTTCATCATGATTTTATTAGCAGGGCAATGCACTCCTGGCATTTGCTTCCAGTTCTTTTCCTTGTGACTTTCTGTGCTCTGTCCCAGCAAAACATCAAGGCAGTGAGGTGCTGCTGCTCCTGGGCTTCTGTGCCCTGGCAAAAGTGGTGGCAAGGTTGTTGTGGGAGTTGTATTTGAATGGAGAAGCATTTCAAAATGAGCTCTGCTTCAAATGGCACTCCCTGCAAAAAGCCAAGTGTCCAAAAGCAGCTTCCAAAGACACTTCTGAGTGCTGGAGAGATTATTGCCATTCCCCGAGGCACAGGAAACTTAAGAGGCTTAACCAAAAACTGCAGGAGTTCATTGTGAGAACCCTGGGCTGCTGCCAGGAAAACGGAGCCATTTTTCTGTTTTATTTTATTTTTTAATTTCATTGCTGAAATCTCATGGATTAAAAAACAACAAAAAAACCCCCAAGCACGAAAGAATTAGTAGCTAAATGATTTCTATTGACTTTGCTGTCCAAGACACTCGGATTCTCAGAAGCTAAAATTAGATTGACATCATATTTAAAGCCCTGGGATTTGTCTTCGTCAGTAGAACTGGAATAAAAAGGGTTGGCATCAACCTTTCTTTCCTACAGAGGTATCCTGATAAAGTCTACTCACTTATACATCATTTATCAATCATAATGGTGTCATGGTTATATTAATTAATTGCTAGATTTAGTCAGACTAAACTTTTTCTCTCTCCAAACAAACAGCTCTTTTATTATATCAAAAATCAGTCTCACTTGTTAAACCTCTGCATTAAATTATAGAAAGTTCTCTGCTGTTTTTGTTTTTCCTCCTACTACAGCTCAGCGTTAACACGGAGCTTTTGGTCGTCATTAACTAATACAGATGTTAATTAATTAATCATGCTTGCATAGTTCTCTATTAAATTGCCAGTCGACTAAAATTCCTCCTTTCTGTTCCCTAAGGGTATTTGATATTTCAGCGAGGTCTTCTGTTAATCTTCTCTTTTCCACAGCATGTTTAACCTTCTTTTGCTGTCATTTAGAGGCATTATTATCTCAGTTATCCTCTCTTGAACCTCCTGTGTTGTCCATTTTTTTTGCCTTGCTCTAACCAGAACTGTGTAGTTGCCCCAGATTCTCTGCTGATTAAGTGCCAAAAATCAGGCAAAAAAACCTGAATCAGGGTTAACTCTACTAGAAGTCAGACTGTAGAATTCAGACCTGACTTCTGGTCCGTATTACATGCGATTACTTTGATATGTATTTATTTTTACTAAGATTTATCACTGTGTATGATTAGGCATTTGCTAGTAAATCTTGCCTAGTTTATGCAGAGAAAAAGGAAAACTAGAAACTTGGAAAGATTAAAAAAAAAGAAGGATTCCAGGGATGATTTGGAATCTCAAAATCATGGTCAGGAATGAGAAACTAAAGAAGTCCAACCTACTGCAGGATAAGGGGGCTTGGAGAAAAGCGGCAGAACCTTCAGGCAGAGGATTGCAGGGAGCTCTGAAATCAAGCAAAACGCAATGAACCCAGAGTTTGGGAAGTGAGACAGAGTAGTTCAGGGTACGTTTAAGACTGGCTGAGAGTAATTAACCATCAGAACAATTAACCTACGGACATGGTGAATTTGTTGAAGGATTTAAATCGAGACCAAGTATTTTTCCTAGAGATGTGGTTGCTCAGCCAGGAGTTACTGGGTGAGACTCCTTGGCACTGCCTCCCCTGTGAAGTCAGGATAATTCATCACAGACTCTTTCAGCCTTGAAATTTAAAGCTCCAAATGTCATCTGCTCAAAACCTAATTTCATTTTGGTTTTTTTTTTCCTTCTAAGTGTTTGGAGGGAAACACGAAACATCTCCTCCCTTGGGATTCTTGCCCACACACATTCCCTGCTGTTTTCCTGGGAACAGTGCAGAATGTGCCTTGTCATTCAAGACCCTTTACTTCCATCCTGTAATGTGAAATCTCTTAATTTATTCCTGCTCTTTGCTATTGCACTAGCTGGAGTTTGATTGTGGTGGTTGCTCTGCTCCCCTATTCGTGTTTCATTTCCAGCTGGTTTTATATACATACAAATATAAATACGTACATAAATAAAATTGTTTCCTGCAGTCCATGTAATTATACCTGCAGATTTTCTCCCTGCCAAACCTTTCCTGTTATTGCTGCTTCCTCAGTGAAGCAGTGGGAGATTTGTTAGGCCAGCTCTCCGTGGCTAAATCCGTGCTGCAATTGAGGTATCATTTGCTAAGTGTTCCATGCCAACTATTTCCTCCTATTTATATTATTCAAATCATGCTTGTAGAGCTGTCTGGTTTCTTTTTTTTTTTTTTCCTCCCCCTATTCTCCTTGATCTCTGTAATAAATGTAACACAGGTTTCACCCTGCTGTTCTGTCAGTCCCAAGGAATCTGTTCCTGCTGTTCCAGCTGCACAGCTTTGGCTGATTTCTGCCAAGTCAGAAACTTGGGTTGTCATTTCTTTGCCTCTCCTCCCCCTTGGTTTTGTGTGCAGCCCCTCCTCACTCTCTTCATGTGAACTGAGTGAAGGATAATGAAGTTTTACGCCTCTTATGACAACTTTCTTCCACTTCTACCTCTTTTTTTTGTACGATCTATTAATCCACAAACCTGCTTTTGTCCTTTACCTGTTGCTCCCAGCCTGGCAGCACATCCTGTGTCACATTTGGCCTTCACCTTGATTGCCCAAATCCCCTTTTCTCCAATGTCCTTGCCATAAAACAGCGTTTTGGTGCTGCCTGTGCAGACAGACAGTGCCCACCCACGGATGAAGTGCTCAGGCAGTGAGCAGCTGGTTGCTTTTCCCTGCGCCTCCCGTCTGTGCCGAAAGCGTAACACCTCTTCAAGGAAAGGATGTTGTAGCCTCTCGCTAAGGCACCGATGACCCAATTTTATTTTCCCTCGTGCTGTTCAAAGACAAAAGAAGGTGAGACCATCCGAGGGAGTTCTCTTGATTAATTGGTCTCTGCTGCCTGTCCCAGAATGCAGACTGGAACTGGAACGCGCCGGCTCCCCAAGCTGAATTCACAGAAAGCAGCTGGGGGCTTTTCTAATAAGCACTTTTCTAATAAGCAGCAGCAACACACACCTGCCCCTTCATGTGTGAATGATCTTTGAAACAGCAGCTTGTTTCAACCACATCAAAGCAGCTCCGGCTTTAGATGCAGCTATTTAAGCCCATTTGCATCCCCTTCCGTGTTGTCGGTGCCAGCCAGAGGGAGGCACTTTAGGAACGATGCTCTTCCATGTGTTACACTTGTGTTTCAGTTTAGAGCCACGGGAGGTGCCTGATTTCCATTCTTCCGGCTGCATCAGCCCCGATGAGCTGATCCTTGGGCACGTTAATAACGGGGAATCAAGCGAGCTGCAGCACTCGTGCCATCATCGTGGTGCTTCAGCCTCCCAGTGCCACGTGGGAATTTGTTTT
This sequence comes from Platysteira castanea, assembly GCA_013397175.1. Lineage (NCBI taxonomy): Eukaryota > Metazoa > Chordata > Aves > Passeriformes > Platysteira > Platysteira castanea. The sequence goes on from VYXC01005426.1 coordinate 184,353, forward strand.
CCAGGACTTGGGAAGTGAGAAGAGTGATACCCCCTTCACATCCATGGGGGACAGCAGCACAGAGGTGGGGAAAGGGATCTGTGTCCCTGGAATGGGGAACTTTGGAAGCAGCAGGCCTCCTCACAGCAGGCAAGTTGAGCGTTCAGATGAGCCTTGGAAGAAATCAGAGTAGAACGAGCTACACTTTCAGCCCTGGAACATAGAAGAGATTTGGACAGATGGGAAAGGGATCTCCAGAGCCACTTCCAAGGCCCTGTGGCCAAACGGAAGAATATCTCACTTAAAAGGTTACTTGGTGGGAGAAGGGACAATAGGAGATAGGGAATAATTAGCTGGGCCCTTTGAAGTCTTTAAATTGGTAATTTGGTTGAAAAATACTTTAGAGTGACTTAATCTGCTCTAAAACGAGCCTGTTTATTGATCCTTGTTTATGGCTTTGCTTCTGGGAGGGGTGGGCAGTGTAGGGGTCCTGATGGCACTTTTGAGGCACTTCTACTTCAATTTTTGTTCCCTTCAGAAGCCTCCAAGCACATAACGTGTGGTCATGCTCTGCAAGTGCCACCGGCTTAGCAGATGTTGGCATTTGCAGCACATTGACTCGTGGCACTGAAGGAAATAACTGTGTTGTGCTTTCCCCCAAGGCCTGAGGCTCTATCCTGCCTCTGCTGCTTTTATGCCTTGGGGGAAACTCAGCTTCAAGTCAGAAGTGCTGGGTCACTGGGCTTAAGGTTCTTAATTTGCATGGAGGAGTTGTGCCTAGAGGAGCAGGCTTTTGTTTTGGGGCAGATTGCCCAAACTGCTCAATTCTTATCTCGTGATGGGTGGCTGAGTCAGAACTCCACCCTTTCCACTGTTCACGTTTCAGTGTGAAGCAATTGATACCCACACCCCAGCCCTCTCTGAGGATGTGAAAGTGGAGACCCTGAATTATTTAAGGGTGTGAAGGCTTCCAGGGATCCAACCTGGCAGTACAAAGCCTTTCCTTGTTTGTTTTCCAATGGGTGCAGTGCACAGGAAAGCGTAATACGATATATTTTATAAATATATTCACGGAATCATTTAGGTTGGAAAACCCCTCTAAAATCAGCAAGTCCAGGCATTCCCCCATCACTGCCAAGCCCACCACTAACCCATGTCCCCAAGTGCCACATCCACATGGATTTGAAATCCCTCCAGGCACAGGGACTCCACCACTGCCCTGGGCAGCCTGTTTCAATGCCTGGCTGTGTGGATATCTAAATATATAAAAAATATATTAGATATCTTTTCTATACATACATATTATATTTTATTCTATTTATATATTATAAATCTATATATAAAATATAGAATATGCATATGGCACTTAAGTAACTGCAGGTGGTTGGGGAGTGGGAGGCTGTTGTCCTGTTTTTTGCTAAAGCCTTCTGTTGTAACTTGAGTCAGATGATTTTCTCACGGATCTCATGTAAATAATAGCCAATGTTTACTTAACTGTCCTTTTTGTTTTTCATTCCATTGTGCTGAGGGAGAAGTTTGATGAGCATCCTTTTTCTCCAGTGGGATTGAAGCGGAAGTGACATGTCCTCCAATCCCTTGTGGAGTTGAGAAACCTGTAAGTATGAGAAATGAAAATAAACTTTCTCCTTTTCCTCTCTCTGCTCAACCTAACAAGAGTCCGTCTCCTTTCTTGTGTCCTACAGCGACAGGAGACACTTGAGACAGTCCAAACCTGGTTTAAAATCCCAGCATTAGGGCAGAAGAGGTAACTGCAGTGAAGGCTGAGGTGAGCACAGATAACACATAAAGATGTTCTCGTCCATGGCTGAGGCTCTGTCAGACCCTGAGGAAACCCAGCCTGGTACAGCCCTTCCAGAGACTTCCATGCCACTGCTCCTAAATTCCCTTCATCCTCAAAGCTGGTGGGTGCTGCCCAGCACTCCCGGGGCACTGTGAGTATCAGAGGTGCAGCAAATATTTTCCACATTTCCTCCAGAGCCCACCCAGCCCGGCCCCTGTCACTGTAGTGCAGCCCAGCTGCTGTCAGGAGCGTGGGGAGCATCCAGGGGAGTGTTGAGGCCCTCGTTTCTGGGTTATCAGGAAAGGAGCTGTGCTGCCCTGCAGTCTGCAGACAGACAATCTGGGACAACAAGGCACGTAACATCATTTTGGTATTTTGAGAAACGGGGACAAAAGAATTAGAACAGTCTTGTTGGCTGCCTGCAAAATTTCTTCCTGACAGCCAGTAAGAATTTTACAGTAGGGAAAAAATTCGAACCTTTTTAACTATGATTTTTTTTTTTTTTTAAGCAGAAAGGCAATTTATTGACATTTTTAGCAGTAAATGCAGCTATTAAGAAAACAAATTGAAAAAGGTACTCTGAGCCTTCTAGCAATCAAACCATATGATTGCATTTCTCTCATCAATGTAAGTTATTGCAAGGACAGTGTTGATGAGATTTAGGCAAGATTTGCAGTTTTCTGTCGTGCTGACAGGAGTTTAGTGTCAGTTTTAATGGTATCACACATCCCAGCTCTATAGCACAAATTTAACTATAGAACTTGTAATCACTGTTGGATCTAGCACGTGTAAAATTAATAAACAGCTACCATTCAGTTTGACTTAATAAGTGACTTGATGTGCTGTGCAACAAATTGTGAATTACAGACACGAGCAGCACTCTTTGGGAATTCTTTGTTCTGTTGCTTTTGCTATTAATCCACTTGGCAGTTATTAACTTTTACTGAATGTAAAACCTGATGAGCACCATGCAAGCAAAATATCCCACGCAGGCCTAAGTTGTCTTTACAGCACCATTTAAAAAAAGAAATGATTGCTTTAAAACACCCGGAGAACTGGACTCTGCTGTGCTGGTGATGAAGGAAAACTCTGGCATGAGATCCTAACTAAGATGAGGCTTTAGATCTGAAGCTTGAGTAACTCTGGTGATGGAGGAGGATGGATGTGTCCTGTTCTCACTGCGTTTGGAACTCTGACCCTAAAAACCCCAGCTGGTGTGAGCCGGACTCTCCTAGACCCTTCAAGGACCTGCCACCTGCACAGAATGAATGCCATGGTGAATTAAAGTGCATTTTCCTTCTTCCTGTGAACAGCTGTGCCTGTTTTAGCCTGGGATTTTGGGTGAAGACCTCCCAGAAAAAACTTGGGCTTAAGACAAAAATGCCCTGCTTTGCTGCTGCCTGATTATTTGAGAGCCAGCATTGACCAGCCCCTACATCTCCTCAATTAAATGCTGTGTCTGCCAGCTGGGATGAAATAGGTGCTTGAGATGATACCAGCATGATTTATAAGGGAATATGTGTAACTAGAGAAACTTTGCAAGACAGCTGGATTAAATTGACTAATGGAATATTTTTACATGCCTGAACATTGCCATATTTTACTTGGGCGAGTACTTGGGCAGATGAGCATCTGATGAGACACAGAAATACTCAGAGCTGGGTTTTCAGGAGGTTTTTCAGTTTGTTACCTATAGGGCAATTCGAATGTGAACTGCAAGCTGTCCTTAAAATCTGATTTTAGACCCTTAAAGAGTGCAAGGAAGATGCTTCATTAGCTTTAACAGAGTTAATTTCTGGTTGATTTAGCTGCCTGTTGATGCTGAGATATTTGCTTGGTCACCGGATTTCCTTTCTTCACTGCCTCCCTTACAGATTTCAGCTGGAGATTTCAAGGGTCAGTCAGTCAGTTAAAATCTTTAAGATCAAAAGCAACACTGAATTGTTATAATTGTTTTTTTAATGGCTAAATTAGTTTTATCTTCTGTATCCCTGGAGTAAGTCAAAGCACATTTTCAAGCTGTTCACAACAATGTGCAATGGGCAATGACACAAAAAAACCCGATTAGGAGTGAAAAACAGGACTCCATTTTTAAAAAAGGATGTTTCTAAAACTCAGTTTCTTCTGAAGGAAGCATAGTGGAAATTTTGTTATATGAAAACAGAAATCCTGGTATTTTGAAATTATTGTTTATAATTTTGTAATGGAAATGGAATCCCTGTGAATCTGTACTCAGTTTTAGGCATCCCCCAAAGAGAGCAAAGCTTCAAAAGCTGTGTAAATACTTATATAGAACTCTATACTTTATTTACTGACCTATTGCTGTCCTTTACTGGGAAGATACTCCAAGTTACTTTTAATTAAGGTAGTGATCCCTAGGGAAAGAACAGGGAAAGGGAGAAATTCCACTGCTTGGGAGCCTGAAGTGAGGGAAAGGGCAGTTAGTTGTTAAATTGGATTGCAAAAAGCAAACCAGAGAAATACTGTAGTGTAGACAACTCTAACTCCAGAAGTTACTTATCACTTCTCCCTGCTGAATTTTCTCACTCTTACTTTAAAGAACTGCTCTGAAATGCATTCTATCATTTTTTTTCCAACACGATGATTATTCATTAGCCATGAATATTCAAGATTTGAGCTATTATTTGAATGCAGCTGGCCAGATACACTGTATGTAGTGCCTGCTTCTTGATTGGAGAAAACCAGAGCGATTCTTTGTTCAAATATTTGCATCCACGCATTTTCCATTTGTTTCTAAACAATATTCATACATTTGAATTTAAAGTGGCCGTGACACAGCCTGATACCCAGTTAGGAATAAAATTCCCTGGAAGGATAACTGAGTGTTGAACGTGGAGAGCAGATTTATGTGGCACAAATGTGGCTGATGAGTTGCAGCTTCTAGTTTGCCTTAAGCTCATAATTCCTGGAATCATTTAGGTTGGAAAAGACCTCTAAATAATGAAGTCCAACCACAAACCCCAACCAAGGCCACCATTAAACCACGTCCCTAAGGGCCACATCCACAGGGATTTTAATTCCCTCCAGAAATGACGGCTCCACCGCTGCCCTGGGCAGCCTGCGCCAGGGCTGGACAATCCTCTTGAGCAAGAAATTCCTGGAAGCATGAAAGGGGAAAGCAGAAATAAGATCAGTGCCTATGGAGAATATGGCAGAGAAGTTCTGCCCACGCCAGGGCTCCTAAGGCAAAATAAGAAACCCCCTAAAAAACAGCCTATGTCTATGTACGTGTGCAGTGCTGGCCTTGCAGAGGCAGGGGCTACTCTTCTTTTATTTTTTTCTTCTTTAATATCGAGGATTCAGGGCAACTTTTTGTTTCAGTAGATGTTTTGGTGTTGGGGAAGACGAAAGTTTGGCAGGAGAGTTTCACAGAAATGTAGATCTGGCAGAAAGATCTCTGAATGTAAAAACTGAGACTGAAATAGAAATGAAAGCAAGTTTTGATACAGAGTAAGAGAGGTTTTGCTGAACCAGTGGTCCGGAGTGGCTGAGAAGTCAAAGGCTGGTGGTGAGTTGGAGGATGATTTTATGGCTAGAGCTAAGGATTTGTTTGACTACAAGCAAAAGCATGTTTTTTACCAAGTAAATAAGTCCTAAGCAGAATATAAGTAAATAAATGGCATGTTTCTACCAAGCAGAAAAGATCCCACAGGCAAACAAGACATGATGATGTGGCAAGCAGAATAAAGGTCTAAGAATTTTCCACTGTTAAGAAAATAGAAAGACAAGTTAAGCTTAAAATACAACCACTAACTCATGTGATTGGAGAGTTACTAACATAATACGGAAATATTAGTACCTATGATAGGCTACAGACAAATGTATGGGCATTGGGGATGATATTGATTGGTTATTCTGTATTAAGATACTCAGCAAAGAATATAATGCCTGGTAATTTGAACAGAAATCAACTTCAGGTCCACCTACAAGCTGTGGCTGGCAGTTGTAGGTTTGCTCTCAGTACCCACGACCCCCGATGCAATAAACAACAATTTTGGAGAGCACCTGGAATCCCTCATCTCTCGTTTCAGGATCTTACATTTTGGGGCTTCATTTAATTCTTGCCTGGATGTTTTGGTAATGTATACCAGTCCATCGGGTTTGGTGTGGGGGGAAGGAGCACCCACTGAGTGGGACAGGCTCTTTGTGGCTCCTCAGCTGGGGACAAGGCTGCAGTTTCAGCTTGGATGAGCTGCTAAGGGGAAATTCACGGGTTCAGAAAGTGAAATGGCACTGGAAATCACCTGCCACTTCCCTAGCCACGCCTGGATTAATTCCTGCCAGTGCCACCGGCATTTCCCATCCTCTCTCCAGGTTCTTTCCCTGAACGGTCCTTGCCTCCAGCAGCGGGGGGAGGCCTTGTGGGCTTTCTGCTGTGCTCCAAGATCTCTTTGGAGCTGTCCCACCCATCTCCTTGGTGGTGCACAGGCTGTTTGTCCATCCCTGTGCTCGCCACACACCGGGGAGATCCAGGTACAGATCTCTGCCCTCCAGGGAAGCTGTCTCTGCAGCAATCCCTTGGCTGGCCTGCTCCAGTGGGCCTAGCAGGGGGCTGAGGCTCCCCAGAAAAACTGATGGATGCTCAGGATCACGGCATATTCAGTGGTTTATGCAGTGTGTTACAAGCCAGGTTGCTGTCAGTCTGATGTAAAATGATCCCGTGCTCAAGCTCAAGTTTTCTTCCTCACCTTTCCTTCTTTTCCTAGTGACCAAGGGGAAGGGAAATCAGTCTGCTCCGTGCACTGTCTCTTCTGGTACAGCCAATACGTGTAACAGGATGGATTTTTTTTTTCTGGGGGCGATAAAGACTGTATGAGATTGCAAAAGGTTTATGTATGTTTTATAGCAGGAGCAACCATTAGAGTAAAGCTACATTGTTCTCCTCTTTCACGCTCCCTTTCTCCTTTCAGACCACATCACTGTGAAGTCAGGCAGGGGGTTCTTCAGCTTCAGAACATGACTCAGGGAAAAAAAAATGAGCAGTAATGTTTTAATAATATTTATGCAGTGGCATTTAACAGGTTGTAAATGTTATAAATCAAACAAATAAAAAAATTAATGCAGTGTGTTTCCCATTCAGATCCCCCAATCAAACAGGAAGCTCAAGGTGTAAAACATCTGATGGAATTCACTCAAGTCAAGGGCTGGTCTTCCCCAGGTTTGCCTGGGTGTGCTCCACCACTCACTCACTCCATCTTATTTTCAGGACAGTGGGATTTTCAGCAATCATAGAACAGCTCCGGTTGGAAAAGACCTCTAAGGTCACCAAGTCCCGCTGCTAACCCAGCACTGCCATGGGATGTAAAATTACACTCTGAAGATGCTCAGTGACAAGCCCAGAGATGGCACCAAGTGATTCAGATGGAGTTATGCAAGTTCCATGTCACTGCCATTATGGATGAGTGGTGGAAAAGCAGAAAGTTTAATCCCTTTGAATGTGTCCGTGGTGTGTTTTGTGTTTTGTTTGGCTTCTTGCTGGAAACATTGCCAGGGAGAACTGACGTATGTTTTTTTTAAAGGAATAGTGAAATGATTTGCAAAATGCTGGGGCTGCCCCTGCTTTGTGCATGTTTCTTTCAGTAAGAAAATGTTGTGGATCTCTCAGATTAGGAAATTGAAGGTGTTGCTGATAAGCGTAGATGTTTTGATAGCAGGCAGCTTTCCAGTTCCCAATTCTTCAGGTAGACTGGTGGGCTGAGAAATCTTCTGCCCACTGCTCCTTCTCTGTTTCCTGAAGCCTGGATGGACTCCTGTCCTCCCTGAAGGTAGGGTCAATTTTATGGCCTCTGAAAGTAATAGGAAAAAGAAAAGGATTTTGAATTAGGGAAGAGCCAGGAGTGGAATGTGTGATCATGCAAAACATCTAAAAGTTAGGAGCAAAACAACTGCTACCTCCCCTCCTCCCCCAAAAAATTAAATAACGGGATTTTTGGTAAAAACAAAACCCCACAAAGAATTGGCTGCACCATTGGGTCAAAGGATTGATGTCAGGTAAAGAAATGCCCATGGGAAGCTGTAAATGTTACTCTGCTCTATATCAGGTGAGGAGGATGATGTTCTCTAAATGAGGGGAGGGTCAGTTTGGCCTCAGACAGCCTCTGACTGGAGAAATGTTCTTCCTATCACTGAAGTCACCTGCTATGGAAAATTAAAAGCCAAACTAAACTTGAGGCCTTTCCCTATCCCTGAAACAAACACTATGATAATTTATCTTGCCTTTAATATCCTAACAGTTGCAGTTCAGTTTAAATGCTCATTAGCATCAAAGTACTAATTAATATTGGCATTTTCCTGATGCCTTAGGTTTTAACTTTTATACTTTTCAAATCCTGTGTATAACTCTGCCTGGTGTGTAACTCTGCAGTTTCTTGTAGGCTGCTGGCTGCTGCCCTCTCAGGCTAGATGGACATAACAAAGCTTCTCTGAGCTTGCTATTCAACACTCAGATTGTCCCAGGCCCAAAAAGAGTAAATTAGGGCCTCTAGAGAGGTGGAGAAATTGAAGAAATTACATCATTAGCTAAAGTTTTAATTGGTGAATTTATGCTGATATGCAAATNGAGGTCAGTTCATTTACAGTTTGCTCTTTTGGAAATATTCTTACCCAGGTCCATTACTTGGCTGTGTTATGGAATAACATCCTTCGCAGTCCCCATCACAACCTTGGTTTTAGCATTGTTTGTCCTTCCAGCCTCCTCTGGGACTTTCTTTTCCTGAAAAAAGAGAAATATTCTCTACAGACAACTAAACAAAACCTTTGGGTCCGTGGAGGGGTTGCTGCACTTGACACAAATCCACTCTACAGCCAGTTGTGGCATCAAACCTTTGCCCGCTGTGGGAAATACCTTTAGCTCCTGTTAAACGTGGACAATTGTCCCATTCCCAGAGTGGTGCTGGAGCCTGGGACATCTGGGTTTCCATTTCATAGCTCTGAAACCCAGCTGACACTACCAGGAGCAGAATGCTGTATGTGGAGCTGAAAACTTCTACTTCAACTCTTCTTGTTCCAGGGGAAACTCATTTGTATAATAAAATATTTCACTTCACCTCAGTGTTTCCACTGTCGAAACTACAGAAATCATTGACCGAGTTGGCCTTGGCTGTATTTCAGATTTCACAATTTCACCCATCTGGGACAGTCCCAGGAGCCTGAGTGTCACAGAAAAGAAAGTTTTTAGCAGTTTCTTGTTCTGATTTCTTCAATTCCTAAATATTTTAGTTTCTCACTGCCTACAGCTGGGGTTTTGTTTTGTCACTGCACTGTCTTGGGTGTTTTCCTGGCAATACGAGCCAAGCTGAAATTGTGGAGCTGTTGCTCCTGGAATTTTTCAGTGCAGACCTGTGATTCTCATTTGACACCTCCTTATTTTCTGCCCATGTAGGACTCTTCATGTTATGTACAAACACTTGGATTTGCAGGAAATGCATGGGATGCAGAGAAATAACAATCTTTCTTGTTTGCAGCCATTTCACGCCCAGAGATTTCTTTTGACACCGAGTGATTTTGCTCTTTCTTTATGTTACCTTGGAAAAATAAGTTATTAAATGGTCATTTGGCTTAACCTGCTGCTGGAGCCAGGAGCTGGCAGAGGTTGTCAAGGTGTCTCCAGGAGATGGTTGGTGACATTTTGAAGCTGGCACGTGTGGGAGCTGAGTTTCAGAGGGCAGAGAGCCTTGTGAGCAGCTGCAACTTTGCTCTTTTAAGCTGCCTTTTACTTGTTTGAATAACTGAGGTTCTGATGAAAGCAGGGAAAGCAGTGGTGAAGGGAATTAGATGTAATGACTGTGAAAAGAAGTGAAGGAGAAAGGGGACACCCGTGGCCTCAGTGTAACTTATCTTTGACAAGCTGATCTGTTATTTTTCACTGATGGAAAGGTTAAATCCATTAACTGGTGGTCTTCCACTGAGGACAGGGAGCTGACAAGGCATGAAGGGCTCGGGCCAGCAGGACCACAAAGTCCTTGATCTCTGAATGCACGGCTTTTATTGTCAGCAGCAGACACGACTTGACTTTCATCTGTTCCCCCCACGTGTGAGGAAGTGAACATAAATTAATGGCTACAGTAATTTCCTCTGGGTAACTCTATCTAAATGATCCGAAATACCAGGATGCTGAAAGGCTAATGGCTTCCCTCTCTGACAAGATGAACATCTACAGCTGTTTGTGGAGCCAAAGGCAGGACTGGGTGCTCGCTGTCTTTCAAAATCAGGTCACAGCACCCATCACGTCTTTCTAGACGAAATCCCCTTGATTTCAGTAAAATTTGCATGAACTGGATGACAGCCTGATGTAGTGATGCTGTATCTGAGTTCCTAAAAATGACAAGGCTTGGGAATGACTGCTCTGTTTGGCTTCTGAGAGATGTGAGACTACAGGTGGAGTGTTTTTATCCCCAGCTGTTGAAGGTGTCACTGTTTTGCACTTTTATCGATGCAACAGTCTGTAGTTAGATAACAGATTAACAAAAATTTGTCACTATGGGGAACTTTCTGCCCATTAATGGTTATGTAAACGCATTCAGTCTTGCCCAGCAACAAATAAAACAAATTAGCCATAAAGTTGTAATTATATATTTAATACATGGCTGTTTAACTTAATGAGTTTACCTGCCCCTTAAGTGAGGTGTGTGAGCACGTGTGAATTCCTCCACCACTGCAACGAGAAAGAAAACAGGTTCCTGTGGTCTCCTAACCCTTGTAACCCACAGGCAGAGCTCTTGCTCAGTGACTTGCTACCAGCCACTGTGGCCTGCGTTGTCAATTCAAATGAAGGACAAAAGAAAAATCAAGAGAGAAGAAAAATGTCTGTTTTGTGTCCTTTCTTTTTGCCCTGGGTCTCTGGGACGTGGCAGCCATCAGACAGTGGTCACATATATTTCATTTTTTGAGACTGATTTGCAGTTTGCAAGAGGCTGAGAAGCAATAAAGTCTAAGCTTCCCTAACACCTGGTAGCATTAACTACAGTTCAGAAACTTCCAGCTAATATGAGGGAACGTAATTTGGATTTAGCAAGATGCAGGATTTATGAATTCTTCATTCACTGTGACTAACTCATGCCCTTGGGAAAGTTTCTCCAGCTCTGTTTTACCAGACCCGTGTGGAAAATGAACTTGGCAATGAAGGTATTGATGATCTTTGGAAGTTCTATGTAAATAAACCCAAGTAGTCAAGGATTGGTAAACACATTTAACCTTATATAAAATAATTTATCTACTCCTGTTTGCCAAAGGTTGCTGAGATGTCCCTGAGGTGCTGGTTGGTGGCTGTTGAGTAGAAGAGGGCGGTGCTTTGCCTTGTTTGCAAACTGGAGATGATACTTGTGCATGATAAAAGCTGGCTTTAGCACGGAGCATCTCTTGCCCTTGTTGAGCAGCCTCCTCTTTTGGCAGACACAAGCTCCATTAAGATCAAGTGCATGTTCAGCTTGACAGCAGAGCCCTCATGGGTTTGATGAACTCCATCTTTTAACAACAGACTTCAGTAAACTCTAATTTTTAAAGACTCGGGGTCTATGTAATCCCAGCTTTGTGTAACTCAGCCCTGTCAAAACCTCGTTGTGTAACTTTCAAGCAAACACCAGCCTTAGCAAATGGGTATTTATGGCTGTGAGTGGTTAAATGTGGCACATTCCTGATCCCGAGGAGTAAGTTTTGAGACAGAAAACCTTAACATGGAAAAAAGAAAGTTAGTAAATATTCCTGTTGGCAGGAAAAGGAGAACATCTGCTCAAGTCACGAGTGGTTTGTTGCCTGAGTTAGCAGCAGGGCAGCCTACAGCTAATTAGCCATGGCTTGATAAGAGAGCAGGAGTGCAGTGGATAGAAATGTTTGTCATCTGGAGCTGCTTGAAATCCCTCTAAAAGCACTCAAAACATGACACTTGGCTTTTCCTTTTAATTCTTTCCTTGGTATCTTTGGAAATTGCTGCCACGACTGCTTAGCTCTGAGTACAGACCCCCACTGAGACCTCTGTGCATGAGATGTCCTGCGTTGATCTGGTTTCCATTGAAGCATTTCGGTGAGCACTTGTCCATTCCTACCCAGAAATTTGCACATAAACACATGCAAAGCACTGAGCACATCCCCCAGACTCAAATTTAAACACAGATTTTCCCACATGTGCTGAGACAACGCCGAGATCAGCCAGAATATGGAATTTGCCTTCTTTTAAGCTTTTATTGTGGGTCTGGTCTTGAGAGCTGCAGAGCCAGTCTGAATTTGGGACCACAGGCTCCAAATGCCTCTCCTGCTTTTTTCCTAAACTCACCTCGTGCAGGGATCTCTCAGATTCCAAAAGGATCTGTCCTTTCCAGCACCTTTGAATCTCAGATATCTGCAGCTGGCTTTGGTGTAAGGGTGAGGTAATTGTGGGTGCCAACATAATTAACCTTGCATGTCTGCTATGTTAATTCCTAAGACAGGCCTGCTAATGAGAGGAAATAGGAAGAACCTCCAGTATGTTTCCTCAGCTCCCTGCAGTCTAAGTCTGTAATTTATATTTTGTCTAAGATGCTTCATTTTGGCAAAACTCCTGAGAGAGTTAAATGCTAACTTCCCTGGAGAGGAATATATATATTTTAAATGGTACCTATTTTTATAGGCAGGGAAACTCTATGCATTGGAACAAGGTGTGTAACACTTGTTTCCCACTGTATTTGTGACTGACACCCACCTCTGATCAATCTTTGGTCACCTGCACTCACTCAGCTTTGTCCTCAGCAAGAACTGTGGTAAATGAGCTGCTTCTCTGATTATTTCTGAGTGCACTGATGACTGCTGACTTCCAGTTTTATTACTACTCAGATCCTGTAAAGAACAGGGGTAAGTTGGGGAACACTCAGCAAAAGCCAGAGGTACCATATTTAAATCCCAGCTTTCCTTTGCTGTGTTCTGTTTTATTGTTCTCATTGATTCCAATTAGCTCAGACAGTAAATCCCATTGATCGGAGGCGCTCAGGGAACGTGGGCTCCGAGTGAATCAGAGGCACACAACAATAAAAGTCAGGAGATGATCTTAAAACTGCGTTTATAGCTGGAGGAAGCTGTGCTCATGTGCAGGGATGGTTGGGATGGTTGGGGTGCAGCTGCTCTGGCCCGTGCTCAGGAGGGAGCTCCAGGGAAGAAGAGGAGGAGGAGGAGGAGGAGGAGCAGGAGGAGGAGGAAGAAGAGGAGAAGGGAGGCTCAGCTCTGGATTAAACCACACTGCTCCTCCAGGCCTTTGGATTAAGCAAGATGCCTGTGATACTGACGTGTAAAATCCTTGGGTTGGTTTACACACGCCACAAAGCCAACTCTATTTCTGTTGTTTGTTGTCCCTGGAAAAGGAGTGGCAGTGGAGCAATCAAAGCCCTGTGGGCACTGGAGAGGCACCAGTGGTCTGGGGGGTCATGGTGATGTCCAATACACCAGGCCATGTAGAGACAAGCTCTTAAAGTAAAGTGTTGTGTCCCTGTGTCCTCGTGCTCATAACCTGAGGAGGAAGTGAATTAACCATGGAAATCAGAAGAGCCAAATCACAAAACCATCAGAAGAAAAGAGAAAGGCACTCAAATTTTGGTAGAGGAAATTTAGATTATTTACTGTTTAATTTTTGCTTTTATTCTAATTTGTAGAATAATTATTTTCTTTAATGCGAAGAAGGTAAGGAGGGGAAGTTAGGGAAGCCTTTTATTCTCTTTTTTAAATAGCAAGAAACTTGCAACAAATGACTCCGTGGTATTTTATCTGTAATGGAAAAGGAACAGATTTCTTTGCTTGTCAGTCAGTAATTTAAAAAAGAATTTTATCTTGGAGCACAAGGAACCTAGTAAAAATTGACAAAAAGTTTTTTATATTTAAATGCCTTATTATCTTAAAGGGCACAATAATCTTACATCAGGAGACATTCATGTGTTTTACACCTCTTCCAGATCTGTGTCTAACTGGTGCTTTTAATGACTTCTATTATTCTTGAAGAACATAAAGAACTGCTGGAGGAATCTATTCACAGACATAGGAAAAAATATTTCTGCATTAATTTAACTTTATAATGGTTTAAGCTTAATGAGCTGGCTTATTGAGGCCAACTGATAAACCATGTCTGAATAGAAGGGAGGAAATAGTTACTGGAGAAGTGTGGAAGCAAAGTACAATAATGGGATAAAGATGTCAAAACATCCCACCTAAAAGGAGTTTAGGAAGTCAGAGAGTATTGAACAGAGCATAGAAAAGGATTGGGAATTTGGGGGTCAAGGTCATATGGGCCCTAAGAGTGAGAGGGCTGAGACCTTGTCTTGTGAGCAAAAACATTCCTCAGAATTATTTGAAAGGTTTAATTTGGCCACGAGTGTACTTTTTATGGGGTCTAGAAAAGGTGCAAAGAATGCTAAATAAAATTCCCAGCTAATTTATACAACTAGAGCATTCTGGAAACTTATGAAATGCCAAGGAATATGTAGGGGGTATTTCTTTTTTAACAAAATATTTAACTCTTTACCTCTTGTACAAGAAATCTGGTTTTGGAGTCAGGCACATTATTGCTTTAGTCCTACCTCAATTTCTTGTCATGCACCTGATGTAGGGTCTGTTTGACAGAGTTTAAAAAATCTTATAAGAAGCCTAATGCTGGACTTGCATTCAAAATTACCAGAATGCACCAAAACCAGGTCATTAATCTGAAACAAGGAGAGGTTAAAAAGTCCTTGAAACTTCCTTTGCTATGAATAAGAACCATGGGTTTCATCCCACCTGCCCCTCTCAGCCTACAAAGTGTTCATTCTCCATGCTGGGACAATTAAATAATCAACTGTACCCATGGAAGGAAGCTCCCTGGAGCTGCACAGTTGTGTAATTTCTATGAAATATAGAGGTTTGCTCTTGCTCCACCTCCTATTTTTGAAGAATGAAATGTCACAGACAGAATTTCCTAATACCATGTCCCAGCTCTCCAAGATTTTCAGGCAGCTGGTTGTAGTTGGGAGTAGCTGCTTTGCCCTGGTTTTCTTGGCTCAAGAAGCCACCATAATGTTTTTTAAAAGGACTAAACCCAAACCTCTGGAAACTGAAAATTTATTTAATTATAGATGAAGCTTTGGCAGGACTTAATGAGGAAAAGTTCTAGACATCACAGTCAAAATTTAGGGGATGTAGGTTTGTGCTTTCAGCACTATTTAGAACATACTGGAAGGATGCTGAATTTCTCTTCCATCTGAGGCATGGCAAAAATACGTGCTGTTTAATTTGGTTGTGCTTGGAAGCTTTTCATGAGGAATTTGATGAATTAGATGTCAATAAAAATGGTTTTTTTTGTTTCCACTTTTTGTACACTGGTCATTGGCTACAATATTGAGTTTTGAAATAAAGCATAAAAATGAATGAAAAACTGTTGTTTTGTATGGAGGTTTTCCCCCCTCTTTTGTTGCAAGTTTTTAATTGTAAAAGATGCTGTAGATGAAGTTTTTCTCCTTAGCACTGCTGTCCTATTTTCCCCGTGATATCCCCGGGGGATCTAACATGAGTTTAAGTAAGTCCATTTTTTCTCGACTGACAGAGCAAATGTTCAGATGCTTTAAAATTTAAAGAGCAAAATGTAGGGATGGGTAAATTAGCTCAGAAGAGGTAGGAAATTCCCATTAAAGCCAAATAGTCTTCTTTTGGTTTGTTTGCTTGCTTAATTCTCCTCGGTTTTGTTTGCTTTTAATTTCCCCAGAAGGATGTTGCATTTTTGGGAGCTTGGCATTCCCAGTATCCTTCACTACATCTAAAACCTCCATGTTTCACCAGGGACTTACAACCAGAAGGCAGAATGATGTGTAAACTTTGCCAGTGAATGCACCTATGTGCACAGGTCCTCCTGCATGAAAATGATTTTCATGGCACGCCGTTGAATGTTCATTAATATTCATGAGGCAACAGAGTTGCTCTGTATATAATAAAGAACATTCTCCTTTTCAAGGACATTTCTTATTTGAAAAAGAGCTATTGTAGTAAGAAGTTTGGTAGCTGTACAAAGCAGTTCAGAAAGTCCAAAAGTGAGTTACTGAAGGTATTTGTGTGCATTTTCTGTTCTATGCGGTTTGAAATGGCTTACACAGAAAAAAATGTAGTGAGGGTCATCGTGCCTATGGGTTGACACCTTCAAGTGGTCTAAAATCCATATTCTTGTGTGGAGTAACTTGAGATTTGCTCTACACGGCATTATTGATTCCAAGTTGGTGTCATTTGGGGATAAGAAGAGTCCAAGATGTTTTGAGGATGACATTTTACCGTTGTTGCATCCACCGAGGACTCGGCCCGTGGTCCTCTCATCTCCCAGTCCTTCCAGTGCCTGGGCAGAGATCGTAGCTCGGAATGCGCGTGTGAGATCCAGCGTGTGCCGTGACAGTCTGCGGTGCGTTTGGGATGCCCTGCCGAGCCGCGGCTGCCCCTGGCAGCAGGTGCGGGGTGCCTGGGAAGATGTGAGGAGACGGCAGCAGCAGCAGCGGCGGCGGCGGCGCGGTGGGAGCGCGGGGGACCGGCACATCCCTGCCCACAGCTCCAGCCGGGATTGCCCCCAGCTCCACATCTGTGCTCCCCGCGCCCTCCACACGCTTGTGCTGAGCCTGGCGCCTTCCTTTCCTTAGGAAACCGGCGTGTCGGGAGAAGTTTCTGCCGGAGCCGTTCATCCCCAGCAGCCACAGCAGCAGCAGCAGCGGAGTGCGGGGCTGCCAGCGGAGCCTCTGGGCAGTCGCCCCGTGCCGGGATGCGCGGGACGCTCCCGCCCAGCTGAGAGTGCTCGGGC
>VYXC01005426.1:201418-391383 GCA_013397175.1 Platysteira castanea
GAGGTGAGGGGATGGGGCGGTGAGGGGATGGGCAGGTGGCAGTGAGGGAATGGGGATGGGGCAGTGAGGGGAGGAAGGCGCGGTGAGGGGATGGGGCAGTGAGGGGATGGGGATGGGGCAGTGAGGGGATGAGGATAGGGCAGTGAGGGGCCGGACGGGCCGGTGCAGGAGGACCCGGCGCTCACGGTGAGAGGCTGAAAGGCTGAGGGGGGCACAAGGGCATCGCGGCTTCTTCGCACTGAGGGAAGAGGGCAGGAAGTAAGCGGGGAGGATGTGAAGAAGGCTAAATCCTCGCTCAAACGCAGAGCGAGCTCCCCTCACGCTGTTTGTAGGACCGCGAGCGGCAGGATGAGGTAGGAGAGGGGAATGTGAATGTGGATAGTGGGAAAGTGCTTCCTAAGGGCTTCCCGCAGTAGTAAGAGCAGTGGGAAATCAAATCAGGCCTTGCTCTTTAAGACAGAAGTCACACAGCCTCCCTGCAAGTGACAGAATGCACCGGTGAATGGATTCTTCTCTTGAAAGTTTTTACATCCTTGCCCTTTTTTGCATCTTCCCTTCCTCCTGTGGCCTTGGCTCTGTTTAAGACCTCTCAGAATAACCTGCTTTGCTGAAGGGACTCTCTGTCAAGGCAGAAAAAAAAAAGTCTTCAAAAACAAATGCTACCTTTGTTTAAAGCTATTTGTGGATCAAGGTTGTGACTTAACTGTGAAAGAGTTCTCCTTTGCTTACATTAAAAACACAATAACACATGAAAACAATCCGAGTCTGGGGAGGCAACTGGGTGGAAATGCACTTCAGGAGAGTGAGACCTTAATGTAGGTTTTACAGTACCTCATCCCTCTGGTGAATAAGTAGGTAATTAGTGGTGGGGCTTTTCTTTTCGTGTGTTATTTGAAGAAATTCTTCAGGGTAGAGGTGGTAATTGATAATGTTTTTAATCTCTCCCACTTTCTTCATGAGGCCTGTAGCTATGGTCTTTAAAGTCCTTTTCAACCCAGACCATTCTATAATTCTGTGATGCACAGGTTTAGATGACAAGACAGCAAGAAAAGGGTGAAATATGGATCCACCCTTTCCAAGTTCCTGTTCTGTCTAAAAGTTGCAGCTACACTCAGTGAGCTGGAGTAGCTGCTGGAAAATGTTTGGATTTGTTGCTGGATGCCACCACTTGTTCGCAGCCCCAAATCTGATGGCCCATATGATCTTACATCCATCAGGTATATGCACTTCCATATATCAGGTATTTGCAATAATTTTCTGCAGCCCCTCTGACAGCACAGCACAGCTTTGGTGTTTCTTCTCTAGCCACAGTGGGTTGGCCTAGAAGAATTAAAGCTGAAAGAAGTAGCAGCTGAATTCAGGTAGGGAGGCTTGAAGACTGGCCCAGTGCCGCGTTACTCCTGCACACCTTTTCTGCGTGTCCTGCTGTAAACTAGAATTAAGAGCCCATGAAAATACCCCTGAGGGTCTGCTGCTTGCAGTGTGTTCCTGGGGGGAGAGGTCCTGCAGCTTTAGGAAGTGTCTGTCGGAGGAAGGCTGGGAATTGTGGTGCTCCTTCCCCAGCCCAGCCGAAGAGCGCTCCAAAGAGAGTGAATTATGCAGGAGACTCCGCTGGCTCGATCAAATTTCTGTCTTTGGTTTCATTGGCAGACTTGAGTTTCACGGCTCCTGAGGTCAGCCTGTTCTGCTGGGGGCTGGAGGAGTGTTCTCAGTGTAAGAGAACTGTGAGTTTCCAGAGAAGCCCCTCAGAGCCCCAGCGTGACGTCGGTCTTCCCATCAAACTAGTTTTCCATTAATTAAAAAAGTAGGCACCCTAGATAGCGTGAACTCCTTGGTGAGGATAGTGGAGACAAGTTATTTATCTTCCATCTTTTAATCCTTTTCTCTTGGTGACCTTTGCTTATTTCTTCTGTGTTGGTTATTCGTGTCTCTGGCAGACCTGAAACAGCTTTGCTGAGACCTGCAGGAGGATCACTGCTCTATTTTCTAACTTCTCAATCTTGTCCTAATCAAAAATGTAAATATATGCATAATTATTTGCATGTCATTAACTTCCAAAAAACACCCTCATGCTAAAATCAAGGTTTTTTGAAACCCAATTTTCCTGACTGCCTGAGAAGTTACACCTGGAATTCGCAAACCATGAATTCTGAGAACATAAACTGCTTTCAGCACTGCTGTTTGCTTTCTGCTTTACTTTTTTTCCCAGTTCATCCAGGGAAGAACAGTAAATTAAAAATACGATGATAGTGATTTTTCAAACGAGGTTCTTTCTTCAGTCTTCATACTTCAACAGAAAGTTTTGTAATTAAAAATGAACAAAGTTGGCGTGGTATATACTCACTATACACTCCTTTTGCCAGCACTGAACTCATTGTGATAATTTATGAACAGAGCATCTAACACATTCCAGAAATTCCAGGGAAATGTGGATGGGAGCTTGCAGATTTCGAGGAATACAGGGAAACCGGGAGAAAATAATGGCCTTTTGAGCTAGGCTGGCAATGTAGCTGCCCCTGGATTTCGGTTTCCCTGGCACAGGGCTCTGTAGCTGCCCCGGGATTTCGGTTTCCCTGGCACAGAGCTTTGTGTGTGAGCTGAAGGATCCGGCTGGGAGTGTCTGTGGGGAGCAATCAGCAGCCCGGGATACGGCACGGGCACTTTGCCAGCAGTGTACGGGAGTGTGTTTTTGTGAGAAATGCTGGGAATGAGAATCCCCGGGCTCTGGCGCGGCTGCGGAGGTGACTGTCACTGCCATGTCACAGAGGCTGAGTGTGCGTGCTTGACGGAGGAGTCGTTGCACGTTTCGGGATAAGCAGATGAGGTTGAATTCACGTTAAAAACCCAGGGCCTGGAATGTGCGTTTGCTATGCATGGCTTGCCCAGAACTCGGGGCTTGTTTTAATAGGCTGCCTTCAAGTCAGTGAGTGTGGGAGCCAGCACAGGGTTACCCTGGATCAGATGCCAGAGCGTGTAAGGGCTCTCCCTCTCTGGAAAAGCTTTGGAAACAGGATTAGCAGCAGTGCTGCAAAGCCCGTGTGCTGCTGGATGTGCTACACTGTGGTTACAAACACAAAGTCGGGACGCCTTGGGAGCAAACAGAAAGGGCCGCTGCTATTCAGTGTAGCAGCTTTAACATGTCCCTTCTTTTAGGAAGGAGGGCAAACCAGTGTGCAGCAGTTCTGTTGATACAAATAAAAGGTCTACTTCTAAATAGCGAGATAAAACATAAGACAAACTGTGGATCACATTGAAGTTCCAGTGATATTTGGAAGAGCTCTTCGGTTTCTATGCCAGGACACAAGCAGCTGTCTGATGCCTGAGATGTATTTCACACTCAACACTGCTTCTAATGAATTTCTGTATTAAAAGTTAAAGGTGTATGGTCTCCCACTTAGGAAAAACTCCAAACAAACCATTTTTTTTTAGAAATTGGTTAGGACACTGTGATGAGAAGAAGCAGGAGAGGGCAGTGCACCCGTGTTCACTCCTGAGCATGGATTCTCCTGCAGCAGCGTGTGAGGAATGTGCGTTGTGCTCAGGACGCTGGGAGCACCCGGGGAGGATCTTGGTGGGTGTGCATGGTTGAGCAATGGGATGCTTAATGAGGGGATGCTGAGCTTTGTAGTCAGCGTTGTGCCAGCACCACCTCACAGGCACCAGAGACTCTGACTGCCTCCACAATGCAGTAAAATAGGCCAGTGGCTCTGCTCCATCCCCAGGGCCAGAAGGCACAGCTCCCTCCCACGTGCTGAGCTCGCTCCTCTCCAAAACAGAGTGGGACTGACCAGGCTGGCTCCATAAACAAAAAAAAAAAGTGGGAGTGACCAGGCTGGCTTCTTCCAAAAAGGAGTGAGAGTGACCAGACTCACTGTCAGAAATGGAGCCTTTAAATGCCTGTATTTGGATTCTAAATATCGCTGATTTGAGTTTTGGTAGCACCATTACACCTCACCAGCTCATCACTGCAATTTCAGACTCCCAGTGCATGAGTGCTTTTGTTTAATTAAACTTTACTGACAAAATATCAGTGGTGACAACATATGAGAATTGTGATGAGGATGCAGTTGGAAATACACTTCTGGGACTAACAGCCTTTCAATTACAAACAGGAGATGTTTACTCTGTCTGAGTAAATTTTGAAAGTGAACCTCAGAAAACCAGTTAGTTAAACCCTGAAGCTGTGAAACCAGCAGCTTAAGCTTTAAATTTAAAGTTCAGTCACCAGAGTGTAACAGAGAATACATTCAATAGTCCTTAACCTGATTATCAAGATATTACTCCTTTAATTTGTGTTACTGCTTCAATATAAATATTCCAAATCATCCAACCATTCCACTGTAATGAATTTTACCTGGCGATGTGAGAAGAGACTGTGCATCTTGAATAGTTTGAATTCTGCAGATGATACTTTCACATTGCTGTGTCTGGCAGGGAGATCTGTTCCTGGGTCA
The DNA here is from genome assembly GCA_013397175.1 of Platysteira castanea. Classification (NCBI taxonomy): domain Eukaryota; kingdom Metazoa; phylum Chordata; class Aves; order Passeriformes; genus Platysteira; species Platysteira castanea. The sequence continues at coordinate 205,873 of VYXC01005426.1, forward strand.
TTTCTCATCGCTGGTGGTCACTGATGGGTTGTAGCAGCTAGAAAGAAGGCCAGCCGGACTACTGAGGGGAACATGTAGGGGAGGAAAAGGAAGAAAGAGAGCAGATATTAAAGAAAAAGAGAAGTTAGAGAGGGAGAGAAATGACCAAGATGAGTTCATAACCAGGGAGAAAGTGTTTGCAGTGGAAAAGGCAACAAGTGTTAGGAAAAGTCCTAAAAATGCCACGTATTTAATCCTGCTGATAAAAGAATCTCTATTGTAGTGAAAACTGATGTCTCAGTTTTCCACCCTGTAACAAATATAAAATGCTTTCCCAAATTTAGCTTTACTCCCAGTATACCCTTTGGCTTCCTGCATTTCTGATTGAACTGGTGCTCTGTTTCTTCATTAAGCTGTAAAAGTCACAGTTAGTCAATTTTGCCCCTGAAAATCTATAATGTTGCCTTAGGTGTAAAAGATTCTCCCCTTCTTGGGGAACATTTAAATGTCTTGTCTCAGAATTTTTTAGTAAGAAAGCTGGACCTAAGTCTTGGTAGCTTGAGGTGTCACTGATGGTGTGTTTTGATGGTGTGTTCTGTATTTTGCTCCAACCTAATTTTTAACCAAAATCTTCATTTAACCAAGGCATGCAATGAAAGAATTTGAAACCAGACTTTTCTGGGTACATGGAGGAGCTTTAGTGCTGAGAAAATCCTGTGCACAGATCCCATGAAACCAATATTGAATGAGGGCTGATGGCAGAAACTGTGATGTGCAGTGGCCTGGCAGAGAATTATGTTGATGTTCCTCATATATTTTGAAAGCAGCTTTTCCAGGGCAAGAAAGTGATGAGAATAGGGTGTGTCACTGGGAACCATGTTGAGTTTTGGTAAAGCCACATTTTGATCAAAATTGATGTGTATCAACGCTTTCCCATCTCCCTGCTATTTTCTAATGTTTTACTGTCACACAGGGAGATGTTTTTCAGTTGATCAAAACCCAGTGCACTGAGTTCCTCCACCACAGAACATTCCCACCTGAGTCTTCCCCACTGCCACGCTGCAGATGGGGAAGAATGGGACACCTGTCCCTACTGGTCACCTCCTCTCCAGAGAGGGATTTGCAAAAGATCTGATCTGATCAAAAATGAAGTGTAATAAAACCTGTGCCACTTGCCAGCCTCTGGATTACTCCCAGGGCATGTCCTTATAGCTTAGATATTTCCAGAAAAAGTAAATTTTAACCTGGCAGGTAACTGGCCTATGGAAATCTTCCAGTAGGTCCTTCAGAGCAGCTGCTTTCCTCTAGGATGCCCCTCAGAGCATGGCATTGCTGGAGCAAGCTCAGCAATTTGGCCCCTTAATTTAACCTGGCATGTGTTCATGTCTGTGGCCATTGCTTCTGACAGCAGATTTTGAAGCACACTCCAAGTGATCCTGGCTGTATGAAAACATCCTGACTTCTGAGATGATCTCTAGCCAAGCAGACAACATTCTCCTAGGACAGGGCTGTGTGGAGTACATTGCTATTAGTTTTGTTTCTGTGCATTACTTTAATGATGCTGCCATCAGTGCAGTGGACTGGACAATTTCTGTCTTCTCCAGGAAATACCGGGATAGGGTTTTGTGAAGCATGTTACAGCCTGGAAAACATAAGTCAGATGATACTCATTCCTACTGCTTCTGCTCACCTACCCTTGTTACCCTCTTCAGCTTAGACCTGGCAAAGATGAAAAGTTTCAAGTGGAATGGCAATGCTTTTTGGTAGACAGGCTTGTCTACCACTGCAAACACTTTCTCCCAGGTTATAAGGATGTAATTCCTATTGGGACAAGCGGGATTTGGGTTCCTGAGGGAAGGAATGGAGCTGTCCTGCTTGCCATCATCATCTCTCTGAGATGGGCCTGAAAGCTGCTTGGGAAGTCAGCAGTTCACAGAAATGTAATGCTTCTGCTGCTGTTTGCTTCCAGCTCTGTCCCATCCCCTTGGATCCATTCTCTCCCAGCTGGAAGGCACCATCCCACCAGGAGAGAGGAGCAGGCTCGCCCTCGTGGGTGCCCTCGGAACCGCTCTGCTCGTGGACACAAGGTGAGGTCACAGGGGGCACAGAGGCTTCTCACTGCAGGGAAAAGCCATCTCAGGGTGAGCACTGCATATCCCTCCTGGCCTTTCACCCCACAGGAGCTGTCTCACACCTGTGGATGCTGGTTTTTCCCTGTTTTCTGCAAAACTGAACCAAGCTCACCATTTTTCATGGTGTGATGGAAGGCAAACATGCACCGCTTCGCCATCAGGATCACATTTACCTGGTAGTAAAGATCACCCTAAATGAATATTTGAAAATGTATCATGGAGCAGCTTAACTTTTAGCAAACTCTACTTTTTTCCTCTGGCCTTTGCACTTGTACAGTCAGGCCTGAAAAGTGTGCCACTGTGAATGCCACTTCCCCTGTCAGTCAAGGAGACTGAATGTGTAGGACAAAGCCAAGGGAAATTTTTACACTTCAAAACTCAGGGAAAACATTTGAGGAACGAAAGTGTTTATTTTCCCTGCTTGGAGGTCCTCAGCTGGTGTCAGCAACTCTGCTGAAGTTGGTTATTTATGCCAATATTCAGACTTCAAAACTGCAAGTGTTAATGCAGAGAGCAGCCCTTAAATGCCACATGGAAGAAAATATGTCAAGGTCCTTAAAAGATTCATACCACAAAAAAGTAGTCCAAGGTAGTGTTTTGCTTTTTTATTCTTCTTTTTTCTGTTCCCTCCCCAGAGATCCCAAAAACACCGAATTCCCCGTTTTTCTCCTGAGGAGAGTGGTATTTCCCACACAGCTGTGTGATGTCAGTGCAGTGCCTGATACCCCATGGAGCTGGGTCATGGGACTCTGTTCCTTTGTTTTCCAGGGGATTATATTTTTAATCCCAAATGTCTGTATATCACAGTGTTGGTGGCTGGTGGCTCTTGCACTTCCCCTTCTATAGAGGACGTGATCTTCGTTTTTAATGAGTTCCCAAAATAAACACCTTCTGTTTCAAAGCAGAAAAGAGAAAAAGGAGCCTTTTTCAAAGTTCAACTGAAAACTTAAACATTTCCTCTCTCCTGTGGTAATCCACCTGTTTGATATGACTTTCTCTTTTGTCAACAAAGCTGGGCTAAAACTCTGAAGATTACTCTGAAACTTTCCTCCCATGAGACTTCAGGTTGACAAAGAAGGTATAAAACTTCATGAAATTAAACTCATCAAACTATTTATTGCTTCCCTTTTTTGCAAAGCTCCCTTACTTGCCAAACCAGATGGGACAAAAATACAGTGGAAATTATGCTGAATGCAGCAGCTTGGCTCTCACTAATACCCTTTTAGGAGAAAATTAATATTGAATTTTTTGGTACTGTTTGCTCATGCTTATGACTTTTTTTCAGAGTGGCAGAATATTGTGTTGTACAAAATGACATGTGCAGTAGTATATTCATTTAATTGCTATTTATTGATACTGAGTCTATCATTTTTAACCTAAACTGAAAATAATATCTTACTGAGATCTTCCGATAGCAACATTTCCTTATTGGTCAGCTGGAAGTGTGAAATGCTCCTGTGAAGTGTAATCTAAATAAAAACTTTTTATAATTTATTTTCCATATCAGTGTAATCATTAACCCAAACAGTGCTGCACAACGTTGTTGCAGTTTCTGTTTTCATTTGTTTTCTTCTTAGGCCTCTCAGCATTTGGCTGCAGCTGAATTGTTTATGAAATTGCTGTTCAGTGTTTCAGCTTGTCTCCAGTCTGTCAACTTCTGCTTTGAAAATTACTTAGTCTCTTTTTAAAATTAAAAAACTGCTTGAACTACATGGTAGTTTTAGCTTTTCAATTTGAAATTTGGATTTTTTTTTTTGTAAACAGTTTATTCTATTGTAATCTCTCAGCAAGTAACTATAAATGATAAATTTTACTACGGCAAAAGAAATATTTAAGTTAGGCTTTAGTCTGTCTTACCCACAGCATTGACATGCACTTTATCCCAAGTGAAAAAATCCCAACCCACTTTTACTGGTCTTTATAAAGCAGTTTATAAAATGCAGTCAATATGAGTGAAAATTGTTCTGTTGTTTAAAGTCTATATTGGATGAGTACCTGATGCTTAAGGAAGGACTTTCCCAACAGGGCAAATATGCTGCAATATCATGAAGGTGGTGGATCAAGTTGGGAACAGTTGTTCATTGAGCTCTGCACCATGAGAGCTGAAAGCTGGAATTTGTAGTTGAAATTTGGGTTTAAAGTTTGGTTTAAAATGGATTAAGTACATTTTTGCACAGTGGATGTTGTCCTGTGTGGGCTTCGCAGAACGTGACTACAAAGACAAAGCTTTCGATAAGGGTAAGAGTCTTCTTGGAGCAAGGCAAAGAGATTTCCACTGCTGCCCTCTGAGCAGGACTGGGGTGGGCTGAGACCTGAGCAGGCTCTGCACCTGAGTGCTGCTGAGCTGGGGAGCGTGTCCACCTCAGCCTTGCTGTTCTCTGCTCGCTGTGGGAGGAAAACCTCAGCAAACCACTGCCAGCACAATGGCTGTTGGAAGGCTCTTAGGAATTGTGCTTTATTTAGGGGAAAGGGAAATTTTTTTTTTTTCTGTATTTTCTCTCTATGAAATGATGTCTTGATGGATGCCGGGTTTTCAGAGCTTCTAGGAAGTCCAAAAATAAACCTCAGTGCATTATGGGGAAACTTGGTAAGCTCTTAATTGAAAATATTACATCTCAGGTGGGACTTCCACTGATAAGGTTGTGTTCTAATCTGTTCACAATATTGTTTGCAAATTGAATCATGGATAATGAGCATGAATAACCAGTTTGCTAATTATGCTGCTAATAGGTTATTAACAGCTGATCCTGTTTGCACTAAGTGATGATACTTGTTTCAGGTTGCTTCCTATTGTGTTTAGCAGCGTTAATGAGGCACACGAGATGCTGGTGTGATTTGTCCTCTGAAGGATCTCCCACTTTTACTGAGGTTGGTAATGCCATCACGTTCATGATGCCAATAGGAAAAATGTAAGGATAGGGCTGGTAGGAGCTGAGGGGCTGTGGAGATGCAGCCACTCACACCATGCTGCTGTCCAGACAGGAAAAGAGGAGGCCCAGGGTGTGAGTTTGACATATTTATAGCGTGATTTAATATCTTTGACTTTGTTCTTTATTTCTTTCCCAATATTCCAGTTATTCCTGTGAACGCAGCATGGAAAACTGACATTTGCACAACGCTGGCTTTCTGGATCGGGAATAATTAGCTCCATTTCCAGTGCTGTGTGTTTGGAATTGGTTTTGCCCGTGTCACTTCATGTTAATCAGCTTCCTATTCAAAATGCTTTTTCCTTGCCCAGTCATCTCTCTCCTGCTGCTCCCTGTGGCCAGCTTCTCTCCTCCCTTCAGATTTGTCCCAAACCTTGTTGAAAGTTAAGCTGGGAGCACTCAGAGAGTGACCTAAGTTTTACTACTTGCTGCAGCTTCACAGACAACTCCTGGTTCCTACCCTGTAGGAAATAGGACCCAGAGCTGCTCTTTGGAGGAAGAGCCCTCTCGGGAATCCCCCAGGATAGCTCAGGATGGTCAGGCTGCTCAGATCTCACTCTGGATTATTGCCAGTAGTGGCTTTTGCAGCTGTTCTGTGCTCTCTGCTATTATTTCTTTCTTTCACATAACCAGGAAAGCATTCTCTGTCACCTGGAGATTAAAGAATTGCTTAATGGAAGCTTTATACATCTTCCAGCAAATGACTGTTTTTGTATTTCACACAAAAAATGTGCTCTTTGAAGTTCCAGGGACTTCCTCTTTTATTTTTTTTCTGTGGTGCACCTTGGGATTGTGTCTCCGGTCAGGGTGACATGGTGCACATTAGTTTTGCTTTGTTCCTGACAGACACACACCTTGTCTTTTCAGGGTAAGGAAGGGAAGGACTGTTTCTCTCTGAGGTTGCATTTGAATAAAATTACTCTGTTCTCAAGGTAGTGATGGCTCAGAGGCTGCAGCTACGCTTTGTATATTGAATATTTGAATTCATTTAACAGGCTGCATGGCCATATACTGCTTAGGGGCATATTAACATTTATTTTTTCAGCATGGAAGGTCAGTTCTCCACAGAGCAATCTCCCTGTTTGTAGAGCTGCTCTAGTGATCTGTAATAGCTGAGTGTCTTTTTATAGGTGTGTATGACTTCTTCAATACCTTCCTTTTGGGGGTGTTTTCTTAGTATGATATTATTTCATAGTTTTTATGGGATTAAACAAACAACTTTGTGGATAGCAAAACTAAGTCACATGGGCAAGACCGACTAACCTGTGCCAGGGAAAGGAACAGACTGAATAGAAGAAACACATGACGAAAGACAGAGTGACCCATACTTGAAAGTGAGAGAAAAATGTATGTGCTTCCTTTAATTGTACTTAGTGTACTCTAGGCAGTGCCAGCTTTGTACAAATGGAAGACCTTAAATTGCACTGATAAAATGAAAAGGGATGCAGTGCTAAATAAACCCCCTGTGGAAAGAATAGATGGTGCAGTAGGTCCTGTGCAGTAGATCCTAGTAAGAAAATCCAAACAAATAAATTGATGCCTGGCATAACTCTGCTGCAATATGTTATGTGAGCAAGGAATTTATATCTGTGGCTCAGATGCTCTGCTGGTATGGGTAAATGAAATCTCACTCTGTGGCGATTCAGAGAAGGGACAGCGTTTTTCACCTCTCCCCAGACCCTGAGGCAGCAGACCTTAAATCCAGCACTTTGATCCAGCACCCAGCGCCGGTACAACCAACGGCCTCAGTGCGGAGCGAAGCCGGGGCAGGGCTGACCCACCCGTGCCAAGCTCACCTCGCAGCCCCGGGGATGTCCCAGCAGCACAGGTGGCACTCTCAGGGGTGATGTGCTCAGTGAGGGGCAGTCGGTGTGACACAGCCGTGTCTCACAGCTGTTCCACTGGAGACAGCTGCAGTCAAGTGTCCTTCACATGAAATACCAGGAGCTGCCTTCTTGGGGGTTTCTTTTCCAGTTGTAATTCTCCTGCAATGAGCATTTCAGTGTGTTTTCAGCAAAGGTAAATAAGTGTTGCATAATTTGCTTGATTGGCGTGGGTTTTATTGGTCCAGCTTGAGCTCCCCACTGAGATTTGGGTACATCTGTCAGTTTTATTCTCTTTTCTCCCATCCCTTTATCAGGGATGTATTTGCCTGGGAGCAGTGGCTTCCCTGGGGATGCTGGGTTGTTAAGGAGACTCAAAATTTATACCTGGTAGTTTTGAACCAAGATTGTCATCTTAATACATTGCTTGCATGTGGCTGTTGAAAATGTACACGTTTATGAATTTCTAAGTTGTGAAAGCTTCTATGTTCTTCAATTTGTTGTGCTTCCAGCTCCCTTGAACCTTGGTTGTTGCTATCTGTGCTCCTGAGGGAAAGAAGAGAATCTTGTCTCAACTAGGGCTGGATTAGGAGTCCATGTCCCAGATCTGTTGATCTGGGAGAAGCTGAACAACCTATATTTTGACAAGCAACCTACACAATTTTTAACTTGTGTGTGCTTTTCCCTCTTTTTTACTTGTTTTGCTTGTAATTTTCTCCATGGAGAGCCTGTGCGCCATCACCTTAATTAGGCCTGATGAATTTCTTGAGATTGCATGCCTGCAGCTCTTAACCTTTGTGGCTTGTTATGTGCATGGTGATTTCCTCGCTAGACCTTCACCAAATTTTAGATTAGCACAGATGTTTTCTTAATGTTGAGATGACTGTCATAGCAGTTTAGTAAGAACAGTTCAATCTTCCAGGAGAGATTGATATACTTACTTGAAAATTATTTGAAATATTGCACTTTGAAGTGCAATACGTTGCACTTGACCTTGCATCTCTCTTTCACTTAAATACTGCTAGTGATATAAACTATTTTTTAACCCAATACCCCCAAATACTAATAATCCTGTCCACTTTCACCAAGCTAAATGTGTTGCCAAGAAACTGAACAGGATGGGGCTGGGTTGACCTGTGTGTTCACTCTCATGGAGTTGCAGGCAAGACGTGGCAGCTGAATAATTCGTTTGTGAGCAGGTCACCAGGGCTGTCCTTGCGCAGGCCAGTCACGACAAGGCTCTCTCCCTTTCATTACTCCATCTTTCATCTCTCTCCGCTCAGCACAGCTCAGCCAGCAAAGCTCACAGGTTCCTATCTTTCACTAAAATTCCTGTCTTGAAGGGGATGATAAAGAAGCAGAGGCTGCAGCTGCCCTCAGTGATTTGTGATTTATAACTGAGGGGAGAGATCTCCCTCTTGTTGTCACAACAGTGACAAGTGTTGCCACAACGCAGCAGTGATTGTTTCGATGGGACATGTAAATAAAACAGAGCCATCTGGACTGCTAAAAACACAGCAAACACAGAATTCTGCTACTGGGAGTGGATTCAGGCTGTTTCTCCCTTTTAGGTAATCAGAATCTGTGGATTTCATTCACCTCTTGAAAGTATTTTTTCTTTTTGGTCAGCAGCTGGTAACATTTACAACCCTTGGAAAGTGCTGAAGTCCAAAAAATCACCAGCCTGCCTTTTTTGGGTACATACAGCCAACAGGTTTCCCTTTGATCTAAGGCTCAACATCCAGTTTCGGGATAGATAGGAAGTGGGTACGAGTTTTCCTGTGAATCTGAGTTTCAAAGTTCTCCACCTTCTCGTAGAACAAAAGACCAGGAAATGTTGAGTCCAAAATTTAGGACTGAATTCATTGAGTTGGACAGAGCCGAGGAGTTACATGAAAAATTACATGCAAGGTGAGCACCTCCTGGCTCTTTGGAGAGCTTTTATTATTTAGCAGTTGTCAGGGATTTTTGCAGTATTTGGGAAATGAAATAATTATGAGCCGTGAACCGAGGGCACATTTTTCTTTCATTACTGATGGCTGATCATTTGCAGTAGTCCTTACTACTTCAAACATATTGCCATTTTATGTTTAGATAAGCATAGGAAGGAGGGATTTTTCATGCCATAGCTGAGTATTTTTTTAAGCTACTACGATCAGGCAGCCAAAATGCAGGATCTGCTGCTAGACCTATCTGGAATTATATTATTCTTTATATGTTGTGGCTTTATGTGCCTTCAAAGAGGCAACATGTGGGACTGTGGAGGTTCTCTGTCTTTAACGTATATGCAATTAGCAGTGCATATTTATATTGTTGGGATTTGGACAGGAATTGCATTTTGGGGTTTATTTTCTTGCTGCTAGCATGAACTTGCTGCCATAAGCAGTGAATAATCTGAAGGCACAAAGCATCTGGCGTTTCTGAAGATCATTCTTTGCTCCCACACAATATACAAGCATTTAGGCCATTGTGTTTAGGCTGCTGAGGAAAAAAAGATGAGAGTAGTGGAGCATAGCAAAAACACCAAGAGAGATACAAATATGTGAGTTCATTCCAGCAAGTGTTTGAGCAGCTGTAGACTTCATATTTAGTTCTGAAAAGGTCCATGTGGAATTCTGTTTGGAATTTTAAATATGTGCCCAAATATGGTGTCTCCTGATGAATAAAATAACTCTTTTTCCACTTCCTTGAACAGTTTTCCTGATTCTGTTTGCATTTCCACCTTGTGACCAGGCTCTATTTGCTCAGGCTTTACATAATGACAGGATTAGCTGATAGTAGCCTCCCAAAATCTCAGGTAGCTCTTCCCTTGCTCCACTCATTTTTCAGCTCATTGCCTTGTTCTTTGCTGAGCTGGAATCAAATCAGGTTTGGTTATGACATCTCTCCCAGGCAGGGTTTGTGCTGGAGACACAAGCCTTGGTCTTAGTGCTTCCCTCAGTATTTGAGCTCTCAGTTTAACTTGGGGCAAAGTGGGGAATTCACCGTGTGTGTGTTTGGGCTCTGGTAGTGCCAAAGACACCTGGGAGTCTCTGAGCATTGCTAAACTAATGGACTGCCTGCAGCCTGGCAGTGCTAAGTGCCTTCAGCTCCCTGTAAATTACATCAGTTTTCTGTTAGAGCAGCAATCAGGACCTCCACACAGCATAACTGGCCTGCTTTAGCAGGTTTTAACTAAAATGGGTTGTGTTAAGGGTTCTGTAGTCAAATGAGCTCTGCTAGTGTTCATGTTCTGCAGACTTCAGGTGTGAATTACCTTTGATTTCAGAGGCTGCTAGGAAAAACATGAGCCTATGTGCTACTAAGAGGGTCTTCAAGGTGGATGTCATTTTTATGTAGCTGACAACAGAGAAAACAGGATGCTGTGATCGTGTTTGTGTGCAGAAAAGTTAGGGTTAAATGAATGAAATGTGTCCTTTGAAGTTGTATTAATTTAGGCGTGCTCATCCTGTCACTGAGTGCTCCCAAGTGCTTCATTTTTGAGTGTTTCAGTGTCTCCCTTTTCTGTGCCATCCTCAAAATTAACAGGGATGGGTGTTTCTCTGTGGCTGTGTGGGCATCCGTGCAGATAAGCTGGCTGATCAGCTGGGAGCCAGCTCAGAAACGGAACCTGGGAATTCTCTGGCATTGGAAAAGAATGAAGAAGTTAGGCAGAAATATTCACTCGAGATTGCTGATAGGGTTGTATGATTTTTGTTGACTTGGTTGTGTGAGTCAGAATAAATACATGCTTGTAGTTGAATTTATTTTTGGTTAGTCATTTTTACTTTCCTAGGTGTGCACCTGGGCCTAGAGAAACACCCCCAAACGAGGCTACCTTCCTGTGTGGAAAATTCCTTAAACTGTGGGAAGAGGAACGGGAAAATCTCGGCATTTTCATTCCGCTTGCTCTAAAACTCATCCAATTCTTGGAACGTTTTCTTGGTTTGCCAGACCTGGGGGAAGGTTTGCCCTGTGTCAGATCTTTTGGAATGTTCCCTGTGCAGCACAGCGGTACAGCAAGGCCTTTCCTGCAGCAGTGGCAGCAGCTGGGCTTGGGAGGCAGCGTCCCGGCTGATTCGCCGGGGGGAAGAGAGCAGGGACGAGGAGCTGAGGAGAGAGGCCTATAAATACTGCATGGCTGCAGCTCTGCTGCTCCCTGAACCAAGTTAGCACTGCTACAGTGAGCTCTGCAAAAATGTCACATCCCTTCACTGCTCAGCACCGAATCGTGTGGAAATCGCCAACTGCACTTTGGGCGGGTTGGCTTGGAGCTACCCTGGTGTTTTACATTGATTGGGAAAATGGCTTGTGTGACTGTGCTGTCAGCCTTTCTTCCCTTCCTTGTCCATCTCCTTCCACTTTCCAATGGCTCTGGAATTTCCTACTCAACTTCAGCCAAAGGTTTTAAAGGATCAGAAATCCCCCAAGGTGTTACGTTCCTACAAACATGTTAGAAACGGGTGATTAGGTGTAGGAGAGAACCCCACTGGAGCTCCCATGGAGGGAAAAGCTCGTTGCCTGTCATGGCTGGTGTTTTTCCTGAGAGATGAGCCTGTGCATGGCCCTGCTCTCTTGCCCAGCCACACATGGAAGCGATGTCTGGAAGGGAAACCTCCTGCAGTAGGAAGTGCTGGGGATGCGCAGTAACCGAGGATTTCGCAGCACAGAGATTTATTTAGGGATGCATCGGAGGCTCTGAGACAAAGAGGAGCTTCTGCTCAACTGATCCTTTGCTTGATGAGAGGGAAAAGCAGGATCTGGGAGGGGACTTGTTCTTTGTCTGCCAGCGGGTGTTAAGAGAATCCTTTTGCAGAAGCAGGAGAAGGGCAGTTGCTCACTCTTCCAGTGACAATGTCTTTCTCCACTGTGTAACATACCCAGCCTCATTAAGAAGCCAGGATTGGCACAACTTACTTTTTTTTCTACGAATTTGCAGTATATAAATACTCTCATTTAAAAAGCTTTTCCCAGCTCTTGGCAAGCCACGGGTTTACAAGTTGATTTGCTTATCCTTAGGGTTAGCTTTGGACAGCACAGTGAAAAAGAAGTCAACATCCAAAATGCAAAGTGGAATCATGCTGCTGGGTAATTTTTGTAAATAGAAGAGTTTGGCCTCCACACAGAATAAACAGCTGGCATTCCCCTCTCTTCCACGATCAAGTGCAAAGATTCCCTGCAAGGAATTTATTTGTGTAGGATATTTAGTAGCTGAATGCTTAACATTTATGTTGCCTTTGTTATTTCTGTTGTTTACCAACAAAGTCCAAAAATATTTGCCAAAGGTGCAAGCTGTTGCTGTGATCTTAGCTTTATTCAGTCTTAGCAATACCTGTCCCAAACTGACCAAGCTGTAAATCTTTCCTAAACGCAACAAAGCTTGGTCTTAGAATATGTTAAGCTGATGTGTCAGCATTTGAGAGCAGTTTTGGAAAGTTTTATCTCTGACATATCCAGTCCTAGGTTATTCTTCCTCTCTCTGGATCCACTTAGAAACTGGAAGCTGGTGTGTAAAAGAGGGAGTTCAAAAGTAAAAGCAGTTCATCCCATCTCAGAGATTAATAAACCTTTTAGGTCAGTTTGTTTTGCTTTACTTTCAATCTGCTGACTTCTTTCCTTGCCCAGATTCTGGTTTTTGCCATGTGAGAACCAGCTGCTGAATTTTTTACCTACCTTTTCTGTAGCCCCAGTGATCATGGAGATCACATTTTTATCCCCCACCCTAAAAATGCAAAACCTGCCAGGTTTAATCTCAAATGCAGCTGACACTGGTACAAAATACAGTAGTTCAGTGTGGGAAATGTCCTTCAATAGTCTCTTTTGTTGCTGCTGAAAGAGCAGAATCACACAGGTGCTGGAACCAGATTTGCAAGTATTTTCTTCCTGCTCAGAACATTTTGGATAGGAATGTTTAGTGAAATATGTCAAAGTCTCTCTTTAAAATAAAGAATGGGCTTAAGTACACTGGAAGTTTAATAATCCAGCAGTATTTTCTGATGGAGAACCATACAGCAGAGTACAACAAAAAGGAGAGTTCGTCAAACTTGCTGTTGCAATGCAAATACCTGGATTTTCCCTTCCGTTTCTATCTGCAAAAAGAGGAAAATACATAACAAGAAAGAAATTTTTTTTCCATCATAAGCTTCTAGCCACCAATGAAGGCAATGAAATTTGAGCCCAGCCACGCACGCTTGGGAGCACGGCTGGGTATGGATACCTGGATCCATGCTGTGCCCAGAGCTGGACTGTGGTGCTAGCACATTTGCTGATTAGGGGAGCCCCTTTGGGGGCCTGGAGACAGCAGACCCTAATTTCAGGTTCTCAGCTGGACGTGTGGGGAGCAAAACCAAGCATCTCGCTGCTCGTATTTGGGCAGACCAGCAGATGCACGTTCCAGGGATGCTCAGAGCTTTGGCAAGACTTAAATCAAGGAGATGTTTGTGGGAAACAGCAGAGCAGCACCTTTCACCTTCTGTCAGATCTAGCCTGAAATGATGTCTTTCTTGATAACTAGAAGAGCCTATTTTTGTCTCAGTACTGACTTCATGCTGCCAGAAGCACTCTGGGATGAGTGAAGCCATGGTAGGCTCTGCCCTTGCAAAGCTATGCATAATATTTATGTTACATATGAGGAATACTTTGGAATCCAATTTGCAACGTAGTAAACTTCCTCTCTCCTTCTCCTATCAAAATCTTCTTCATGGAAAAAAAAAATCTCCTCGAGTGTTTCTGCTTTATAGATTTTAAATGGGGTGGCCATTGGGTCACTTAATTTCTTTCTTCAGTTATAAATCTTTACATCTTTCTGGGTTTTTTTCAGGAATCTGAGATGAAAGCGAACTAGATTCTGATGATCGTCTTGACACTGTTGCTGTCACCTGTGTTGACAGGTAAGTGTGCCAAACTTGTTTTGGAGAGAAAATGTTTAATTTGTTTTTGTCAGGTAGGCAAACCTACAGTTACAGCCCAGGACCTCAATGCTGGGTTGTGCTGGATTCTGCAAAGTGAGTGTTTCAACAAACAGGTGGTCAAAAATGCTTCAAAAATCTGCTTGTTCTCCAACAAGGAAAATGTTCCTCCTTCTGCTTTATCATGTTGGGTGGGTTACAAAAATGATCTCAGAGCAGAGGAATTTGCAGCTGAACTGCAGCCTGGAGTGAAGGTGGCTGGAAGATATTGTTGACTTTTATCCTGTAGTTGCTTATCACCATTTCCCAGAGCAGAGTGGAGAGAGAGAAACACAGCAGGCAGGGAATGATGCAGTGAGAAAGTGATTTATTTAATTAATTAACAACTCTTTTATAGGTTTTTTTTTTCTCATGGTTCAATTGATCAATTCCTCAACCACTCCTTGGGGTGATCGGGCAACTATATTGAAAGTATTTTCCTTACTTGTACTAAAAACAATATGCAACTGTCCTATAGTTTACAAACTGTACAGATAGCTTCTGTGAGAAAGAGAGCTTTCTCACAGAATTAGAGAAAAACAAGAAAAGTTCCTGCAAGCAGCAATTTTTGTATCCACATTATTCTCCTCCCCAAAGTACCTGAAAATATGGACTAGCAGATAGACTAATGCTATCATGCTTCTTGTATTAGACATGACAGCCCCTGTTTTTATCTATGAGCATTTTATTAATGAGTTCCCTGCAAATTTGCAGCTGATGTTAGAACTGGGTGAAGAATTTCTTGGCTTTTGTACTGTCCCACAGTTAGGTGAGAATTGATGGACTCGAGCCTCTTGTGATACAGCACAATCATACTTCTTTTTTCTCTTTTACCTTACCTAAATGCTGCATTTTCAGCGTTTCCTATCAATAAAGACTTCTAATCTCTACTTTTATTATAAATGTCTTTAGCTTTGCTTTTCTCTGATTCTTACAAAACACAGTTCAAAAAGTTTTGGCAGCACTCTGGAGATGACTTAGAACTTCTTATATAAAACAATTTCTTGAAGTAACGTTGTTTTCTTGGCTTCCAGTTCAATCATTACAAAATAATTGAAACATGAAACTCAGAAATCAGAAAACGAGAACAAAAAGGACACTGATTGAAAATTAGGTTTCCTTTGGTGAAGCATGATGTTTCTGTATGATCTGAAAACTAAAAAACTCATTTTCTCTGTGATAAGAGGAACTGAAGGTGCCTTTTCTTGCACTGGCTGCTGCAGGTGTGTGTGTCAATGTGCATTTATGAACACAGATCAAGGGTTAGCTAGTGAGTCCTAGCAGTGCCTTTGGATGAGCACTGGAAGGAGAGGGAAAATACAGAAATGTGTAAGATGGATTGCTGTAAGCTGTGTGGTGACATGAAGCAGTATAATGTGGAGCAGCAGTCTTTAAAAAGGGAAAAAGGAGAAAGGGATTTAAAAAAGGTGTGTGCCTCAAAGCTCAGTCCAACAAATTTCTATCTTATCAGGGCATTTAATAATTGACTGTTGGCCTCTGTGGGAGGGCCGCTATCAAAGATAAACACACCAATCTAAAGAGAGAGGTGCAGAAACTGGTGTGCAAATTTGGATTTTAAGAGTTGTGTTTGATGGTGTGTTGAGCTGATGGGAATAACTGTGTTCTGTTGGCTGAAAGGTTTAAGTGTGCAGGGACACCTTCCACTATCCCAGGGTGCTCCAAGCCCTATCCAACCTGGCCTGGAACACTTCCAGGGATCCTGAGGCAGCCAGATCTTCTCTGGGCAACCTGTGCCAGGGCCTCACCACCTCCTGAGTAAAGAATTTCTTCCTCACCTAAATCTCTCCTCTTTCAGTTTAAAGCCGTTCCCCCTTGTCCTGTCACTATCTGCCTGTGGGAAAAGTCACTTTCCTCCTTTTCTATAAGCCCCCTTTAAGAAGCGTGTAAGAAAACTCAGCTGATACGCAGAAATGGTCACTCTCCATGTGTGACTGAAAAACCAAGTGGAGAAGAGAAGTTTGGATTTATTAAGAACTGCAGAAAACTTTTGAGGTGAGGCAGCTAGTGATGGCAAGTGTGAAAAAACCCCAAAACCACCTGTGAGGGGGACTAAATGAAAGCTGTGGGAGAACATTAAGCACACATAAAGCCTAACAGCAAATCTCTTGTTAACGCTTCTTTTCTTTAAAAGTGTGAAAAAAAGGTATTTCTAGTTTTATGTTAATGCTGAAAAGGGCTCTTCTTGTGCCGCCTCTGCCTCCTTCATTCCTGCAAACAGCAAAGCAGAGACAGGCTTTCGTAAATCTCATTAATGGGTATGTCCTGAAGGATTCGGTTCACATGATGGGCTTAATTATTGCCTCCCCTGCTCAGCTGTGTTCCAGGGAAAGCGGAGCTGCCTGGGTGCTGTTCCTCCCCTCTGGCGAGGTGCAGGCACAGGTAGCGCTGGCAGCATCGGCAGCAGCGTCAGGAAATGAGCTTTGCATCACAGCTGTTCACACCAGCAGCGCACCTGGAGGTGCTGCAGCAGCAACGTGAGGGGTGCTTCTTACAGCATCACCCCAGCCCCCAGTTCTGTAGAAACCCAGGAGTCCTTCCAAGCACAGTGTCACTGCTTGTCATTCCTAGGAAGTCACGGTCTCACGTGGGTGTCCTTCACAAAGGTTCTGTCAAATCCTGTATCAGCAGCTGCTCTGTTGGAGCATTTAATAAGATCTTTTCCTAAATATTTTCTCTGTGGCACAAACTGATAGTAGTATGCCTGAGTGCAAGTGATGCTGGTTTTCTTATTAGGATTATTTTCTATCCTGATTCAATCAAGATTTTTTTTAAAGTGCTTTTATATTCAGTTTGCATATCTTGATTAGACTGTGATAATTTCCATGGCTGGAATCTCCGAAGTGTGCTGTCAAGAAATTATAAATGGTAATGAATTCACTTAATCAGGACTTCCAGGAGTATAATCAACATGAAATCTAGCCAATTAGAAATAAATCTGTTTAAAGTATTTCTGGTTCTCCAACAACCTCATTTGAGGCCTTACATTACCTCGGACTGAATTAGACACCTACACAGACAGGTAGAAAATACACTTTGTCAAGGAATCACTGTAAAGGGTATAAATGAATCCGGAAATTTTGGTGATGCTGAAATTTGCCTGAGTCTCCAACTAAGTTGCACAGCCACCAGATGGAGAAAAGTTATGGTACCAGCTGTGACTTGGCACTCTGCAGGCCACATCTCGCACGTTGTGTCTAGTTTTGGACCCACCACAGAACAGGAAAGGTATGGACAAACTGGAGCAGGTTCTGTGGAGGGTCACCAAGGAGAAGGAGGCTGAAGTATTGTCCTGCAAGGAAGGGATGAGGTGATCCTGGAAAAGAGCTGGCTTCAGGATGGGTAAAAGCATGGGCAACCCAAGCAGATCTCATTGCTGGGCCTGCTCTGAGCAGGAGGTTGAAATAAAGACCCCAGAGACCCCTGTGACCCAAAGGACTTGGTGATTCTCTGAGTCGAAGGCACAGCAAAGAATCCAGGTCCTTGTGTTCAGGGAGGCAGATTTTATCTCCATTCTGCATTGAGAGAGGGATACTTCAGAAAAACAGCCCTGTTGGTATCCTAAACTATCTCTAGTTTAGAAGTATTGTGAGCAGATAACCTGGGGTGATTTAGCATTCTATTTATTGTTACTATCGAATTCCAAACTAAACCTGGCATTTAAATAGCAAAAGCTGGAAGAGTTTATGAATCCGTATTTTCACACAACAGTCTTTTTATTTTTTGTTCCCCTTCTTTTGCCTAATGGTCACAAAGATGGATCTCATTCTGTTTTCTTCTTGCCTAAGAAGTGATATTTCATTTCTTGAGCTGTTTACTGAAGGTAATAATTAAACCTTGGTAGTCAGTGAGGAAACTGACTCTTTTAATCAGTTTAATTGGGTTGATTGCCTAATTTTTGGCTGGCTATAATTTGGGTAAAATGCGTTTCTTGTCTGCATAATGAATTGAATCAAAAATCTCAAAGGTCAGGAAAATAATTTATTTCTCAGTTATGCTACAGAGTCACTATGCTGCCTGGGTCAGTTTGGCAGATCACTTAACCTTTCCAAGCCTGCAAATATTTTCTCCAATCTGCCATCACCCTCATCCACCTACAAAACCCTATGGTTGTGCCATGAGCACAAATTAAAGCCCAAGATAGGCTTCCCTTGGGTTGGAACATAGCTGGGGAAGATACAGGTAAGGTCAGCAGAGTCTCTTTTTCAAAATGAGCTCTGAAAAAAAAAGTCAGGGAAGTTTTTTGGCAATTAAGAGAAGCTGGAGACCATCTGTCCCTGGGCAGCAGGAATTTTCGCTGCAGACAGACACAGATGGGCAGAGGGGTAGTGAGGACGAGGCACGTGGCTGTGCTTGCACTGGAGTTTGGCTAAAGCAAGGGCTGCTCACCTGTCCTGCTTCTCCTCCAGCCTTTCTGGGTCACCATTTGTTTGTTGCTTCCCCCTGGACTGAGGAAAGAAATGAAGCTGGTGTGAGGGCCAGGGAAAATCTCCCCCTGCGGGGCACTTGGGCTGGGGACTGGCCCAGAATTGCAGAGCTGGAGAGTCTGAGCTCTGTGCCCCCAAATCCCACCTGCAGACACCTGGTGCCCTCTGCACACCTCAAGGGGTGTTTCCTGCTGAGTTGCAATAGAAATGAATTCGCTGAAACTCAACAAGGAAAAGAACCCCAGCATACACAAGGAGAAAGAGTAATTGATTTTATTTGTTCTACCAGCTCTCAACCAAAGATAACTCATCCTTTTATAAGAAAAACAGAGCATCTATTTGAAGCTTTGTGTCGGTAGAGGACACAAGAAAGGAGGCTCTGACACCTTCTAGGTTGAGCAGAAAGAGGAAAAGAGGAACTTTATTTACATTTCTTGTACTTTATAGGTTTCTCAATTCCACAAGGGATTGGAGGACATGTCACTGCCTCTTCAATCCCACTGGAGAAAAAGGATGCTCATCAAACTTTCTCTGATAGTACAAATATGTAAGCAGAAGAACACAGTTAAGCAAACATTAGCTATTATTTACATAAACTCCGTGAGAAAATCATCTGACTCCAAGTTAAAATAGAAGGCTTTAGCAAAACAGGACAACAAAGCTTTGCTTTTTTTTAACTGACATGTTACTCCATTGATTAAACTAAAGCAAACAATAAATCTATTTCTGTCAGCCTAACAAATAAAGTGACATTGTAGCCCCCACCAGGACCACATCTGAGGAAAATTTAGGTTAAACTTCATAGCAAACTCTAAATGCTAACCTGTGTGTAAGGAGGAGAGGGAATCTGCTTTATCTCCTCTCAGGGCTTGATCTAATCTACATAACAAGACAACAGCAGTGCTTCTCCGTTAACATTTAATTCTGTTTGTATTTGAGTTATCAGAAAAAAATGTTTTATGGGTAAAGAGGATAGAGGTTGATAAGCATCAAATGCAAATTAACAAGCAACAAAGCTGCTTTGTCCATCAGGGACGTGAAACTGAGGTAAATGTGTTCAACAAGCTTTGATTTTTTTCAGACTCTGATTGTAAATCTTTTAGAATTCTCTTATGTCCTTTCCCTTCCAACATACATAATCTTTTTGATATTTACGTAGCTAAGTGCAAGCAGAGGCTGGAAGCAGAAAGGCTGGAAGATAAAATGGCTTGCCCTACATGCTTCTGTTTGGTAAGGAAATATGGTGGGCACCCCAAAATGACATTTTTATCCATCTTTTTAGAAACAGACAGTGGCTATCAAAAATTGAAGTGGTGTGATATTTCAGCATTACTTCAAGAACGTGTGGTAACTACTCATGTTGTTGTAGCATTCTTGGTTTGGAAAACTGAAGGGGAATTTTTTCTTTCAGTCAGTGCATCTGCAGCATATTCTGTTGTAGAAAATGTCCAGAATGGGGCACCCACAGCTGCTCTGGGCAACCAGTGTCTCCCCACCTTCACAGTAAAGAGTTTCTTAATAATATTTTATATAAAATCTGTCATGTTATGAAGAAATGCCTTTCTGGATCCAGAACTGGATTAAACGGGATAAACCTTTCAGTGTTTCATGTTGGTGTTTCATACCATGGCTGTTGTTTTGCTCATGAATACAATGTTGAGTCCAAGAAGACATCTCGGATTTGGGATACAAGTCAGCTTGGGTATCTGGGACAATGTGCTTGGTGCATTTCTTAAAAAGTTTTGTTGTTTTCCACCCTATTTGAATTAGTTATTTAGCTGCTACTTACTTAGCTTTTTTTTGTCTGTTTGTTTATTGTCTGTTTAAAGTGGTTTAGAATTCTGGATCAGTACATCCTAAACACATGGATTTTCAAACTGAATGCTGTTTTTACAACTAAGGATCTTATTTAATCCTTCAAAGTGCTGGTTGTTTTGCTGTAAGCAAACTAGAGTTTCCATTGCAAGGAGTGTTTATAGAATGCCTTAGGAGTACCGTTGTCTGTCTGTTGGAAAGCAGAAGTTCGAATAAATGTGAAAACTAGAGGCCATGTTAAAAGCAACCGTAGAAATGAACAGAGCCTGGGAGGTACCTGCTGTGGGACTCACGGGGCTGGACGTAATTCCTTGTCTAGAAGAAGGACCTTTAAATAAAGGTCAGCCAGAATTGCACAGGAAACCTTGCAGGGGCTTAAAAGAAGCCACTTAAGAACTTACATTGCCACTGGGAGTTGGCCTTTACTGTAAACTTCCCTGTGCTGGTTAACATTTATAAGTACTTGCTGTGTTTCCCCTATTAATATGTTTGAATCTTTTTTTTTTTTTTAACATTTTTAACCATTCTAACCCATTTTACTGCTCCACCCTGTGCTGAATCTTTACACCTGGTTCCTCTTCCCACCAGCAGGTTCCGTTTTCTCGTGTTGAAATCTCACTTCAAATGTTTTTCACGTTGAAATTCTACTTCAGACATTCAAAAGCTTTTTCTACATCTGCTTCTCTGCCTTTCTCATTCAGTGCAATGTCTCCTTGTCTCCTGTGTTCTTTGTACCTATCCTTCCCCAAAATGTCTCTTTGCCTCTGCCTGGCTGAACTTCAGCCTTTCCATGGAGATACCATGAGCAGCTGAATCATGTACAGGGAAAATAAATGCTAAGTAGAAGAGACAGAGAACAAAGGAGAAATTTAGCATCCAAAGCTGCTTGGTAATGAAAGAAACTTTAAAAACTACCCTGCATTTGCAGAAATTTGCTTGTGTTGGTTTTGTGTGTGTGCAGCAGTGATAATGGTGAAGTACCTATGTTTAAAAATACTAAAATAAAAAAAACCTGCCTTCTTACAGACCCACTTTGATCACATGATGTTGGCATTTAAGATTCTAAATACCAAAAGTTAATGGGGCTTAGCCTCTGCTTGGCAAGTCTGTGCAAATATAGATGAAGAAGAGAACTCTGAAATAAACAGCAGGCTCAACAATTTCTTCCCACAATTTTCATCTTTTTTCCTTAAAAAAAAAAGGTGGGCTGAAGTCTCACTCTTGAGTGCTTTTGCAAAACAATTTGACACCTGTGTGATTACCCAGCAAAGAAATCAAGGACTGCAGAGATCTGCTCTTTAACAGGGCAGTAAAAACAATCTGGTGGTGCTGGTGAGAACAAATGGATATGATCACTGACTTTAAATATTGATTTCCAATCAGTAATTCAGTTTGGAAGCACGAGATGCCACACTGAGAATCAACAGCTTCAGAGAAAAGTACAGGAGGAATTTTTGCTTGTCATTCTGGTACTGTAGTACTCGTGTCAGCACTCATCTGCTGAAATATTTATCTGGGTGTTTCAGTTATTTAAGAGAAAGATCAAAAATGCATCACCAGAAAGTGAATTTAAGTGAGGGACTGCAGAATGGGGAATAAAGCTGTGATCTGGGGAGTTGTTGTCCCTGTCTGGCGGAGCTGGGAGAACAGGGGGAGCTCCAAGTGCCTCGTCTCCCCTGAGGTTTTGCTGTGGATTGTTTAGCCCTCCTTGTGCACGTTCTGGCTTTCTTCTTGAAGATATTTTCTTTTAGGTTTTGCATTTGGCTGGCTGAGTTTTGTGTCCATGGGTTTCATCCCTGCCCTGGTTGGAGTTGTGGAATTTGGGTGCTGATAACATTTCTGTTGGGGTTAATCAGATGGCCCTGTTTATGGAGATTTCTTTCCTGTCACTCGGGCAGTGGTGTCTCAGATCCACTTCGTGCTGGCAAACATTAACGCTGCCTTTGGATGAAGTGGTTCTGCCCTTTTCATCCCTGGCAGTTCGCTTCTGGCCCTGTGCCACCTTTCTCCTGCTGCTTCTGCAAACATTTGCATAGTGATCCAGTTCAGAGACGTGATGGATGTTGAAACTAACCTCCCAAACAAAAAAAAAAGCTGGAGTTTGACCTGGATCAGTGCTTTGTTCTGCTTCACTGTTCGTGTTAAAGCAGTCTGGGGGCAAGAGTGGAGTGCTCTGGGGGGAGAGGGAGGGCGGGCTTGCTTTTTGGGAGGCAGTGCTGGTTACTGCCAGCTTTAAAGTTGGAGTGCAGAGGGAGCTTGAACCCATCAAATTGCAAATTTGCCCTCTGGAGTTGGTCTTCAATTCAGATTTTCCTCTGCACGACCTTTTCTGCCCAGCCGTGGGGAGGTGTGAAATGCATGGCGTGCTGAGACTGAACCCCCACCTTCAGCTCTGTCTGAAGTGCATTTTTGTTTTAATACTTGTGTAATTAGAAAAGAAAATGCTTGATCTTCTCCAGCATTTTAATTTAGTAACTCGTCAAGCTGGTTCTTGAGCTGATATGTATAATCCTGAAAAAAGCCACGGAATCCAAGTGTTGGGAGCTCTGGCAGGTTTCACACAGAAATCCCTTTCCTGAATAGTTTTCCTTCAGAGCTAATTACTAAATACCCCTTTCTAGCAGTGACTGTTCCTCTCCCAGCAAACTTTTCTCACAGTCTGGTTCATGGCATTACTCAGCCTGTGACAATGCCCACTCTGTATCCCAGATATTCCCACAGGTAGATTTTTAACTGGCCTGGAAACAGCAGTCTGGAGGGCTTCTCCCTGCAGGCAACAGGGCTGCTTTTGTGCAAATGAGTGTTTGTATAAAAACAGATTATTCTTATCTTGACTAGCAGCCAGTGACCCCTGAATTTGAAACCTTGCTCTGAGACCTGGCCTTGGTGGCCTCGGACAAGGCCTTTGGTGCTTGTGCCTCAGCTGTGTTTTAGGGAGAAACAAGGGTTTGGTACTTTGCAGGGTCAACAAAAATCACACAGAGCCATAATTAAGCTGAAGATTTCAAACCATGATTTTTATAGTGGGTTTATCCGATAAGACATGTATGTTCAATGAAGATCCCCTGTCCAGTGTGTGTCCCTATCGATGATGTTTTAAACCCTTTCACGTCAAGTTTATAATACCTAAGATATATTTATATATTTAATAAATTCATTTTGTATGATGTTTAACAACCTTAAAGCTCCAAAAAATGGATGGATCTGTTGCTGCTCTTGATTTTTTCCCCTGCTGTGTCTGTTTGCACACACTGGAGCACACCTTTCACCCTGAGAGTGAGCTCTGGGAGTTGAATTTTCTCCCTTTTGATAACCTGTGCATTGTTTAATTCCAACCTTTTACCATGTTCTTTTAGTATTTTTAAAATTATTTTTTAGAGGAAAAAGGCAGTTTGATGGTCATGGTTTGGACAAATTCTCCTTAACGGTGCGGTGGCAGCAAATGGCAGAATAAGAAATTGCAGCAGATTTTGTGAAAGCTGCGGGCTGGACAGAGAGAAAACAAATCTAAAAATAGCATCTGTAAAGGGAAGGCAGCAGCCTGAGCTCAGCTTCTTTCATGTGGCCTGTTGGTCTGAGAAACATCACCTGGCCACGGCCCCAGAGGCTGGGTGCACATCCTGCTGCTCCCGCTGAGATAAAGGGCAAGGTGCTGGGGGAAAAGTCCAGTAATAAGGGGAGCATGCAGCCGTCCTTTCACTCTCTCATCTTCCTGCTTTTTGTGGCCTTATGTGGCAAAAGGAGTGTTTAACCAGCTGCAGCTCAAGCTTGCTTTGCTTAGGGGGTGTGCAGAGGCCAGGGCAGGACAGTGCCTGGAGCTGGGGCACACTCAGTGTGCAGGCGTTGAGAAATGTGGACAGAGGACATGAGGTGGAGCAAACCCTGTTGGGGTGACACTTCTCATTGTGTGTTTATTGTTTATTTATTACTATTTGACATCTGTTTTTGTTCATTTACAGAGAATCTTGTCAGCACCCAGCACTCCTCTACACCAAAAGCAGCCACAAACAAAACACAATCAGTTTAACTGTAGGAATCTTATAATGTTGGGGTTTTTGTTTTTTTGGTTTTTTTTAAGAAAAGGAAGAAAGGCATCCTAGACTACCATGTCAGATAAACCTTATCTATATTTCAGCTATATTGAACTAATGAATTGCCAGCTAGGAATTCAGAACCTGAGATGCAATATTTTCATGGGTTATACAAGCATTAATTAGTAAGCCAGGCAACCTGCCTTATGTTCCTCACGTAATACGTTTGGTTGTGGAAAAATCTCTGAAATATCCTTGGGACAGAAGTGAAACAGTTCCTAAAAGGTAACACCTTTGCTGTGGCAGCTGTGATAGCCAGTGTCTCTGGTTAACAGATGGTGGGATCTTCCATCTCCACACCACTTGAGCCAAACAAATTGCCAGTTTCTCCAGTATTAGAATAGCCTTGTTTAAAAAATAATGTTTAAATGATCCCTGTGCTGCTGGGGCCCATATCCTGTTCTTCTTGCCACTGTGGATACAGACTTTCATTATCCTTTCCATGCTTACTTGTGCATTATTTTATTTTAATATGTATTGCAGAAGATCAGCTGCCTTGTGCTTTGTTGACGAGTCTCCAAGGAGTTCTTTGTCCCACCGTTTATTAACCTTGAAGACTTGATTCCTGGGAGCTGGTTCTTCAGCTCGAGATTTCCCTTTCTTATTCTAGAATAAGATATTCCCGGGTAGTTTTTGCACGAAAATCCACTTGCCAAAACCTGGGGAAGTTTTTTGCTCCTAACTCGAGGCTTGATTTGGCTGCTGTATAGCTGCAGTTTGCTGCTCTCTGTCGAATCCACTGCCCTGGAATGTGTTGCACTCTCAGATGGCTTTAGGGACAGACAAACCATGTGATGGTCTTCATGTCTTTCTGCTCCCACTCACTGGCCTGTACCTCTTCTGCCCTTACATTTTGTGTATTTCCCTGCTGTATTTTGGGTTCACGTGTTTTAGCAGTGGCAGAGAAATAGAGAAGCCATAGAAATGTTTATGCTTTTTATTGACTTAAGGTGCTTTGGCGAGCAGCATTAATCTACAGTTCAGTGAAGCAGCAAAAAAATGAAATACTCCCTGCAGAGTTTTCCTTTGTAAATACAGCCTTGCATTAAGCTGCTGTGAACTGGCTTGCTTTCAGATTTCTGAGTGCTCTGGTTTTGCCTTCATTAGTAATTATAGCTGAGGGTAATAACACTGGAATTATCCTTCATCAGAAACAACAATAAGGCTTGATGATGTGGGGATGTGATGTGCTCTGGGGGTGCTTGTCCTTGACCTCCAGCCTCAGGCCTGGCTCACCACTGCCCGGCCAACTTATGGGCACCTTCAAATGGGAAATGACAGCGGCAGCCTTTGCGCCCTGCTCTGGAGTCACCGCTGGGACAGTGACTGGGCAGTGAAGAGGGAGTGACTTCAACTAAATTGGCTTAAACTAAAGTGTTAGACACACTGGTAAAAAATGTTCTTTTACTCCTTGCTGTTGTTTGACTTTATTTACTTGGGCTGATCTCTCTGAGAGACCAGTGCAGAGAACGTATGGTTGGACACCTCAGTACAGTCACCTGCTTTATGAGTGGCCTTGGTCAAGTCACTTCGCCCTTCTGTGCTTCACTTTTCCTGTACTGACTCTTTTTAAATGTGAGCTGACAGTGGAATTGCTTGTTTGGTGTTTTATTTATTTCTTTTATTTTATTTTTATTTTAACTGATTATTTTTCATTAAAAAGCAGAGAAGTTGTCTTGGAAGATTACTCATAGAAAAAAAATAAAAAAAAGTAATAGTTTCTCTGGCCTCCTAAATCTGAAAAATGTATTTATGCCCAAGTACTGCAGAATTTATTGTTGGTCTCTTCAGTTTTTTCCACTATAAATTTTTTCCTCTGTTTTTCCATAGAATAATTAATTTCGTATCCTGGAGCAGTTTTGAGTTTGTGGGACAAAAAATATTCTTTTGCTCTTGAAGGTGGGAAAGCCCAGAAGGAAAACGTTCTGCTGTTCTTAGTGTGAGACCCCTGATTACAAATGTCTTTAGTGTGGAATAAACACGACTTTCATTTTAGCCTAATCTATATCACAGATGAAAACTGCTTCCGAACTCTGAGTATGCATAATGGGCAAATTTGGGTGGTTTAGAAGGATGTTGTGGGAGCCACAAACCACAGAGCAGCATCTGTGTGTGTCTGGCTCCCTGTGGGATTTGATTTTTTGGTTGGTTCCACTATTTGGGAATACTGACTTTTATGGAAGCCTCACCTGTGCAGATTCTTGGTGTACAGGATGATATTAGTTCAGCACTTATATTAATTCTCTGAAATGTCTTTTCACTGGGAGGAGGAGGCTTCAAAGCCAGACCTAGCTCTAAGTACAGTTTACAGCAGTGCTGGTTAGCACAGGACTGGGTGATTATGCTGTTTTTCCTGGATTCTTTGGGAGATGGGGTGTGCCTGGGAAGGAAGGTCATCTTCTTTTTTATTACTCTTTTTTCCTTCTCCTGCCCTTCCTCTTCTGTAGTAAATTGGTAGCCAGATTTATTTCCTTTACACTCTGCCTACCCCCATAATTGACAGAAAGAAATAAAAGGAGGATAAACCATAAAACTTCCTTGTTAAATGCGTGTTATTTCCAAGAGGAAAAAAACCCTGTAGCTGATCCATTTTGAAGACTTGAACTGTAACTTATTTTCTTCTTTTTCTGCTTTGTATTGGCAGGATAAAAAACTTGAACATGCCTCGTAGCCCTACATCAAGTGAAGATGAAATGGCACAAAGCTTCTCCGACTATTCTGTTGAGTCTGAATCAGACAGCTCCAAAGAAGAAACTATTTATGACACAATTAGAGCAACTGCAGAAAAGCCGAGCAGCAGAATGGAAGAGAGTCAGAGCAACACTTTAGTGATTCGAATTATCATACCTGACCTGCAGCAAACGGTAAGGCAGAGTGCACTGCAATTAAAAAAGTGAAATTAATGGTGAGCTTTGCTGGCTTCAATCTGCAGTACATCTGTTCCCTTTTCTTACTTTCTTTTTTGACATATTGCAGACAAAATTTGTGTTTTCTTTTAATGTCTGTGCTATGTAGCCCAGTGGTTTATCTGATTGGTTGCCTGAACTAAAGGCACCATCCCTTCCAAGAGAGTGGATTTAATGTGTTAACTTGAAAAAAGCCGTGTTTATAAAGAAAAATATCTGTCTGATCTTCATTCAGAGATTTTGGGTAGAAGAAAGAGACTTGGGAATCTCTAACCTCATCAGAAGATGAAGATTGAATTAAAAAATCACATTAGCTCTATGAAAGCCTCATACAAATATACACATATATATTTATGGATTCTCTACTTGCTCTTCTCATGAGATAGTTTGTGGTTGACACTAGACTGTGGTCCTGCAAGATGTCATCAAATTCTCTCTCTTCACCGTATTTGCTGTCTTTCTCTGTCACCCTGCCACACAAAAGACACCTCTTTTAGAGAGCCTGTGGCTTTTAGGGTGTAAAGATGAGGAGAGGGAAGCACAGACAAACCTTTCCTTCCTCCTTTGCTGCCGTGCCTTTACTACAGGGTGTTATTTCTCAAACTTCCAGCCAGGGAAACCAACACAAGTGCTGTGGTAGGAATAATATTGGAGTCCAGGGCATGCCTCTGGCTGCCCTGGCTGGTCAGAGACCTCAGCAAGGGGGTCTCAAACCCTGGCAGAACCCCCAAAATAATACAGCTTTTGATTTTAGCCCATGGGAAAGATTACCAACGTTACGAGAAGAACTACAAAACACCACAGTTTGAAACATGTTGGTAGCTTAATTTATCACAGGGTGAAAATGTAGAATTTAGATTTTTTTTAAATGAGGACTGAGAAGCCAAAATGGAGGATTTGGGGTGTGGTCACTCTTGCTCCTTCTTCTCCTCTCTCCTCCATGTTTCTTGGTGACAGAGGCACATTCGGATTGGTAAAGGTAGAAATGACATGTCTAGGATTAGCAGAAATTTATGGGTATATTACAGTAAATAATGAAACGTTTTGGGCAGTGGTTGGATTGTGATACAGGTACAAAAGGGACAGAACTGCCCGACCAGGGGCAGTTCCTGCAGGGTTTCGGCTGGCACTCAGACCGCAGCTGAAGCTGAGGGCTAGCTGAGAGATAAGAAACAATAAACAACCTTGAAACCGAACCTGTAGGCCTCTCTCGTCTTTTCTGGCTCTGGGACAGGACTTTAGAACAGCTAAAAACCACCCGAAGCAGATGTGAGGAGTAACAACTCCCACAGAATAACAGAGTCATCCTGGAAAAGGTCTTGGGAGATACTGATTCTGTCTAGAACCACAACTTGTCTGAGTTTGTTATTAGTTATCTAAATTACCCCGGGTCTCCTTGAACGCTGCTGTCGGGATTTTCGGTAGTGGCACCAGCCTTTTTACATGTCCAGGATGGTTGTGAGAACATCCATTTTATGGATGTGTGCCGCATACATCACTCTGTGCTGACAGGTGAGATCTACATCATCCCCTGCTGCCATCCAAGATCTGTCTCAGAGGAAACTCTTCCTTTCTTCTTAATTAAGTTCATTTTTAGAATGATAGAGATGGGCTGGCTCCAGCCTCACAGGGAAGAGCTGTTTTGACAGTGTGCCCTCAGGTGTGGTTCTGGAGCTCTTTTTGATGATCTTAGCAGCTTGCTCTATCTGTGACCCTGTCAATGAACAGATCCATGGAAATGCAGTATTAGTTATCTATGCAAATATGGGGGGAAAAAAAGGAAATGCAGAAAAGAAACCAACTTTTCTTGCTACATTTACTCTGCTGTTAAAACCACAGGGATATTAGCTTCCTGAAGCCCTCTTATTTCATTACTCTGTTTTTTTAGACCAATAATAAGTTATTTATTGACACTGTCGACACCATTTTAAAAATTAATTTTATCATTTGTTCATTTTTATTGCTTTACTTCTTGTATTTCTTTTTCCTTTTCAATCAGCTCTTCATGAGAAGTAACTGAATTGTTTCAAGCAGTTCTACAGCAGCTGATGTATTTCTTACTTGATTTATCAGCCCACAAGCTCTTTGTGCAGGAAAACAAAACCTGGATTCAGGTTAGCAAACAGGAATGCTGGTGATTAAATGTAGTGGAGCAAACTGTGGAGAAGATCAGAGTTTGAGCTGTTGTACAGCTACAAGCCAGAGCAAACATAGGCCCCATTTCCTGTATAATTATAATTAATTTAAGGTACGAGGTGTTTAAAATTAGTCTGTTTAATCAAAGAAGCATAAAATAACATAATTTAGTTTTCTGCTTTTTTTGTTTTTTAGGAAGTATGATCAAGCCTATATTTGTTCTAAGGAAGACAAGTTTAGGGGTTTAGGTAAAATTCAGCCCACTGGGAAGCTTTAAAGGCTTAGCCAAACTCCCGAAGAATAAAGTTTGCTCATCTGCAGTGGCTGGGGTACAAATTGCCTTTATTTCACTGCAGGTGTGAGGTAAGCACCAAGCACCACGAGTAGGATGTGCTGCCATGGAAAACTTTATAAATTACCACCCATTGTAGGAAGTCTGTCTTGTTGCCCTTTTATTCCCACTTGAAACTTAGAAAACAATGTGAACCTTGACAAGTTCATACAGAGCCCTTAAGAACAATTGCTCTTCACTTCTTATATCAATTCTTTTTTTGTCTCCTTCTCAGTGGAGGTGATAACCCAATTTACTGAAACACTACTTGGTAGAAATGGTAATTTCTTATTACCTCTGTGCATGACCTGTATTGAATAAGTGTCATCCTTCTCACAGGAGGGTGGAGAATATTTAAATGAGCGACTGAAAGGTTTCCTGAGCTCAGTAAAATTCCTGAGGGAATGGAGAGCATAGAAAGCCCTCCACAATCACAAGGAGAGTGGCTAAAAAAGCTGTATTATCTGGCATGTATTATTTGGTCTGAACCCAGGCCCAGTCATCTTGTATCAGTTTCCTTTTCCAGCCCATGTAGGAACAAATCCCAAGTGATGCTGCCTATAAGTGAAATCAGTCTGGTTCTTCAGGAGCTGTTGTCAAGAAAATCTCCTTTTGCTTGATATTCTGACAGCGATGGTGTTTTGTGCTTAAAATTGCTCTTTTCCACAGACACTGGGAACAGCTCTGTCAGCCAGTTGTTTTAAGCAATGTTTTCATCATTTTATTATCAACACATGGTGGTTGTTCCACTCTTTTGTTTTACCCTGTGCTTATGTGCTCCCTCTGGGTTATGTTTAAAGTCAAAATGCTCAGTTTCACACGTCTTATTAAATTCTGAGGCTGAGATGGGTTTGGGTCTGCTGAAGACTTCTCTGAGATGCTTTTTGCCCATCTGTTTTGCTGCTCCACTGCAATAATGAGCATTTACTGATTCCTTCCTCCCCTGGTTTTAGGGTTTTTAAAATGATATTGGACTTTCCACGCAAAATGTTGTTTGATAAGTGGCAGTTTGGTCTAGCAACAGCTGAAGTTGTAGCTACTTTTTGGTGTCCTGTTTCTGCATTGCTTTTTATACTTCTGTGTGCTTTCTCTACTTTTAAAATTATTTGCTGTTTTTTAGGATTAAGAATCTTTTCCTTTAGTGCTTTTCCTTCTCAGATAACACTTTGTTTACCTTGTGCAGTTTTCACCTTAAAAAAGTAGGAACCCAGTGTTCACAACTGCAGCTTCAGTCTCATTTTTGCTTGGGATGCCTCCGTTTTCACTTGGTTCCAGTCTCTGCTGCCCCATAGATACTCCGAGGTTTTTTTTGCAACTTTTCACAAATACTCTTCTGTATCCCATTTTGTGCCTGATTCTTCCTTGCTGCTTTCTGTTTATAGTTGCTTTTCCTTGTTTTATCCTCAGTTTGATAGGAGAAGCATTGTGCTGTTGGTATGTGTTCACGTGCCCTTGATCTGGGCAGGTGATCTGATGACAGCCTGGCCAGACTGGTTTTTCTGACCTGTCCCCTCCCGAATTCTGTGTTTCCTGAGTGCATTCTGATGAGGAGAGCAGTGTTTCAGTACAGATTCAAGCTGGACACTGAGCGCAAACCAAAGTGAGGCACTTTGCTCCCTTTTCTTTCCGTGATCCCGAACTCTCACTTGTGTTTCCCACTTTTTGGCTGCCACATCTTTAGTATCAATATTTCATATTGAAAAGAATAACTAATATTTTGATATCCTGGCAATCCCATTTTGGAGGCAGTTGTACAAACAATGTTTGTCATGTCCCTCAGCCACAGCACAGTTCTGTGTGATTGACAGCTGAGCACAAAGATGTGTTAGCTGATGGATTTTAAGCAGATAAATGTTATCCCCCAGAAATTCCGTATCATGAGCATTATTCCCGCTGAATTAATACCTTCTCTTCAGCTGGGGGAGTTGTATTTTCCCCTGGCTTCCCCTCCTGCCCTTCACTCCGTGACTTGCTCTCACCAGCGTGCAGGAATGCAAGATTGTAATTGACCATGTCTCCTGTGATCCGGGGAGCTTTCACATCCCAAACACAGGCTTTGCAGCTCAGCAGCCAGTGCTGTCTTGCTGCTACACTTGCATTTTGAGGGGCCTGGTGCGGTTTTGACTGTGACTTTGAGCCACTCAGGGCTTTTTTCTTGGCTGTTCTTTGAAAGAACTCTTGTGGCTTTTTACAGTGAGTGTATCTGTCAGTGCAAAACATCTTTGTTTCATGTGTTTCTGTAGTTCTTTGTTGCTATACTATGCCTGTTTTTTTAGGTTTTTTTCCTTGTCGTTGAAGCTTTGAAAAAATTGTCTTTTTTTTTTGACTCTGCTGCTGCCTCCTCTCCTTGTGGTCACCACGCCACGTGTGCATGATGAATTGTTCCTTATTTGATAACTGGAGCAGCCTGTGTGCAGGTCCGGCTGCGATTCAGCTGATGTTTCCTCCGGGTACAGAGCGTGGCAGTAAGCAATGCCTTGTCTGCAGGATCCAGGGGGTGCCTGTGGTGCTCCCTGCCTGGAGGTCTGCCAGGAGGACACAGAAGCAGCACAGTGGAGTTCTTCCAGGGACAGGCTGATGGAAAATGCACCTTAGGCAGCATCTGAGTGCTGCTTTTCATCCTCTTGCTCAGCACCTGCCTCTGAGAGAGTGGTAACAGCTCCACTTCTATCCTGCCTGGCTTCATGGAAAGCATAAATAATCACTTTTTTCACTTCTCTCAGCCTGAAACATTTTGGTGGCAAAAAATCATCCAGTCATCGATTTACTTTTTACATAACTGATCTTATTTCATTCTAAATTGCTAATGGGATCAGCATTATTTACTATATGGCCATTTTTGTTTTTTCTGAATCACTGGAAGGGCTGGGGCTCTCTCTAAATTAGTTTGTGAAATATTTGCATGCCATCAAGTACAGAGAGAACACAGGAACTGACTGAACAAAATTGAACGTGTTGGACTCTCCAGGTGCATTAAAAACCAGCTGACTTAATTAAAATGGGATCAGAAGGAACTGCTTTGTATTTTTAAAATCAAAACAGTGTCATACAAGTCCAAAATTAGTTTGTTTCAGGTAAGAAAGACTTTCCTTGGGGAAAAAAAATACATGTAATTTCAAAATTATCTTCCCACTTGAATAACCCTTCTTGTAATCTTTCAGGACGTGTGGATAATGTGTGAATAATATTAGAAGTTAAGCTTATTACACACCTTGTAACTGACAGTTTTGCTGAAAAGTGCTGATGTTTGAGTCTGAATCTTGTATTGAAGTTTGAATCCTTGTAGGAGTCATGGGGCAAGTGAGGTTCGGAAGGAACGCAGGGATTTCAAACAGGTTGCCCTTGCTGCTAAGTCAATGCTGTAACTACTGGGGTGTTTGGGAAGGAAAATACTCATTATAATCTACTTGGTGTCCCTTCAACATGTAATCCCCCCCAGTGTTTTCACAAAACATCTTGAAATATGAAATAAGTGAGGGAAGTGAAAGCTGTTTCCTAGCCAGCCTTATTTGTGACAAAGTCTAACATCTCATTTTGCACTGAAGATTGTGAAGGATTAAAGCAGAAGCAGCACCCTGTGTTCAGGATGCACATCAGAGGCACCAAACTGCTTTCTAGGCATTGCCATCTGCTGGTGCTTTGCAACCAGTGACTGCAGTGTAGGCAAAATCCCTAAATTCCTCAAATCCCTGAATTCCAGCTTGGTAAGAAGAGGAGAACTGGAAAGGTTTGACAAAGTTTTCAAGTAATTTTCTTCATGTTGTATTGTTCCTCCCATAAATTTACCCTAAGATAAAGGTAGCTAAGAGGGAAGTAGAATTCTTGCCTGAATACCATTTTTCTGGTGAAATCCTTGTGGATCTAAGTGGTATTAGGACATCCAAGAATTAACTGGGTAGTTAAACACCTTGTAACATCCCTTTTACCTGGCTTTTGGAACAGGTTTTCCACAAAGGCGTTCCCCCTCTGAAGAAGGATATGTGTGTTCCCTGATGTTGGTGGGAGGACTTGAAATGTCCTGTGTTTTCACAGTACTCCTGCATTAGATATCACCACTGCACATCTGAAATAGAATTCTTGTTGAGCAATGTTTCATCATGGAATTTGTAGATTTATTGTGCATATTCCTAATTATTAGTGGCATTTGTAAATTTCAGAATGTAAGATGCTGTTTAAATGGGTTTTTTTTTCACTAACTGGGTTTCTTAAAATAATTTCTCTTTGCAGAAGTGCATTAGATTTAACCCCGAAGCTTCAGTGTGGGTTGCAAAGCAGCGGATTTTGTGCACTTTGAACCAGAGTTTGAAAGATGTGCTGAATTATGGACTGTTCCAGCCTGCAAGCAATGGGAGAGATGGGAAGTTTTTGGATGAGGAGCGACTTCTGAGGGAATACCCACAGCCAGTGAATAAAGGAGTTCCTTCACTCGAGGTATTTTTAGATCTAGCATCTGAAGCATTTCTGTTCTGATAGAAACTGTACAGAGAGCTGTATTTGAGGTGTCTGCGTGCACCTGAATTGCAGCTGGGAAATTATTATCAACAAGTCTGAGCTTGAACCCTTGCCCACAGAAGTGCTGGCATTCCCTGCTCGTGGAGCTGGCCCATCCCCCAAAGGTTGCAAAATCTTCTGAGACAGCAGATTTTGGAGTTTCCCTCTGCTAAGGACACAGGACGTGTATCTAATTCTGTGATTTAATGAAGAAATGCAAGGTTCTAGGTGAAGCTGCTGGGTCTGTGATTAGGTTTGCAATAGTAGTGTAGCAGTTGCTGGATAACCAGCCTGTGCTTCCTCCCAGAGAGATCTTTGTGTCTCAGTGAAGCCTTTTTTAAACCCCCATCTAGTTCCCTCTGTGCCATCCTTCAGAGTGCACAGATTGCCTGTCTGTCTCCTGGTGTCATCCTGGTTTTTAGCCTTCTGAAGTTTGTAACCTTGGAATCAGAGATTTTCACACACTTACATGGAAATAATAGACAATGTTTACTTAACTGTCCTTTTTTGTTTTCATTCTTTCACAATGAGAGAACTTTTGATGAGCATCTCTTTTTACCAGTGAGATTGGAGAGGAAGTGACACCATCCTACCAGTGCCTTGTCGAATTGAGAAATGTATAAATATAGGAGGACAAATAAAGTTCGTCCCTTTTCATGCCCATCTCAGCTCAGTGTGCACCAGAGTGGTTGTTTCTCATGTCCTGTAGCAACATCCTGGGAAAGCAGTAAGGGAGGAGAGGGTGTGTACTGGGATTTCCCCCTCTCTGTTGTTGCTCCTGCAGAGGCTCCGCAGCTGGGGATAATCTGGGCAGGACTTTTATGGCACTGGACAAACTTGGAGCAGAGCCAGATCACACAATAGAGCAGCAAACTGGGGTATGAGACTAGCATTTAATTAATTTTGGTATTGCCTGTATGGTGGCAGATCTACCATTAATAATGTGCAGTTAGTAGACCTACTCCTCTATAACACAAATCCAAGAGAAAAGAACCAGGGTCCTGAGAAGGCTTGAGGTCTTCCCTTTTCCAGGAGATGATTTCAGAGTTTCAGTCACTGATGTGATATTACAGCCGTAAGCAAATTAAACAGCCACTTTATTTTGTTTCTGTCATTTTTCGTGAGTGTTGACTTGCAGCAGCTGAGGTGTTAAAAGTGATCTTGTGAAAAGCTGGTGTTAAAGCCTCATTCAGCTCAGTCCCTTGTCCACCAGACAGGCTGCATTCCTGGAATTCTCCATGGGACAATGAGATAATGGTGAATTATAGCTATGGAAACCCCCATGATTTTTGCTACAGATCTTGCCACTGCACCCAAGCTACTCAGGATAAGATGTGAGTGAGTTTCAGCCAAAAAGAGGCAATCCTTAGAACCTCATTGACAAAACCAATAGCAGGAGAACTATTCCCATGTGGAAGTTCCTCCTGCTTTGACTAAGGGATTTTCAGATATCCTTTTTTTTTGTTTTCATATTTCAGAAGTGCTAAGCTCCTATTTTGAAACATATATTTTTTTATTTAACATGCCTTGCCAGCTCTTTCTGCCTGAGACTATAAATGAAAGTGCACAGAAATCCTTGGGGAAAAGCTCTTTTCAGTGTAATTCTTGCTTATTTCTCTAGATTCTAGAGGCTGATCTCATTTCCCACACACCTCCCCTGATCTCAGTGTATTCATAGAAGATCAGAATTTTGCTTAAATGATGTAAAACTATATGAAATACTGAGTCTGTTCCTAAAATTTTTAAAAACTTTGCCTAAATCTACATCACCGTGGATGATACTTCCTGGTAAGGTCAGAAAAATAATATAATGAGTTTTAAGTTTTTAAGTTTTAAAATGTCTTCTTCTTTTCCTCCCTCAGTTTCGCTACAAGAAAAGAGTGTACAGACAGTTCAACCTCGATGAGAAGCAGCTGGCCAAGCTTCACACCAAGGTATCCCAATTTCCTGCAGGAGTTAGCAGTTACCTACAGTGGGTGTTGCCATCAGTTGATAGAATGCTTCATTTTTAGTCAAATTTTTGAAATCAGAGGAGGATTCATTTGTCGCTCTTTGTTTCAGGCCAATTTGAGAAAATTTATGGATCATGTCCACCATCTCTCTGTGGAAAAAATGACCAAGATGTTGGACCGAGGACTGGACCCAAACTATCATGACTTAGAAAGTGGAGGTCAGAACAATAAAACTAAGCAGCATAAAGGAGTACCTTGAGTTAGTTAAACTTAAATTGATTAATGGGCTGAATCTCACACATTCCTTCACAGCCCTGGGCTGATGGAATCTGTAGGGCTTTGCTGCCCAAAGGAGATAATTGATCATTTATGATGTTCTCTGAACAGTATTTTTAACATTATTTTCTAAATGAACTTAACTTCATTGTATAATTACGCTCACCTTTTTCAAGTACATCCTATTCTCTTCCTTAGAAACACCCCTAACATTGGCAGCTCAGCTTGATAATACAGTAGAAGTGATAAAAGCTCTGAAAAATGGAGGAGCACATTTAGACTTCAGAGCCAAAGATGGAATGACAGCTCTGCACAAAGCAGCCAGAGCCAAGAACCAAGTAGCCCTCAAGGTAAACGCTTTCAGGAGCAAATTATGTATTATCTTATAAAAATAAATGCACAAAGGACACTGTTTTCAGTTAACTACTGTATTGTTCTCCGTGGATCCTTTAAGATGTGCGTGTTCTAGTACTTTCTTGTGGCTTTCAAATCTTAGCATTTGCTTTCAATAAAAGGCCTTTTAATTTCTGATTTATCTTTTTCTGCTAGGAAGAAAAGTGGTGAAATTTAAGCTTATTCAGTGATACACTGAGATCTGTCTGAGGAAATAGGAAGAGCATTATTGTCACTTACCTCTTGGAAAGCAGCTTCCAGGGGCATGGGTTGCACATTATACCTTAACACAGTCTCTTCTGTTTTCTTTTGTAGTTTTACAGGTATTCTTAAATCACACTGATGGTCTAGGTTAAGTCTTAGGTTTATGGCTTTTGCTTATTCCCTTTTGACAGATACTCAAATTGCATGACATTTTTGACAAAGCACCTTGGAACTGAAGAGGTGAATGCGTTGCAAAGGTGATGCAGCATTTTCAGAGCTGGCATTTCTGAACCCAATGAGAAGATAGGGACTGGACATTGCCACTCCTTCTTTCTGTGCCATCCCCATAGATTGCTTTAGATCCTAACTCTTCCAAGGTCATTTCTTGCTTAACTCACTCTGTGTCGTGGCCCACTCTTATCAGCTGATAAATACGTGAGCAAAAAATATTATGTCAAGTATCAACCTTATAAATATTTTTCCATGTATTCCACTTCTAGGTGGAAGTCCCTCCCAAATCTATTTTTCACAGTCTGTGATTGCTTTCAGACCCTTTTAGAGCTGGGAGCATCTCCCAACTACAAGGACAGCTGTGGCCTGACCCCTCTGTACCACACGGCTGTGGTGGGAGGGGACCCTTTCTGCTGCGAGCTCTTACTCCATGAACATGCTACAGTCAGCTGCAAGGATGAAAATGGATGGCAGGAAATCCATCAGGTAGGAAAGACTGGTTTTTTGTTTGGGTTGGACTTGCATGAGGAAGTGGGCCGTGGTTGTTCTAGGGTTAAACGCTATTTTCAAGCCCCCGCACATTCAAGTATGAAATTTCTTCCTTCTTCGATTAGCTTTTCGTATTTTTTTTTATTTATTCACTTTGCATCCTGCCGTGGTGTCTTAGAAGTAGAAAACTGTTCCAGTGGTGTTCCGTAGCTTCAAAACCCTCTGGTTACTGTGGATTTTGCCTGAGAAATTGTACCGGTCATATTTATGTCATGGGCTCTTGGAAGTTTAGCACCCTTCAGTAGGAAAACGTAGCTCATTCTTTTTGTTAGACACCTGTGTCAGTGTCCTTGCTAATGCTTCTCGTGTGCTTGTCAGGGTGCTTTCCCCTTTGTCTCTGCTGAACTTTGCAGGAAGGTTTGGGTTCAGGATCCTGCTGCTGGGATCCATCAGCCTCTCACTGTCCTCTCCAGAAATGCCTGAATATTATCCAGCAGTTGTGTCAAAATGCTTTAATAACTTCCCTTTGCATGGTGATAAACTCAGTAACATACAAAGTTTAACAATTCTAACAGTTCCAGTGTCACTGCAGCTCCTTTGTCATTTCTCTGGATGGGTGAATTTGGATAGTTACGAAAATTGCAACTGCTGTAGTTCATTTATGAGATAAATAAAGATACAAGTAACCAACCTTGCAGGCCTGCCTAGGTCATCTTGACTCACTTTATTTTCTGTGCACTAAATTTTTTAGTACACAGATTTTTTTCTTCTTTTCTTGGAAGGAAATAGGAGGCACCTTTGGCACCCAGATTTGGGCAGGAATCTGAGCTTTTTCACTGAGTGTGTCCAGGTCGAGGTTGTTTGGATCTACCTCTAGAGTGGGGGAAAAGAAAGGAATTATTTTTTACCATATTTTCTGAGGATGTGAAGGAAATGGATTGTCTAGATCAAAGTATTACCCCATCTGGGCTCCCTGAAATACAGAGAAAATTTTAAAAAATTTTAAAGTTTTAAAAATCTTTTTAAACCCCAGCCTCATACATGTAAGGTTATTATTTCTCATAAAGAAACAGAGCTTTCCAAACCCCCTGTGTTGATTGTAATCCCAAAGAAATCAATGTTTACATCTGGATTAGGAGCAATCTGTCTTGACTAATCAATAATTCAGGCATTCCTCAATGAATTAAGACGGATGGGGATTTGATTTAATTTGTGCACTCAGCAGTCCACTTCATTTTTCCCTTCCAAATTGTAGATCCAAGCCAGGTGTGTCAGTACCTCCCACTGAATTCAGGAGTAATGAGGTATCTCAGACAGACTGAATGGATTTTTATACCTGTATCTCTCACCTTAAATTCTGATTTTTATAGGAATGATGCTGATCTGAGATAACACCAAGTTCAAAATATTAGAAATTGGGAGGTGCTTGGTCAGTGAGCCATAGAAGGAAGGAAGTCAAGTAAAAGAGGCTGAGGACTAGAATTACTGTGCTTTTTTTCGAGCTTATTTGCTAATCAGGAAAGTTTCTAATTTCTAAGAATCCTATTCATAGAGGCTTATTTCCAAAAATCCAGGGTCTAACCTTTTATTTGTGTGGCAGATGAAGTAACTCTCGAAGATTTCCCCCTCTTTTGGAGCAGTGCCCTGTGCATGCTGTGTGTCTGCTTGACATCACAGAACCAAGAAGATTTACTTGGATTTTGGCCAGATTTTCCTTCTAAGGCGTGTAACCCGTTTGGGAAAAAGCTCTGGCACTCTGATCATCTTCAGTGCCATCTGGTGGGCAGTGTTCCGGAGAGCAGCAGCACAAAAAACTTGTCACATTTGAGTCATGAACATCAGTGTTAGCTAATAAAAAGCTCCTCAGGAAGTGTTTTCTTGATCCCTTAGGCTGCCATTCCCGAAATAAGCAGACGGTTAAACTCGAGCACAGGATTGCTGTGCCTGCAGTGCCCACACCAGAGTGGGTGCAGGAGTGCACATCTGGGTGTTGGTGTGATGCCTTTTCCAGCCACCTAGAAACAGACTAGACAGGAGTAAGGGAATAAAGGTAGATATTTATTTGAAAGGTCTTCAAGGTACACCCTGGGGAGCCGGAGGCTGCTTCCATACAATGGACCCCAAGATGGACGATGAGTCACGAGTTCTTGACACTGTTATAGGTTTGGTCCATTTGCATATCAGCATAAATTCACCAATTAAAACTTTAGCTGTCTTCAATTTCTCCACCTCTTTCGTGGTTCTAGTTTACACCTTTTGGGCCTAGGACAGCCCGAGTGTTCTTGAATAGCAAGCTCAGGGAAGCTTTGTTGTGTCTATCTGGCCTAAGAGAGCAGCTAACAAGCTACAAGAAACTTCAGAGTTACACACTAGGCAGTACAGGATTTGAAAAATATAGAAATTAAAACCTAAGGCATCAGGTGCTCCCATCAGAGAGCCAGGTGTGGTTCTAAAAATCAGACCCTCAGTNCATCTGGGTGTTGGTGCTCCCAATAGAGAACCAGGTGTGGCTCTAAAAATCAGACCCTCAGTAGAAACAGCACCTCCTCTGCTAAAAATCTTGCTCAGGAACTCTTGCCTGCCTTGTGTAATAATTTTTGATTAAATATTGATGCATCCCTGCCCAGGCTTGCAGGTACGGACACGTCCAGCACCTGGAGCACCTCCTGTTCTACGGCGCCGACATGTGCGCGCAGAACGCCTCGGGGAACACGGCCCTGCACATCTGTGCCCTCTACAACCAGGTGAGAGTCCCTGCCAGCGAGCCCTGCTGTCCCTCTGCGGGGACAGAAACGTCCCAGCAGGAGCTGAGAGCTGGCGGAATCACGGGATGCGTTGGCTTGGAAGGGAACTTGAAGATCGTTCAGTTCAATCCTCTCCCACTACCCCACATTGCTCCCATCCACATCCAGCCTAGCCTTGAACATTCCAGGGGTGAGCCATCCTCAGCTTCCCCAGGGCCTCACCCCCCTCTCACCCCCAATATCTGATGTAAACCTGCTCTCTTTCAATGTGAAGCCTTTCCCCTTCATCCTATCACTACATTATTTTACATGCAATGAAGTGCTTCAGGTTTTAAAAAGTGGTCTTAGAAAATGGAATGAAGATAATTTTTGTTTTGATAATTTTTTGGTTTATTGGTGGTTCATTCACTGGTTACAAGTGAGGCTGCTCATTGTAGGTAGCAAGAGTATGGATATTAATTAGAAAATAAAACATGCTCTACCAGCTTTTTGGGGGTTTGACTCATATCTAAATATTTGTTTCCTATGCAGAATTTATTGCTGTTATGCTATCATTTAATTTAGAATGAAATAAGAAATAGTTGTAAAATACTGTGGAAATGTCTCTATGCAGAAGATATTGTATTCTTTGCTGTTTACAACTTGTAGTCATTTACAAGTAATAGAACCTTTTGATTTGATAGCATTTTATACTCTCTTTGCACGGATGGGAGAGAATGAGTTTTACAACCATACTAAAATTCAGCACATAAAATACTACACTGAATTTGGAAAGCACAAGATGTGACTGTAAACAATGAAACATCTGTTAAAGCATCTGCTTCTTAATTAATTACCATCTTAGTTTTTTTCTAAAGTCTTGTCATGACAGATTCCTTAATTAGGTCTAAACTACCCTCAGCTTTTCAAAAAAGAAAAGAAAAAGATTTCTGGGGATAATCCGCATTTTTCAAGACCATACACTTTTAGCAAAGGCTATGCAGAATGAGGTGGGAATTAGAATAATCCTGTAGAATGACAGTGTTTTTCATGTAGAGATGTGTTTTCCCGACCTCAGTGCAAGAAGTTATTCTGCAGGAGACTTAGAGACTCTGACTGAAACTGCACCTACAAATTTGCCAATGTTTACGCAGCCACTAAGCTTGGCTTTAGTGAATGGAACTTTAACATCCTCTGCCTGCACTGTCGTCCTTCTGTTTTCCTTCATCCAGTGCACGTGGAAATAAAAAGTTTTCCTCGGTGTTCTGTGAACTTTAACCTGTGCTGGTTTTACCAGTGGTTTCTTAATGGAAAGTTGTTCTTGGTTCGCGTGGAAGGAGCGGTGCTGCCTTTTCCAGCCGGAGAGGATGGGAAGGACGGCAGCATCCTTGTTACCTCCAGGTTCCTGTAGATGGAGTCGTTGCCCGTTTGATCTTCCCTTCCAGTCTCCCCCGGGGAATTTTCCTGGGTTACTTTCTGAAGTTGGTAAATTTGTTTTCCTCGCTGTCAGCGAAGTCCTGATCTGCATAAACTCTTGGTTTCGAAAGTTATTCCATGGCCATGCAGTAGCTCTGGTTTTTGCTGGGGTGAAATGTGCTCTCTTTGACTGGGAGAATTGGATCTGAGATCAAAGCTGTTGAAGTGTTAAAATTGAATATAATCTGACAGATGGGGAGGAAGCAAAAAGCAGCAAGGGTGAAGTTAAGAATGCTTCTGTTTGTTTCAAAAGAATAAAAATAAATAAATAAACAAAAAATTTCAGGGCTTAATACAAATAAATTTCCTTGGATATTTTTTTATGTTGAACGACTCTTTGACAGCTTTTGGCAAAACTTTTCTAATCCAAACATTTAGTTAAGAAATCCCCTTGTTACACTGCAGACAGCTCAGTTAAATTTGTAGGGAGTTTTTAGCTGTATAATTCTTTTGGTGTTGTAATTTTGGATGATTTATTCCGATAACCACCTGAATGATCACCCAATAAATACAGCATGTTTTTCAATATAATTATTTATATCCTCAAGTTCTTGATTAAAATTTGGCATTGATCAATTGTTTAAAGATAGAGAGAGCACACCTGAGGTGCAGATTGCAGTGCACGCAAATGAGACTATTTCAGTTAATTCTAGATCATTAAAAATTATAGTCTAAGAGATAATTGTTAATTTACCATCTTGATCCATTCTGTTGTTTTTCAGTTGAGGAGAAGGTAGGATAACCTCCTTTCCAGATACACTTAGGGCAGCTCTGTGATGGGAACACTTCATGGCACCAAGAATCCACGGTGGTAAATTAGAAAACACAATGATAGAAATGATTTTCAATCATAATTTCTGCAAATTAACCCGTGACTCAGAGTAGAGTAAATAAGATTCGTTTCTGTCACTGAAATACCTAAATTATGCAATTTGTCTTCTCTGAGTGCAAATCTACTGTTCAAAGTGAAAGGTAGCACATCCAAATACCTCATTAGGTAGAACTCCGTAGCACAACATGTCAAGGCAACCCAGAAAGCACAACAAAATTAATATTTCTGATGAGGAAATATAAAACCCTTTTGAAATGTGAATTGGTTTGCATAAAACCCTAAGATAAACGTTGAAGATGACAGGTAGGAAACAGAGTCCATACAGGAATCACCAAAATTTCTGAGAATTCACTCAGAACCTCTGAGAATTGGTACCAGATTGTGGTGAGTTGTATTTAACAACCATGGAGAGCAGTGATTTAAGCAATGCACTGTATTGGCCAAAACAAATTGTTTTTAAGGGATTTCCTTTGCAGATTTTCTCAGTTTGGAGGGTCTGAAGCCCAATTTTCCTCCTTGTGCTGTAACCACTAGCATTTTTTAGGGGAAAAGAGAGACAATAAGCCTGGTCAGTGCAGTTTGTATAGACAGATCAAATAATTTCACGTGTATTCAAAAAAATCATACATTTAATATTGAGGATAGGTTGAAAAAAAAAACAAACCCAACAAAATAAGTGGTAAAACTGCCTTGTTCAATTTTCAGCAGGAGGGAAGGATATAATTCATGCCAGTACTGTGAACAGTACTGTTTTTCCTACAAAATAGGCAAACCCCCTATATTGGAGTCAAATTTCTGGAAAATCTGATTTGTCAAATATGGAACTTTGTCAGTACAGCAGGAAAGAAATAAGGTATTTCTTTCCTGCATTCCTGCATGGTTTTTTTTTACACTTGCCTATATTTTCTAATACACTGCAAAGCACCTGAAGCCCTGTCATTTTTAAAATGCTATTTTAACAATTTAAATTCTCAGATCATTTATTTTGTTTATTTTTTAATCATCAAAATATAGACCAAACACCTCATAACCTCTTGGCAGTCACAGTCTCTTTAGTGCCTAAGGATCCTTATGAACAAGTTTCCTTTTCCACCATTTTCAGGAGAGCTGTGCAAGGGTGCTGCTGTTCCGGGGAGCCAACAAGGAGATAAAGAATTACAACAGCCAGTCTCCATTTCAGGTAAAAAGGAAATACCTCTTCCCCCTGAAATATTGGGAAGAAAATCCCACGGGAACTCGGTTTTGGGCCGAAGTCACACTGTACAAAGCTGAACACAGGTGTGGAGTGAGTGAAAACTTGGGCTTTTATCTAATTCATTAAGTGAGGATATCCTGGAATAATCCGGAATGAGAGGAAAACACTCTCTTAGCTGGCCTGGTGACACTGTAATGAGTTTGAGGATTCTGTGAGCTGTTGGTGACAAAAGATGAAATCCTTGGTGTTCTGCAGTCAGATGTGTTTTGCTCTGTGCTGATCTCCAGTCCCACGTTAAGACAGATCCAAGATCCACGTAAAAGTGATCCAAGGATTGTCTGGGCACTTTGGTTTATTTAGTTCCTCTTGATTTAGCCAAAAAGAAGCTTTTCCTTCCTTGGATGTGAGGCCAAAGAGCTGGGCTAAGTTTTAGGGATGACTTAATACACTGCCAGAGTTAGAGGCTGAAGCTGTCATCTGTTATCTCCAAAACAAAATGGAAGTCTTTCTTTGGATTAGTCAAAATTTTGTCCCCGTTTTCCGATTTGAAAGCACTCTCAGTAAGCTTAATTAAAAACCCAAATGGAAGAGAATTGTTTGTCTGAAGGGTTGTCAGGTATGGCTGACAACCTCAAACCCTTATTTCTGAAGTGGGCTTATTGGCCTGGGTGTCAGGGAAACATTCCTAATGCAAAGTGACAGGTGAGAAATAAGGATGGAAACAGTAATATTATTTTTGAAAAACCCAAAACAAGCCAGAAGAATTTTTTTCAAGTTACAAAAATCAGTGCTTCTGGAAGAATGATGGCACAGTGCCACTGAAAGGACCGGCCCTGTGGTGAAACAGAAGGGGGCTGTTTCCCCAAGCCAAGGAGTTTTCCAACTAAAAGAAATCCTGATTTATCTTTCCTTGGTGTGTCTTCCCCATTACCTCCTTGACCCACTTTGGATAATGCTG
Organism: Platysteira castanea; assembly: GCA_013397175.1. Lineage (NCBI taxonomy): Eukaryota > Metazoa > Chordata > Aves > Passeriformes > Platysteira > Platysteira castanea. Next base: position 250,604 of record VYXC01005426.1, read on the forward strand.
GCAGACGATTCAAGGAAGAATGAATCCTCTTTGACAAGTGAAACAGTTGGAATTTTAGCTGTATCCATGTGGGTCTCTGAGTTAACTCCTCCAAGTTTACATGTAGTTACAGGACTTTCAAAAAAACCTCAGACAAATATTTCCATATCAGTTTAATTCCCTGGATATTTTGAAGGTTTTCTGGGCCTGAGTTGTGCATCTCAAGAGCTCAAGAGTTCTGCTTGCAAATCTCAGCCAGATCATTGTTTGCTTTCGGGACCATTTTCCCCAAACTGGGGAAACAGTGCATTAATAATTTAATTTTAGGCACCACTTTCAGACTGCTAGTAACTAAATACATGCTAAGCACAAATTCACTAAGTACTGGCTAATATTTATCTCTGCACCTCAGAATTATGAAGTGATCAAAAAATGGAGCAAGAGAAAACCCTAATTATTAGAGGGATGTGTTCCAGGGTAATCTCTTGGATTAGATTATTTTCTTACTTGATGTCTTTGAGGTTAACTTTCCTTTTTGGTGTAGGATTTTTGAGGGGAGGCTAAACGTCACACAGAAGAGTTTTCATTTGTCTTCCTCATCGTGGTGACTGCTCCAGCATTCTTGTTCTTGCTCTTAGACCAGGAAAAGGTGTAGGGAATGTAGAAAAAGTTCCGTTTTATCTGAGTGGAATGAGCAGAGGAAACCCCGACACCAGCACTGCAATAAAGCAGCCTTAGAATTAATTCTTTGCCATCTGTCTGCTGCTGACCCAGCCGATCAAACACCACAAGTGGAGCTGTTACAAAATTATGCAGAATCCCCTTGAGTTAATAGGATTTTGCATACTGAAAATGTTTGCTCGTGTAATCAGCAGGCAGGAACATCGAGGCATCTCATATGCACGTAATGAGAGTGGTTGTAGCTGCAGCGTCTATTCCTTTGAGTCACTTCCATTACGTCCCTGTCCCAGCAGCCTAAAAGGATGGTTCTTTGGAGCTGCTGCTCGGAAAACTGATGATATGAAAGCTGTGTTATTCTGTAAAAATGGCAGGATCCAGATATGCAGAAATTTGTGTGCTGCTCTCAAGGCCTGCCAAGGCTTTGTTTGTTTTGATGAAAACAAGAGGCAGAGTTTGCATCAGGCATTGGTGTCCAATGGAAGCGGTGCAGTTTTGCCACCAAAAGAATAAATGTGCACGTGCTCACTCCTCACCAAACCACAGTGCTTCCTAAAGCAAGCACGGATATACCAGATTCCAGGAAGGAAAACTAATCTGGGCTGAATTCTGCGCCACTTAATTCAGGGATCCCACATTGTGCCCACCTGGGATCTGGGTGTCCTTTTTGCCTTTTCAGTGTCCAGCAGGGTTAGAGTTGGAAAGGCATTGCCAGGTGCTGAGGATGTTGAGGACATAAAAAAGCTGGGCTGCATTTCCCAGTTAAGCACCTAACCCTGTATTAGCTGCCTTTGCAGGGATCTGTTTCATCCTGAGCTGTTCCTGGGGTGCATCAGGTCAGCAATCAGTGTTGGGTACAGCTGATGTCGCCCAGTGCTGAAAGTCTGCAGAACGTGGGGTCAGCAGAAATTTTCCTGTATTTTATTTTTAGCAATTCAAGGTGAGATGAAAACCATGCCACATCATTATATTCTACTGCCAGTTCTGTTTATTAATCACTTACCCAGCCCATCTTGGCTGGGCCATCCACATACCTTACATGCTATTTTATTAGTTTTTATTTCATAAGTAAAACCTCCAGAAATATCCTTCCAGAAAAGCTGTGGTGTCCCATCACTGTCCACAGCTACTTAATTCTCCCCACATTTCTTCTGCTTCTAGGTTAACGTAAAATAGTTCATTGCCTATATAACAAATATTAATCCAATAGCTCAGAAATCTGAGTTTTGCAGTGTTTCCAAGCTGCTGAAATGAAGTGTAAGATAAAATGAACATACACCTTGTTTATCAGGTCTTTCTGTTTTAGTGATCGGCTCCATATGAATAATTCAAATGGGCAGTAAAACACTGGTTTGGCTAACAGTGCTAATAATTAGTCAGTGTTTTTAGAACAAATATGTTTGAATGTGCAGAACAACTATTCTGAGGTGGCATTTAGTGCCACCTTTTAATGGCAGAGTTGTACCTGAGAATGGTTTGTGTCTCAGATGATTGGCCTTTGCTGTCTCAAACCAGTCTGGATTATCAATGTGCCCACATCCCACGGATTGCAGGAGGAGCAGCAATCTTCCAGGTCCACTGCAGGTAGAATTGCTCCTTTCAGTGTGTTGGCCCTGCCTCTATTTTCAACTGCTCACAGTTATTTTTTGCCAGATTTGAATCATTTGAACTGAAATTTTCCGTGCCTGGCGTCCCTGTTGTTCAGAAAAACAAAATGATTCAGCTCTTTTGGAGCCTGGCTGAGGGAAAACATGTGTTGTTTTGCTCACACTGAAAAACTCTGCTGACCCAGCCCTCCTTGTCCCCTCTCCCCTGCTGTGTTATGTGGTGGCGTTTGGTTTTATTTTCTTTATATTGCCCTGTGTGCTGATCTCCACGTTAATAATCTGGCAGTGGGAACTGGTTTCCAGACGGACTCAGACACAGGGGCTCCAAAACCAGGAGTAGGACCTAAACCCATGGATTTGGAAGCTGAGCTGACTGGGGAGAGCGCAGACAGACACAACTGGCCATATCCAGCCCCTCACTGGAATGGCTTCCCAAAGCCCAGTTTAGATTTAGGTTATTGGAATTTTTAATTTCCTTCTTTTGGATGAAATTTACAGGCAAAGGACAAGAAGTTCTTCTCAGGTATTTTTTTTTGTCTCTGACAAGGGTGTGAAAGCTAATTTTAAACCCCAAATCTCTATCAGGTGCCTCAAAACTATAAAATATATTCACATCTTCGCAAATATAAAATAATGCCTTCTGTCATGATGTTAAAATATGGAACCATTGTGGTAATGGAGCATATGAATTACAGAAAGACTTTGCTTTTTCCATGTATTTATTTCCATCCTAATTCCTTTCCTGAAGCACCTGTGTGAAGAATGAATCACTGAATATTGGGTATTGTTGGCAAAAAATACAGCTATGAGGTCATGATGCATTCTGCCTTTAGTCAGACTTTAAGCTTTTTTCCAGCTTTTCTCCTGATTTCAGTCAAATAATTGAACTTATTCATACTTTTTTTTTCTTTTTAAATCTCTACAAGCTACCATTCCAGAACAAACTATGGATTTTCCCTTTAAAAATCAAAAGTGGACGTGAGTCTGTATATATGTAGGCCCACTCAGCACAATTTCTTAAAAACACATGATTAAAATTAAAATAATAACAATTGAAAGGAAAGGGAATAACTAAAAGAGGGGGAACTGATACTGGGGGAAGTGGTGGCAAATGAAATATTCCTGAGAATATTAAGAGACACAGGAGCAGAAAAATACGTGTGGATACAGAATGGAGTTAAATCGATTCCTCCTGACTCAGGGATGGTTTTCTTCGTGCTGGCTGGTCCCTCCTGACCTTTGTTTTAACCCTGTCATTGATCAGAAAAGCAGCCAAATGGAAGCAATGCAGTAAAGCATAAAAGAATTAAATTATATGATTACCTTTTATTGAGAAAGGCAAAATATTGCCACACTTGGAGATGCTAAAAATACTTAACTGCAGGATGTGTCTTCTTTTCTTTTTTCCGAAAGCAAGCTCATGGAGGAGTCTCCATGTGACCATCTGTTGTGTTGTGTTCCATGTAAATGATCCAAGACCCCTTTTTTCCCCTTTTCCCCATTCTCCCCCTGCTCAGACAGGGGTGTCCAGCTGACATGCCTCAGGTGTTGCCACAGGCAGGCCAGTTTCTCTGGGAAAAGTGTATTTTATGAGGGAGTCAGGAGCTGACCTGTTTCTTTTTCCACCAGAATAAAAGCTCAGAAGTTATAGAAGGGAACAAATTAAGCAAAGTAAACTGTAAGGGTCACCACCAGCTCTTGCCTCAAAGTAAGGGAGGCTTGGGTGTGATTCAGACAAAATCAGCTGTTGTGGGTGAAGTTACGAGAGGCAGTGGGGATTTGTGTAATCCTAATTTAAACCACGTTGTTTTGAGCTATTAACACCCCTCAGTTTGTCTGTGAGATAAAATAACCTGTGAGTGGGACTCGTGGGCACTTCAGGCCTGCAGAAATGGATCTGTGATTGGAGTTATGATGGTTGGGTGCTGTGGTGGCACCATCTCTTGCTTTTGCATTTCGAAACAGGCTACTCAGCATCATCTTCTGGCAATATCCAAGTTCTTGCTCCTTATGAAAATGTAGGATCTGTGCCTGTAGAAGACTTAGCATCTTCTTCCACTGCCATTTGGAAGGAGCATTCCTGGCATGCAGCTGGCAATCCCCTCTCCATCAGAGTGTGTTATTGGCACTGACTATTGCTAGACTGCTGTTTCCAAAGGTTTTATTGTGGTTAACCCACAGAGTTTGGAATGGAGCCACCAAATGTATTAGGTAAAATAACCACAGTGTCTTATTCACCCGATGCATTTTATCCTGAGGGCTTTCCAAAAGGATTTCCAGCCATTTGCTTCAGCAGTTGAAGCAACGCTATATTATTAAGTGTTTGCAAAATTGAATCCCCGAAAGTTTCTGCTGTGAAATAGTGGGAAGTGTCTGTCTGCTGTGAGTAGGAAGACATTTTTTCTGAGAGTGTTTGGGGAAGAAGCTGCTAACGTGGTGGGTTTTGGCTTTTCCATGAGGTAAGGCTGCCTGGAGAGGTGGAAGCTCTCACCCTACGGCAGCAGGGACCCGTAAACTCTTGAGCTGCATTCTCTGCACAGCCCAGCGTTTTCTGGAGCGCCAAGGAAAACAAAACCTAGCAAACAGCACACATTCTCAGCCTTTTTCTAGGAGATTTCAGCTGGAGAAGATTGCATTTCATGGCTTTTTGATTTAGCATATTATTGGAAGGGACGAAGAAAATTAAGTCAATTTTGTTGCTGGCGGTGTCTTATCTGATTCATCTGATGCTGCAACCTGGCTTTATCTGCTTTTAGTAAATACTCCTTTGGAACCGCTGCTCGCCCATGTAGCAGTAATAAGGATTATGTAATAACTGGCTTTTGATGGCTCTTTCCAGCTTGAGCTAGATTTTCCTGAGGAATGAGTCTGTAATTGTAAATGTGTGTGTGTATCACACTTGGCTTTTTCTGCTTCGTTTTAATTATTAAAACACGAGTGTAGGAAAAAGCATCTTGCTTGAGGATAACTCGCTGGGTGGCATTTCAGCAGAGAAGCAGGAAGAAGATGGAAGGCTTTTCCCTCTACTTTTGAAATAGATAGGAACATAAAATTTCCCAGTAGATGCAGTGACCATGGAGGAGGCTCCATACAGCCTGTACAAAGCAGGATAACTTAAAAATCTGAGTTACTTGTCCTCGCAAGAAGCAGGAGGAAATAAAAGAATGTCGTGAAGCAGAGAAGTTGTGCCTGGGATGGATTTGTCTGCGTGTTCCTTTTTAGGCTTCCTGACATGTTTCCTTGTAACTCTGCTCGACTTGCTGGTGTATTCAGTTCAACACTTCCTGTCAAGCTGGTTCTTGCATAACAACGACTCCTTTTGTCCTAGGAGTGAAGTTTGCATTTCAAAGCTGAGGGAGCAAGATGATTTAGAAGTAATTTGCTCCCATGTTGTGAGGGAAGGACCTACATTTTTTATCTTGGTGTCCACGCAGGCTTAGTTTAATCTGGAGGTATTCAGTCATGGCTAATTCATTAATAGGAGTGGTTAATTTTTAAGAACGCTGCTGTGTGTGTTCATGAAAGGACAGTGGAAAATAAAACACAAGTTCTGCCTTTTAAATCTTAGTAAGGAAGACTGGAAAATGAACAAAGGTGCCTGCAGGCATTTCAGGTGTTGTCCAGTCCTGCTAAGCCAGCGCTGCAGGACCTGAAAGAGATGGAAAAGAGGTCATTCAGAGTGATTGCCTTCCCTGAATTCTGACTGGAATTCACTCACTGGCACAGCTTCACGGCTACTGAGTGTATTCCAGAAGACCCATGGGGGCTGTAAAATCTCTTGCAAGCAAACCCAGCATTTTAGCAGGGAAAATGTGCCAGCACTGTTATGCTTGCAGCGTACTTTTCTTGATAAAGTCCAGCTGTATTTGGCTGCACGTTGTTGTGTGTTTGCTTGTTTTAAAAATATTAATTGCTGAAAAGTATTTAGGTTAAAATCCCAGTTCCTTTGAAGTGGATGAAATCCTGTTGATTTCACTGGGCTGGAAGGGTGTTCCTCACACTTGAGACAGTTCCAAAGCCATACTACCCGCTCTTCCTATATAATGTATTCTGCTGAATATGATTATTCCTAATTAACATTTCCTGTTCCTGTTTAATTAGCATTTTTAGTACAGCACTATTCTTTTAAGTTGCACAGAATTGCGTGCTGCATTGCCACGAAGAGCCTGGGTTATGCAGAGTCTTTGCTGCTAAGAGTTAATTTGCTGCCATTGAAAAGAAGATGCTGTATTTTCTGAGGGCAACTTGGTAAGAGTTTTGGGAGGCAAAAGCAGTGCTTAGGGGGCTGTGGTTGTAAATTTTCTTCCAGAGTGTGGGATATTGTTGCATTTCCTGCAGCAGAAGTCCCTTTGTCTTCGCCCAGCTGGGACCCTGACCTTGTCCCACCTATGGTGGGATGCTTCCCATGAGCCTGAGGCTTCCAAGGGTGTGAAAAACGCTCGGATCTTGGAGCTTGAAAACCTAGTCTTTGATTACTGTTAAAAACAGCCTGAGTAGCAGTGTGAGGTGGTCCTCACCAGGGAAGCCTGGGATTGCTCGGAGGGTTACGTAAGCGGAGCTGACGATTGGAAAAGCGGGAATACTTTGCCCTCGATACCGAGGCGAAGCGCTCGTGGCGAGCCTTTGTTTAAACAGTGCTGAAACCATCCCGGGAAGGCTGAGGAGCCTCACAGAAATATTGGCCCTCTCCCCGTAATTTATATTTTCAGATGCTAAAACTAGTTGTTGAGCAAATGTAAGGTGCCTATTTTAGGATGCTGCATGTCAATATCTGACTACAGATGGCTCCGTGAATCATCGTTGGAAGAAGGGAAATGTTAGACACTAAGATATTGTTGCTAAGAGATTTTAGTACACAGTATGCTAACATGTGCTGGCAAATTTGGGAACAGTAGCAGCAGCATGCTCTTGGAAGAAAAAAAAAAATTCAGTGGTGAAGAAACTGTCTTCAAAGGACTATTTAAAGGATAGTAACATTATTGTGCTTTGTTGTATCGAGACCTGACGAAGATGAAATTGGCTTTCGAGCAGATAATAGACAGAAAACATCCAAAAGGTAAAGCTAATCCTGCTCTCCAATGAAATAGAAAGTGGATATTGGAAACAACAAGAAAAAAAATTACTTTGGGGTTTAAATGAATCAAGTGCCAAGCTTAAAGGTGGTGGTTGCTGATATTTTGCCATCTACTGGACACGAGATATATTAATATACACAGTTAGTTCCTTTCAAAATGCAAATTATTGAGCTTGTATTACATTATATAATTAAAAATGTTAAGAGGTCTCTTCTGTCCAGGAAAGAAGCAAGCAGGAAAATGCTGAGTATGATTTTTTTACTTGTATTTCTTCATAACATTACTATAAAGTAATTTAGGAAAATTGTCAGCATTTTATTGTTCTGGTAGAGAATGAGGGTTATTTCTGCAATTAATGTAAACCTTTGCTGGCTATTATTTAAAGAAAATAAGTTCATTTTTACTGCTTTTCTTTATTCTATCTTACCTTATTTCAGTGAGTTTTGCCAAAACTTGAAAATGTCATACCTGAAAGAAAACGTCAAATGGATAAAATTAATTTTATAAAATAAAACCTTTCACTTCTGATCTATTTTCAACAAAATCATTATTATTTTTTTAATGTACAAAATATTGCTAAACTTTAAACTTCTTAGTGATTTGCTTCTGACATATTTCTAATTAGATGTATTACATCTCAACTTCAGAACTGATTATTTTTTAACGAAGCCTTGGAGTGTAAATGTGTGTCTCCATAATGCAAGCATGTGTATCTCCTTGAGGTCATGTTTTATGTCATCCATATTCTATGTATTCAGCAGCTCTGGTAGATAAAGACGGGGAATTAGTGATATTAATAGAATATTAATCAGACATTTGGTTTTATTTTTTAATGAGGTGAACCAAGAAGCTTCCGCTACTTTTATTTTGCAGTGTCGTAGCCTCAAAGTCAAAACCCAACTGCAATCCATGCAACTACAAAACGTGGGGTGAAACTTCGCCCTTTGATTTTTGCAAAGTGAAGCAAGGCATTAATGATTGTCCAGCAGTTCTGTGTTAGATTCTGTGGCTGTGGTAATTGTGCAGGGTTTTCCAGCTGGTTCGGAGAAAAACCCATTTGGAATTCTTAACATCCTGATGGAAAACACCTGAGGTCTGCGTTGTGCTCCGAGCTCAGAACAATGTTTGCCACGTTGTCACGATTTGCTCAGGCATTACAGGGTAATGGATTTCCTAAGGAAGCTGAGTTCCAGCTACGTTCTGGTGCTCTTAGAATCAATAAACATCCCTTCAAGTGCAGGCTCACTGCGATTGTGTAAGGAACCAACAGGGTGATCGATACATTTCCATCCCACACCTATGGGAAAGGAATTCGGAACACAGATTGCTTCCTGCTTTTCCAAACTGAACTCCATCTGTCCCGCCGAGGAGAGTTATAAAATCCACACGCTACATGAGAGCAGCTAATGCAGATCCATTTAGGATGGCATTTGTCTGAGTCTGCTGAGCGTGCTGGGTGAATTTGTGTCACCGTTTATCAGGGATGGAGCTTCCCGCTGCCGTGTCCTACACGGGCACACATGGGAACAGGGTCTTGGCACTTAACAACCTAAATTTAACTTCCTGATGTCATTAGGGATGACTTCTGTGGGCTTGATGGTGTGCTGGGACTAAATTCAAAGTGGCTTTAGATTCCAGGTAACTGTTTGTTTTATTAGGGAGAGCTTTTCTTTCCAGAGGCAGAGTAGAAAACAAATACATCCAAGTTGAGCCAAGTTACATTTTCACTGTCCCACAGTAAACACCGTTAGATTTTTGTATCAAATTAAAGAGGTGTCAGTCTCCAAAAGCTGTGGCTATTGGGATGTGGTTGTGTATTTTTAATACTGAACAAACACATCCCAGTTATAATATGTGGAAGAGTGTTTCTGGAAATACTTTAATTAAGGAAGCGATCCCAACCCTTCCTTCTAAATTCCCCTGTGTTAATTTCTCATGTGCCTCAGCTGATAGTGACTCTTGTTGTGTGATGGCTGTGACTGCTTGAGTGGTGTTTTTTTGTTGTTAAAACAATATAGTTCTTGGTGGACTGAGAAATAATTTATGATTTTGTGAGCCTGCGGTTGAAGTGGAAGGCAGTTTCTGGAGTCTGATGGTTACAATCTCATTCACGGGATTGTGTGACCTCTTTCTTGTAGTTCCCACTGAAGATGGGAACCCCTAGGGAAGATTTACCTCAGAGTGTCCTGTCTGTCCACCCGCGTTTGCACTGATGTAATTCACACTTCGTGCTGGGCTGGAGTCACCCCCTTTAATGTACAGCACCACGCCTGAGCTTACTGCCAGTCCAAGCTTTCTGGAAAGGCCATCATTCCATAAGCACTGCTGGCTGGCAGACACAAGGGAAACGTGAAACATCAGCCCTGAAGGAACAAACAGTGAAATGCACTTGCCTCAGGAGAGGGAAATTGTGCGGAAGAGAAGAGCAGGGGGAGAAAAAGCAGGTGGGGACTGGTGATGTTTTATGTGCTCACTGTGACTGGCAGCTCCAGCCCTGCAGCTCACTCTGCTCCCTCCAAAGGCTCTGCATTTCAGAGCTTTGGGTCTCTCAGATGCAAGCATGTGCAGCAGAAATGCAGAAGCCTGGACTGAGTAGAACACAAATGGACTGAGAGACTCTCTTCAGTCCCATGCAGAAAGTTTGTCAAAGCCTTGATTTAAGAGGGGACAGCTTCAGTTTCTGTCTTTTTTCTGTTGTTTCTCCTTGGGTACAGCAGTTTGTTCCCAAGAGTGGTAATGTAATTTAGCCTGGGCATTTGCCTTGCAGGGACTAGCCCATAAAGCTCTAAAATTGTATTTGTTAACAGGCTACAAAATCCTGCTCTAATTTAATATAATCCCTACCTGTGATACATTTTAAGAGCAGAAAAAAAATCAGTTGTGAAATGTTAGTGCCAGGTAAAGTGTATATACAACTTCCAGTTCCCTGAATGGAACAAAACACTGCATTAATCTCCATCAAAAAAAAAAGTAAATACTCGAATGTAAGTAAATTGGTATCTTTAGGACTGCATTTAGGGGGCAAAACAGAGAGATGGTGGTGAGTCAGTGCTACTTCTGTCTGATGCAGAGTCTGAAAATATTGTGAAACTCTGTCACACTGAAACCTGTACCAGGACATCTGGCCAGTTTCACTGTGTACACAAAGTACTTCTGTTTGCCATTATTTGAACTAAGTGTCTTTGGGGAACGAGATTCAGGAAAAGCAGGACTAACCTGATGCCTCAAATATTTAATTTCTGAATTGACTCCTGAAAGGCAACTTAAGCAGTGCCTTTATCCAGAGGGAACGTTTCTGACTGCGAATATCCGGAAGCCAGGGGTGCGAATGATCTGTCAGGAGAAAGAGACCCGCTTGTGAAGGTGCCGGTGTTGAGTAGGAGGCATGGGGTGCTCCCACCTCCTGCCTGCTCCCTCCCACTCCCTGCCTGCAGCTGCTTCATTCATTCAGCTTTCCACTCGGCTGAGCTGTCCCTTGGTTACCACCCGTAGCAACTCACCAAGTGTCGCTTAAACTCCTTCCCTCCTTCCCTTGGCTTGGCAGCAGAGCATCTGGCATTGCCTGCCGTGGCAAACAGAGGCCCTGGAAGCAGTTGTGTCATTTGAAAGAAACATCTGTCTGTGAGACAGCGAGTGAGACACTGGGGGGACTGTGACAGCTCTGCTTCTCCGGAGGCAGAGGAAATATCTGTGTAAACACAAACTCGCTGGTCACGCTCCCTGTTGCACACCCTGAGTGACAGCCAGCTCCTGGCTCTGCTCCAGTGAGTTGTTCACGCCGTGGCTTTGTGCTTCAGGGTGTCCCAGCTGTGACCTGTTTCGGGCACTCCGTTAAGTTTTGTCACGCTGGTGACAAATCATCCTGGGAATAGGAGGTGGTACCGCTGTCCAGCTGCGTGGTTTTATCCTTTCTTTTTGTTTTATATCAGTTGCCTCCTACCAAGAGCCATCTTCCTGCTTAGCTTTACTCTCTGCTCACTTCCCTGTGGCAGACTTACCCAGGCCAGACGTGTCTGTTATCAAAGGTAATTTGGTAATAATTAGGTGCCCATGTTAACAGCCTTCGTGGGGTCAATTAAGCTTGGGAGGGAGCTGATAAGTGATTCACTTTGGTTACTGTCATTCGTATAAAATTGCCTCTAATGCTTATTAAAAAACCTCCAACAAGATAATTTCTACTCTCTGTACAGTAGATTGTGGCAGGGCTCCCAACCAAATGTCTGCAGCAGACAAAGATCCTGGTTTGGGTTTAAAAGCCCTGAACTTCTGAGTCAGGCTTTTCTGCTGGGCTTTGATTGTCACCGTGCTGGGACCCTGCAGGTGAGCTCTTTCTCCTTCTGGATGCAAAGTAAAGACACCCTTTAAAAACAGGGCAAAACACAAAGCAGGTTTTAGTGGAAATTGTGTGTGAGCGGTGTTTTTACTTCGTACAAGATGCAGAACCAGCTTTGATCAGGTTTGCAGAACAATGTGACTGAGGACACGCAGACTTCTGATGTAAGATAAATTTCAGAAGGGCGACATGAAAGGACATTTGCTGCAGGAATGAAAGAACCTGAACTATGGCAAGGCTGCTGCATATGCAGTTTTAGAAAAGCTGCAATTTTTGAAGCTTCAGCACAACAGAGTCAGTAGATAGCCTCTAGTTGTAAAGTGCTACCTCCAGCCTTTCGTGGCGATATTTCATGTCTGTAAACATGCACGTGACACATTTTGATGACTGGAATCCAGTTCCTCCTGGAATTGGAAGCAAGCTTTTGCTGTAGTTTGCTGGCTGTGCTACTTTTTCACTGCCAAGTGGAGATGTCTTGTGATCAAAAGAAACCTCAAACAAAACCTTCTTTCCTGCCATAACCTCTTAATTTTAAATCTAGCACTTGTCTACAGAACATCCTGAAAAGCGAACTATGGCTATTTAAAACCATGTAAATTATCAAGCATGGAGAGAATCAAACTCTAGTATTTTCTGCCAAGACACTACATTACTATTTTTTTTCTAAAATATAAAGAAATTTAGTACAAATATAGAGTTTCAGTTGGTCTCTGATTTAGGTACTTGATCAAGGAGAGGCTTTGCACCACCTTCATTTGGTTCAAGCTCTGGATCTTGTGAAGACCATTCACTTGTCCTAATGCATTCACATTTATAGTTTCATGTGAATTCTTTATAACTTTGGTTTAAGACACATTTGCAGGGAAAAGGGGCTGAGGTTGCTGTGCTTTGTGGCTTGCAACTGTACAAATTGAATGAGTATAATTTTGTGTCTTTCCCATTTTGCTCTGACTTCACTTTCTCCCACACATTTTACCCATCAAATTCAAGTGAAGTGCATTGGTGTTATGCCAAGAAATATTTGTACTTTTTAACTTTTCCTTGCTTTCTTTAGATCTTAACATATCCTTCCTTCATTTTGCTGTAAGGATTTTTCATACTGTTTTTAGCTCATTGAAGTGAATTAAATAGAGAAAAATGGTTCCTTGAGCTTGCTGAATCTACTGCTTGCTTCAGAAGCAAATACAGGAACAATTCCCTGTCAAGCTGTCTCTTGGTTATCTGGGAATATCTTTTTTTTTCCCCAGTAATAAAATGTGTTTATCACTTGAAGAGCATGTTTATACTTGAGGTTTAAAATCTGCTCGGTAGCAAAAATTCTTTCATTTGAGTACCACGGCTGCTGTCTAGCAAGCTGCCTGTCACTGCTGAATCCTCCCCTGTTGGAATTTAACTGCTGATTAGGGGTAATATCAGAGACAAGTATTATCACTTGCTTGCAAGGTAGAGAAAGCCTCAGAGCTGCACACAAATGTTGCTGTTATGACCCTGGAGCCAGCCAGGCTGCAGAATGGGAAGTTAAAGAGGGGGGATTTGTACGTCAGGGCTGCACAGAGGAGGCTGGGGGGGCAGACTCCCACGTGTTATCCACGCCGAGAAGCTGCTTCTCTCTGCTGGGGTTCCTGGAATAAAGGTTGGCTCACTAGTGGTTAGAAGAGTAATTTTCTGATGGGTGGTGATGAGGTGTCAGTGCACCAACCTGCCCGTGTCCGACCTCCCTGATCACAGAATCCCAGAATGGTTTGCTTTGGGAAGGAACTTAAACTTGCCCAGTGCCACCCCCTGCCACGGGCAGGGACACCTCCCACTATCCCAGTTACTCCTGTCCAGCCTGGCCTGGGACACTGCCAGGGGTGGGGCAGCCACAGCTTGTGTGTGAAGTCTTCAGCTGCAGGGATTTCTGTATTGGTTTGTTTTGGTTACTGGTGGATAAAATTGTCCATTCAATATCCTGTCCTGAGTGCAGAAATAACATCTTATGCCTGTTACATTCAAAGATATTACTGACATTAACTGTGCTTCACACCCTCCTCAAGACCATTTCAGCATTTAACACTTCCTTTGCATTATTCTTTATATGTGGAGAGGCGCAAACCAGCAAATAATTTTTCTTGGTCATCAGCTCAGGAATTTCCGTGAGTTTTCAATTATTTCTCATGTCTGACAGTAGTCCTATATCCAAGAGAGTTCTAAAGCAAGATTTTTAAATCTTTTTTTTTTTTAATCTGCACCCTCTAGGTCCAGGAGTTTCTATGAGATAGGTTGAGCCCAGCTTATGCCTCGTACGTACATCAGGAAAGCCACGGTGCCATTAGAGAACAGGATCTGTCAGAGCTGCAAAATGGGGCCAGAAAAGACAATTCCATGACACTCAGGGCAAAAAGAGGGAAAGGAGAAAAAGGGAGGAGTCAGAAGTGTCATAACTGAATTGCTTCCCTCACACCCAGTGGAGATGTTTTTCTTTTTAAGAAAAACATGAGAATGCAGATGTGTGGAACACATCTGTGTTCAACAACCAAGACATAAATGGAAAAGATTTTTATTTTAGAACTCAATTTATTTAGACGTTTTAAACTCTCTCTATATGCATAGACTTTACCAATCTCTCTCTTTCAGTCTGTTTTTTGGTGCCTTAGTTGTACCTGAGTACTGGTAGTTCTCGGTCCTGGTTCTCTCATGTACTTTGCATTTCAGCTCCTGGTTTTATTGCTCAGGTAAGCAGCGAGGCAGGAGCAATTAAAGGGAGATAATATCTTCGGTGTGTCTCTCCTGCAGCATTCCCCACACACCCATACAGCTCCCAGAGCTTTGGGGGTGCTGTGCTAAATGTTCACTACTGTCTTGGACTGCCACCACGTGAAGAGCAGCAGCTCTTCCAGCAGCCCCCTGAGATTCCCACCGTGACAGCATTCCTGGGAAACGGGCAGCTGGGGGACTGGCAGTGCTCTCACAAACAGATTAAGAGATCATTTCTCGCTGGTGTTTCAAATATGTATTGCAGAATAAAAGTAACGGAGTTACTCCACTTCATGAAATGAAAATATGTTTATCGGTCATGTAACGTGTTTTTCTCCTCAGCAAGTGGTGCCAACATATTAATTGTACCCATTTTGCAATCCTTTAGGTGGCTATAATAGCGGGAAATTTTGAGCTTGCTGAATATATCAAGAATCACAGGGAAGCTGATATCGGTAAGCAAAATATTTACGGACTCTGGGAATAAGTTCTGCTTGTTTGTGCCATGATTTTGCAAAGATGTTAAAACTGATTGTGTGTGAGATGCAGCTACTGGGCTGGTGACATTTCAGGGAGGTTTGAAAAGTAACTCTTCTAAAAAAATGAAGATGGGGAAAAAGCTGAAATGTTTTCAAAAACGTACTCCGAAAAGGAAAATGTGGTAAGTGGTAGGTGTTTTCTAAGTATAAATCAGTCAGTTTGTAACAGACTAAATACATGTCCACTGACCTGGAAGAGCCGTATTGGCTCTCGCAGGTTGTTTTGGCCTCTCCTAAAGCAGCTCTCCAACAGGAAGAATTGATCAGAAGATGAAAACGGAGAAAGATGCTTCTCTAGAACTCAGTGAATATATGGCAGAAGCCAACTCCCCATATCCATGAAAGCATTCCCTCTCCCTGAGTTTGGTGGGACTGAGGGCAGTGACAGGCCTTAAAAGGGCCCCTGACAAAAAAACCTGACGACTTTTGAAAGATCTTTTTACAGAGAGAGATCTGCCATTAAAATAAAAACCAGTTTGATATGAGTGATGCCTAATACAGTTTAATGAAAATGGGTTAAAATGCTTTAATTTGAGTTAGTTCAAGCCCCACAGAAGCCTCCTGAAGTTGAACAGAGAAAGGCATTTCTTTTGCAGCAGGAGGCTCCGTGTAGTCGCCTGCACTGATTTAACTCGGTGAGGCAAATCTCTGACTGGAGAGTATTTCATTTAGATGGGAAATTGGGCCAGCTCACATGAAATATAAAACTAAGGATGTGGATTAAGGACTGCTCTCCCCTCCCCTTCCTGGCTGCATAGGATCTGTGGGGATATGGTTGAAAGTTCTGTGGTAATGTGAGTTCTCATAGCACTTTCAGCTCTTGAAGTGTGCACTGAGAAACCTGAGGGCAAAATGCACCAAAGTCATGACTTCTGCATAAACTTTCAGAGGGAATTCGGAAGGGTTTTTTTCCCTGGGATAACGGGATATTTCTTTTCCATGGAAGAATTCTTCATCCTTCTGTATTTATTAATAATCTGTAAAACATGAACTAAAAATGAACCCATTATTCTTACTGGGTTGAGCATCTTATTGTTGTTTATATTTACTTATTTACTTATGGGTAATGCTTTT
This sequence comes from Platysteira castanea, assembly GCA_013397175.1. Lineage (NCBI taxonomy): Eukaryota > Metazoa > Chordata > Aves > Passeriformes > Platysteira > Platysteira castanea. Next base: position 266,625 of record VYXC01005426.1, read on the forward strand.
TTTTTTTGCTGACTTGTAGGATTTGGTGATTTCTAGAAAATGCTTAGAAAATACTTTCTATGGGAAGATTCTCCAAATTTTTCTGATGCCTTCACTTTTGCCACTGAAAAAATAGAGATATTGGTACTTCCATGATTCATTTGCAATTTTTGCAAGGTGGTGGTGGATTAAGCATGACTATTTAAATTAATAGATTTATCTTAAAGAGTAAACATTTCATCATGTTATTTCCTCCCACCTAATTTAATTTAGCTGCACATTTGTCCTTCAAGTTTTATTACTTATGAAAAATGAAGTTGTTGAAATGTCCATTTTTGGAGTGTCTCCCAGTGGGAGGGGGGGGGGGTAAAAAAAAAAAAATAAATCAAAGCACCAAATCCTGAGCAGAAAACCTGAGAGCTGCTGTGATGATGAATGTGCAGAGTGATGTCAGCATTTCAGCTTCAGCAAGCTGGCTTTTGCTTCTCGTGCTTGTCTGGTTTTCCACTGTGCTCCTGTAGTTTTGGATGTGTTCCAGCATCCATCATTTGAGCAATGCACCTCCTCAGAGGCAGCAGAGGGGAAGGAATAGTGAAGAGCTTGGGAAGTATCCTCAGGAAGAGGAGGACAAATCACACTATCGAGTCTCTTGAGAAATATTTCATCATTCATCTCCCAGAAAGTGTATTTTTGGTTAGATTCTGAATTTTGATACTGAACCGGTTCATTAAACCTTGTTATTATTTTAAGTTCGTGTAATAATCCCAATCTCTTTGCACTTTGTAATTATTTTGGACTCTACTTTAGCAGTGGAAAATTCTGGTTTACAGCAGAGCTGCTAAATCTGTGTCCTACAGATCAAATCCCACCGAGATTGTTCTTCCTTCTTCTTTTCATTTAATTGTAAAGCACCCGCATCAGACAGATGTGAAAATTAGGCATATATAAAATAAGCTTCTTTGCAATGATCATAAGACTTCCAGCTGTTCTGGAAAAAGAAGAAGAATAGAACAATATTTATTTTAGAGCCAAAAAAGGTGAGAATAATGGCCCATGGAGTAACGTGAACAAACCTATACAGAAAAAGCCTTGCAAGGGATTCCTGTGGCTTTAGTCCAATAAAACCCACCTGGCTGTTACTACCAGGAAAGTTCTTACTCCAGATGCAGTTCTGTAAGGCTGAATCAAACAGAAAAGAGAGAGGATTCCAAGGACAGGAAAAAAGGATACCCGTAAAGGATTAAAAACAGGATCCAGATTTCATCATATTCATGTCTTTTATGAGGGAATCCCTTTTGTTTTCTTGGCAGATGGTTGAAAGGTGAATGAAAATTGCCATATCATTAAAAAGTAATCCTATTTGAAACAAATTACAGCAGTATTTTTCATAAAGCAAGAAACCCTATTACCATAAGGTACTTAGAAACTTGTTTTACAAGCAGTATGAAATACTTAATGTGGCTTCCCAGATTATTTCAACTCATTGTGCCCCCAAATTAGTTTTTTTTGAGGAGTAATAACAGCNACTTTTTTTGCACTAGCCATAGCACATTTATAATTTGTTTAACTTTATGCGCTTATTTATTGCAAACTAAGAGAAAGTAGTGGATTAAAAGATGTGATGAATAGAAAAGTTAATCCCTGATTGTTTTCATCCAGCCTGCAGCTGTCTGTGAGTAAATGAGCACAGCAGATTTAGGAAGCATTTGCTGTGCAGAATTTACTATGGCTTCTATAGGATGGAGGTACCAAACCCAATCATATATGTAAGAATTTTGAAGCTTTCATTAGATACAGATATGCAGATATTAAGCATGTTGCAAGCTGATAATCCTTTGGCTTGGATAACCTATTTTTAAATCTCTCTTTTGCCTTGGTTCTTTGTGATGGGATGAATTTTCAGATGGACTAAATGACATGGGTTGTTCTTCTTCAAGTGAACAAGGTTTGTTTTCTCTTGTGCATCTTGTCCTTCAGCAGCTCTGGAGCTAGGAGGGATAGGAGTCTTTTGTCTGGTGTTTTGTTTGCTGCAGGAAAATGAAGCACGTTGAGCTGGTGTGCGAGTTTTTGGGAGTTGATTAGCAGACTAACTAATACTTGGATACTGTTGCTAGGCTTCAAGTCAGAGTTCCTGTATTCCTCTATAATTATGCAGAGAGATGTGTGTGTGTGATGGTTTGTCTGTGCTTTTCACATGGGTGTTTTTATTTTGATGGTTTTGAAAATCTGCCAATAGAGTCTGTAGACGTATTCCACATAGAGGAATTGCTTTGAAATTAAACATTTTTCAGGTATGAGTAAAGATGTGGGGTTTTTTAACNCCAGAATAAGTTATTTTAATTATTGCTTATTTTGGAAGTCTTTGGGACCCAGAGGTGTATGCCAGCTCAGTGACTGTTATTGCATCTTCTTTTCTGCTTTGAGGAAGACCTTACAGATACCCCTGATGTACAGCAGTTGCACATCATTAAAAATAATAATAAATAAANAGCATTTGCTGTGCAGAATTTACTATGGCTTCTATAGGATGGAGGTACCAAACCCAATCATATATGTAAGAATTTTGAAGCTTTCATTAGATACAGATATGCAGATATTAAGCATGTTGCAAGCTGATAATCCTTTGGCTTGGATAACCTATTTTTAAATCTCTCTTTTGCCTTGGTTCTTTGTGATGGGATGAATTTTCAGATGGACTAAATGACATGGGTTGTTCTTCTTCAAGTGAACAAGGTTTGTTTTCTATTGTGCATCTTGTCCTTCAGCAGCTCTGGAGCTAGGAGGGATAGGAGTCTTTTGTCTGGTGTTTTGTTTGCTGCAGGAAAATGAAGCACGTTGAGCTGGTGTGCGAGTTTTTGGGAGTTGATTAGCAGACTAACTAATACTTGGATACTGTTGCTAGGCTTCAAGTCAGAGTTCCTGTATTCCTCTATAATTATGCAGAGAGATGTGTGTGTGTGATGGTTTGTCTGTGCTTTTCACATGGGTGTTTTTATTTTGATGGTTTTGAAAATCTGCCAATACAGTCTGTAGACGTATTCCACATAGAGGAATTGCTTTGAAATTAAACATTTTTCAGGTATGAGTAAAGATGTGGGGTTTTTTAACTGGCATTGTGACTGTAAACATAAGGAATGTGTATTTTATTGTAGAACAAGCAGAACAGGTATTTCAGAACACGAGGATATTGGCTGGTTTGTGGTAGAATTGCTTTTCTAACTCATTTTCTTTAATTAGATGAGAGTGATTGGGGTCAGCAATCTTGGTTTTTCAGCTGCAAGTGTTGCTGTTAAATGTTGGCGAGCCCAAGGAATATTCTGTTTGTTTATTTATTTATTTGGGTTTGGGGAACGGTTCAGTAATTTTGATTTTCATCAATCAAATGCCTGCAGAATACTCCTCAAGCTAGGGGAAATCAGATTGAGACAGATAACAGCAGGAGGAGGAGAAGGCAGCAAAGCAAAAGGAAAATCTACAAAACTGTCGGCGGCGTGCAGTGACTTGTTCTATTTTTATCACTTGTTATTTAATAGAAGCAAAAGGGACAGAAACATCTATTGTAGCCCTGTGGAGCTGTCATTTGGGAGTAACATTAACCTGTTTCAAATGTTACTGAGCATTTAACCTCAAAAAAGGATGATATCAGTGTAATCTGGATGACAAAGCCACTGAGATCTGAATTTCCCACATTTTAAATACATATTGTGTGGTAGGATATCATGATCCTGTGTTCCTTTTGCAGTTTCTTTCAAATATCTCTGCTAAATTCATAATTATTTCCTGTGTCCACAGAAAAAGACCCCTTTGCATTAACGATGTTTAGGCTGGGTTACAAGCAAACAAATACTGGTTGGTATGAAATAAATTTGTTGGTATTATTTCTGTGTTTTCCTCTGAAGGGTTGCAAGAAATAGAATTTCCTGTGCTCAGTCTTACTACGTGGCAGCAAACAAATTGGAAAACTGGGAATTGCGAGTTAATGTAATTACATACTGAAATGTAGGGCAGAGCTTGAAAAACTTACAGTGGTTTTTCTTTTCCCTTTGATCACAAGTTAGTTATTTCTGGGTGTGCGTTGGTACAAAATCGTGCAGTAACTCGCTTTATTTCAAAGTTTAAACTTTGTTTTCAGCAGCTGGTTGCTCTTTGCACTCGGGTGTATTCTGTGCATCTAACGGGGCCCGCAGGCTGAGGTGTGCAGAGTCTGTGGTGTGGGGCCATTTCTGGGGCTTACCTGAAATTCTGAGCAGGAAGGCGAGGAGAGAACTGGTGCCATGGGTGACTACAGCTGATTGCAGGATTCTCTGGCCTGGTTTTGTAAACCAGCCTGCAGCTTGTCCTTGCCACCTGCCAGGTAGGCAACGAGTGCCACAGCTACTCCTCCTAGAGTTTATTTTACACACTGAACCAGAAGAGCCTGGCACTTGAGCCAAAAATAACCCGCTGGAGGGATCCCAGGCTGCTTCCAGTGCCCTTGAGCTAGTTCTGGTCTCAGGCAGAGCTCCGGGCTGAGCAGTGGCTGCAGGTCACGCTGGCACATCCCCTGGAGATGCCTGGGAGGGTGGCAGGGGAAAGGAAAGGGGAAATTGCTCCGTGTTTGAGCCTTGCCCCAATCTTTATGCCCAGATCCCAGTGGCTGGAAGTGTTTGCAAGGTCTGTGGCTGCCGCCTTCCCCAAATCTGGCTTCCAGCCAGCCGCCAGTCCACTGGCTCCTCATCAGCAGAAATGGCTCTCTCACCTTCCCTGCACCTTCTGGGCTGGGACCGTGGTATCCAGCAGTTGGAACTGTGCTGGTTTTGGCAGCATTCCTGTCATCAGAGCTGTTTCATCAGAGTCGGGTCAGAAACCTTTCCCAACCCTTGTAAGGGTTTGGCTGCTCTAGGTAACAATTCTTTCAGCAGTAGTGGCTTTTTTGCCTTTGGTGGGTTTTTTTTAATAGCTTTCCTTGTCTTGACCCCGCTGAGGGACTGTACAGGGGAATAAAATCAGAGGCCATGTACAGAACTAGCGCAAGTCACGGAATTAAAAAGAGAAATAAAGGCATAAACCACAAGTAGCAAAAGTGATTTGAGGATGCCAGGGACAGTGGCTCTGACAGGGACAAAAATGTACTTTTGTATATCAAACAGGTTATCAAATGAATAAGGTTAATTTCTTGCTTTACAAAAACTGATTTAGTGGGTTGTACTGTCCTCAGAATTCTGGTGGAATCCGTAAGAGGGTAATGCCATTGAGCTCAATATGCAGGCCAAGGGTCAAGTGGGGAGCAGACAGCAGTGCAAGTACCCCAAACCCCTCAAAGCTGCAATTCTGAACTAATATTTCAGCCAACCTGGAGCTTCCAATAATGATTTTCAGTTATTCCCCGTGAGTGAAACTCCAGATGTTGTCCAGCCTGGTAGCTGGATCCCCGTAACCCCTGTAGCTCCCCTTGGAGTCACTGGAAATGGTCAGCAGACAACCTGCTCCTCAGGAATTGGGTTTCTGATTCAGCCTGGTGCCTGATCCTTCACCAGGATGTCTTTGGGAGACAAGGGCAGCCACGAGATTTAGTTAAGGAGTTGAATTAGGCTGAGGGGATGTAAAAAGGCAATAGTACTTTTGAGTCTTATCTGTGACCTGAAATTTGTTCAGTCACCTCTGATTCGATTTTATAGGTCACAGATCACGAAACTGGAAGGGGTTTATGTGGTCATGCTGTCTGACCTTCTCACGGTGCAGATTACAGCTTTTGTATTAACTCACTCCTGTTTGAACTGGATTATAACCAGGAAAAACATTTTGTCTTGTTAAAGACCTGCAATACTGTAAATGGGATTTGGAAAACTGTATCCTGGTCCTGTGACCTGATGGGGCTGGATCCTTTCATTTTAGTTGTTCTGGAGTTGATCACCCCCTCCTTAAACACACATATCTTGTTTCTAAAATCACTTTGGCTGCTTCAAGTGGACCCTGAGCGTGGCTGAGGCTCCTCAGCTGTGCTGTGTCCGTGCCACATTTTCCTTCCTGAGCGACTCAGAGCTCTGAAACATTGGAGAGGAAAAACTCTGAGGTTTAAATCAAATATAAGAAACCACCACGTTTATGGTGGGGTTTATTTCTGCTGCAGTTTGATCAGCGTTCTCTGAGGCACCCTCTGCTAACTTTTCTCTGGCTCCCCTAAAATCCGTATCCCTAAACTTGCTGTAATTGTGCCTTTTTTGAGAGGCTGTGCCCATTGGAAGTATGTGATCTGTGCATTTCAATCATGATGATATCTATATCTGTATCTATATCTAGGTCTCAGTGTAACAAAACAGGAGGGTTTCGATGGCCACACCAATATTAGGATATTAGCAGAGCAATGGTTGCTGAGCTAAGGGATGTGTCAATGCAGCCCTGAGATATCAGGCTGCCCACTAAAGGATGCTACAGAAGGAAAAGTGTTTGAAGAGTCTCCCAGAGAGTTCTGGTATTCCTCAAAAGTTAACGTGCTTTCTTTAAATCACTTTTTCCACACGAGCCTCAAGAGCTCTCTAAGATTGTGTCAAATGCCACGCGGGATTTCAAACGGTGGAACAGCGGAGCCAGGGCAAAAATAGAGGTAGGACAAGTGGGGAAAGAGATGTGTGCAGGCTCCCAGGGCTCTCTATTCCTTCCATTTACAATGGTGAGAACACAGGAAAAAGAGATGAAAGCACATGAAAGAAATGCTAGATTAAAAAAAAAAAAAAAGAATAGAAAGCTAAAATAGGATTGTTAAGAATAGTCAGGAATGATTCCTGAGAAAATTCCTGTATTTCCCAAAGTAAATGCAGAGATGAATTAAAAAACCTAGAAGAGAAACCCCTCACCAAAAACTGCCCAAATCCCTCCCCAGGACTCCCCCCAAAAAACCCAAACCCCAAAAGAAAAAAGAGAAAAGAAGGAAAAATAAAACCCCTGTGAAACTCTGAGTTTAATATAGGTCCTTATGCTGAGCACTTCATCACAAACCTCTTTATGCACTCAATAATTTCCTTTCTGTAATTATGCTAAAAGTAGACCACAAAGTTAAGACTGATGGCACAAGATTGGGTTTGTAACTTGTGAGTATGTGGATTTTTATGTGCCAGTGTGTATCTTCATCATTGCTTTATGGAAAGGAATTAGGTTCAATATAACTCCCATTTGGGGAAGAGAAAAACATCCATGGAATAATTGGATCTGGATGAGGAAAGCCTTCCAAACACAGATGTAATTTTGTTACTTTTCCAATCATATGAAACAAGTATTTGTATTTAAAAAAAACTTCCTATGAATATAAAACGCAGTATTTCCATGAGCTTAGTGATTTCAAGACTAATGTCTCACTTTCAGATTGGTTCAAATGAATGTGAAAAGAGTTAAGTTGGACTATTCAGTAATTGCTGATATTCTCTGTTTTGAACAGATTTATTACACTGCGTTGACTCCCTTACTTGCAACTCCTCTTTCTTTTGTGCTGAATTTATATTGACATCATTTTTAACAGCTCAACATACCAGTTTTCAGTCAAACTCCATTATTTATAGAAATGAAGTTGATGTTATGTTTTCCGTTCAATATACAACGGTTTGACAATTTAAGAACTGAAGCTTCACTGAAGAAATTTGTTTTAATGCCTTATGAATACTCCGATTTTAATAACAAGGTTCTACTGTCAGAACTTTGTGAAAATTGATCTGGTAATATTCAGCCTTTTTAAAAGGAAATAGTATCATCCCAGAAGCCTGTTTGTTGTCAAATTATAGATGAGGCTTGATAGAGGGACAGGCTTTGAAGCGCAGAGCTTTGTAATGAGTGTAATATTTCACACTGTATTTCACACTGCTCACAATATTTCACGCTGCTGCTGTCACTCCATTTATATCTCAATCTCCTGGGCTGGCTCTGAGTCTTTCCCCTGGAGTTCAGGGTAAGATGCAGCTTTGGCAGTCAAGGTCTTGTCACACTGTAGAAGACATTTTCAGAGTAAACACTTTGAGTGTTTAAATCAGGTCTCCTTAGGATCTTGGACAGAGATTCTGGGGAATCCAAACCTAATGATTGTCTCTGTATCCTGCAGTAGGAGGGAGGAGAGAGAGATCCAAGAGCCAGGATATGTGCAGCAAGATTGATTTATTTAATTATTTTACAAGTCTTTTATATCTTTTTTTTTCCATAGCCTAATTGGTTAAAAGATCGGCCACCTTTTTAAGGGTGATTGGCTAACGTCCTGTTGTCAAAATATTTCCTTATTGTACCACAAACAAAAGTTACCAAGGTCTGCAGGTGTCCCTGGTTTATAAACTCTACTGATAGCTCTCGTGAGAGGCTTTTCTCTCCCACGGGACCAGAGAAAAGCAAGAAAAGTTCTTGCAAGCAGCACTTCTGCGTCCACAAATGATAATACTTGAACCTTTTCTGTCATTCCCTCTCTATTTAAATAAGATGGAAATTTTTATTTCTCCAATTTTATTTCATTGCTGGATGTCCTGCATGGCCTGGGAGACCTCATGGTGTCCAACAAGGTTGTTTCCTCAGCAAATCTCCATTCTGCTTTGATTTGTTCTCCATTATCCCTTCTATGCATCTCGATAATTTCATCTACAGCTTTTGAAGCCCAAAGCCTGTTTTCTCTTCCATTTTCTAGGCAGTGTTGAAGTGACTGTTCAAAATCATTCATAAAAGACAGAATTATGATACCTTCTTGATTCAGAAAATTTGCAGAGTAAATATTATCCAGCCAAGTGGCTCTAATTGGGTGAAACCCATGCTGAATGAAAACAACGGAAGATTTATTGAATTGAAGATTTACAGCATTAAGATTGTATTATCTGTGTATGTGTAGAGGTATCGCTGGTTTCTGTTAATTATATATTTCTGCAGACTCCAGAAGTCCAGATTTTGTCCCTCCTCCCATGTTATTCTCTTCCCAAAAACCCCATTACTTGATAAACTTCCATCCTTTTTGCATAACCTTTTGCATTATAGCGTTTTCATCTTGGGAAACAGCCTCTTACATCTCTTCGGAACATTCGAGGTAGCAAAATATATCAAAATCTGTGATGTGTTTCCAGTTTTAAATGGGCCTTATCAAATCTCTAGTTCAACACCAATGGGTTGTTTATCCTGAAGAATTTATTTGTTGTGCCTGAAAAAAGCCCCCCCGAGTGCAGGCTTGGTGGTTTGTCCTTGGGGTCCCTTTCCTTTCTTTCGGCTTCCCCCTCAGCCATGAGCACTCCTGGGACTGCAGGCACCAGGGTGCGTTTGTCATTTGCCCTCAGGGATTGTAACAGGCTAAAATTCATGTTTTCATGGGTGTTGCTTGTCCTCCTCCTGCATTTCCCACCTATAGGAAGCCCAGTTCAAGCCCAGTCCCTCTGCTTGTCCGTGTAGCACTTGTCCAGATGTCTGGGGTCGCACCTTGCAAGAAGCCAAAAGACAGAATTTTTGTGTTAGTTGAGATTTATCCTTCTTTTGAGGGCTAAGCTTTTTATTTTGGGTCAAAGCCTGGCTTATCTTGCCAGCTTCATTAACACTCTTGAGAATGCCAGGTGCTAAAGAGCTCTATTTTTGCTGTGCAGATCAAGTGTGTCTGGTTTCTTGTGGCCTATTTTTACATAATTCTTCATTTCCATGGCTTGGAAAAGCTGTGAAGGGAACGAAGAGATTGCAAATAGCTAGAGAAAACTGCTATGTTATTCTTACAGGAAAATAAAGGGGAAGATCTATCTGTGAGATTGCATTTCTTAGAGGGCACGGAATTAAAATTAAAGGCAGGAAATGATGCATATAAAAACAAATACAATAACACGTACATTTTTTTAGCTATATTTCAGCAGTCAATTGACTATTTCCAGATAATTCTGTGAAAAATGCCTTTGAATAAAGGATTCTCAAGCACTGGTGGCTCAGAAATTTCCCCCCCTATCCACAGGCAGTCCAGGGCAGTTTTATTTAACATTTGGTATTAAGGAGTTAGCTGGAGAATGTGAGATGCTGAGGAGCCTGATGCCTCTTTCTCCCTGATCTGCTCAGGGGGGTTGTGCTTAAACCCTGGGATCCCCTGTCTTAAAAATGAGTAGGAGTTAGGGATCTTGGAGGGAGGAAAGGAGATGCTCTGGTCCTTAGTGAGCAGCCCCCAGCCCACAGAGGGACTCTGGCACTGACCCGGCTGCCAGGGCAAGCTCTGGGGTCCTGCTCTGTGGCACAGCCCATTCCCGGGCTGGAAACCCAAAAAAGCAGGTGAGAACCACTTGCTGTGAGCTGCAGTGGAGCAGAAATGCAAGAAAAAGTTCCCTGAACTGGGACCAAGAAAAAATTTGAAGGCAATCCCCGATGTTTTCTGCATGTGCCCAGAGGCAGCCCTTGGGAGGCCACAGGCTGGAAGCCGTAGGCCTGAGCTTAGTTTTGGACTGTGTTTAACTCCAAAAGCCTCCAAGCAGGGAGGTTGTTGGTGTGAGCTGACAGCATCAATGGGGCTTGAGGAATTCTTAGAATGAGGTCATTTTTCCGGCCCAGCAATGCACCATCAGTCTGTGATCACCTGTAACATCCACAGCCTTCTGTTCAGCCCCTCACACTCAAATCCTGGCTTGGATTTGTCTAACTACTAATTTCACCCCAAATAAAGATACTATCGTTTTTTCAGCTGATTGCATCCTGCCTCTTTTGGATCACTTTGCCATTTAATCGTGTTTTCTTTCCTGGTTCTTTCTTTTGTTGTTACCTTTCCTCATTTTTTTTTTTTCACTCCTGTCAGTGCCAGCTCTCTGTTCTGTGTTGCTCTCTGTGCTCTCCCAGTTCTCTGCCTGGGTTATTCAGCTTCTGTTCCCCTGTAAGACACAAACCTCGTGTCTGAGGAAGTTGCAATGATTTCTGCATATGTTGATTTTTGCTTTCCTCAAGCAGTTCTGTACAAAACTCTAAGGTTATTGGGATAAGAAAAATTATTCCCTGATCTTAAAAGAGAGCAAGGCTGAATTCCAGCCCTGTGCACGGTGATCTTTGCCACCTTTTCAGAGCTTGACTGATCCAAAGCTAAAACTCTTTATCTTTTGCAAACACTTCTTTGACTGGGTCCAGGAACTTCCACATTTTGTAAATTCTGTGACGTTTAGATTGGAGTTTAGGATTAAAAGTAGTTAGAAGTGATCCCAAGAGTCTGGTGACTTTATTCCTTTCCACTCTGTACTTAGGAAAGAATATTTTTGATCTTTTGATCCATTAGCATAGCAGTGTTTGTTCAGACATCTTCATAAGCAACAAAGGAACATTCCTACGTGTGAAGTTAGCCAAGAGAGACAAAAAAAAAAAAGAACTAATCTGATATTGTTTATTTCAACTAAATGAAAGCAAATTTCATGAGCTAGATTGCTAATATAGGACATAATTTAGGTTTTTAACGCAGGACTGTGTTTTCCTTTCTGTCACCTTTTTGTGTGGGGGTTTTTTTTCATTGCTGCTTTGGCCGTGCTTAGTGGGAGGACATACATTTCCTCATGGTGGTGGGATGGAGAAGGTTTTCCCTTTCATCATCTTTCCTGACAAAAACTGGAGCTTGAAGCCACTCTACCTCCAAAGCTGGTGGAGCTTTCTCTACACATGCCTGCACGGAAGGGTTTTTTGTGGAGTTTTTCTTTTAAGTAAGAGAAGCTCTAGTTGGGTCAAAATCAATGCCTGTGGGCTAACACTGCTGGTGGAGCTTTCTCTCCACGTGCCTGCACTGAGGGGCTTTTTGTGGGGTTTTTCTTTTAAGTAAGTAAATCTAGTTGAGTCAAAATCCCTGTGGACTAACACTGCTTCTCATCCTTCTGTGGAGTCCAGGCTCTTATCTTAGGAAGTACATCTCAAAGTTATGTACTGGCAGAAATTTTATGCAGTTAAACATAATTTTTAGCGTGTCCAGAGATTTGGAGGCAATAGTGCTCGGGAAGAACTTTTGATCAGATGGTAGACTTTACAGAGTCTGGGATTTGTTCATTGTTTTACTTTTATTTTCTTATTCCCGAAAACCCCCCACTGTGGAATTATCCAAATGCAGTTTGTGTTTTTGTCCCCCCGTGGCTGTGTCCCAATCGCCAGTTGCAGTTTGTTCTGTGCCAGCTGAGAGGGAGAAAGTTCAAATGGCAGGGGCAGTTTTTCTGGTGTCTAAACTCTGTTATGCAAGTGACAAATCGTGTTCTGCATTAAAGAAGTGTAAATCTGGATAAAAAGCCACTGAAATTAGTGAGGATTTAGGCTAGGGCCTTATCTTAGGGTGTGTTTGGGTTTCCTGTCGGACAAGAAAAAAGACAAAATCTTTTTTTTTCTTTCCTGGCAGCTGCTGGGCTGTGTCCTGTGCCATCTGAAAAATAGCTGTGCAGATTTAAAAACTCTGCTTCTCATCTGCTTTGTGTCTTCTGCCCAAGCGAAAAAAAAATGCAGTAAGCTGGGAGTAAGGAGTTGCTTAAAACCCACTTATTTATATTTATTCTTTGGAAACAGCATGTTCTTGACACAGGAAGATGAGCTCTGATGGACTTCTGATATCCAAATGTTGGTACTCATCTGCATGCAAGTGGAAATGTACAATTTGGGGATAATTTCTGCCAGAGCAGGTTTCTGAAGGAGCAGGCTGCAGTGCCATCAGCTCTGTAGCCAGTTTGCCTATGTTACACCAGCATATGGCTGCGACACTTTGCTCCCATCCCTAACAAAACGGGCTCCAATTTTAGAATGTCCTTTACTGCATCTCCACTTTTTGTTTTTGCAATATGCTTCCAGGGTTTTTTTATTATTTTTTTCATTTGCGGCGTTTTAATAATCATGCTCAAGTCCATTAAGTTTTGCAGGAACTAGAAAGAAATAGGAAAACAATGAGTCATTAAAATACATATTGTGGAGGATTAAATTCCCCATTCTGGTTGAATTCCTCCCAGGCAATAAGGGAAGGTTAGGCAAGTATCATACCATGGTAAAGAAGTCCCAGAATTCTAGCAAGGTTTTTCTATGTTTATTTTTCTTCCTTTTTTTTGGTCAATACTCCTAAAATTTGACTTTGAGAATACAAAGTGACCTCTGGTGGATGTCCTTTTTCAACAGCTTTAGTATGGTGTTAAATAACATTTTAGAGTTGTTTACTCCTAATGTGGCAAGGTGGGAATGGGTGGCTTAAACTCATCAAATCCAGATCAGTCTTTTCTCATTAGATAAAGAATGTTTTCTGCAGAGCTGAATATCTTTCAGTTACATACAGCTGAACACACAGAGTCAAGATTTACATGTGTATAAAATAAAGCCATTAGGGCTACCTTTTGCTGTTGTTTTGTTTTCCTTGCAGACATGTAGAAAAAAATCAGGGTAATTATCACTGACCCAAATGAAGCTTGAAATCAAAGTTAGATCTGTGTGTGCTGGTACTCAACACTTTCTCTTTTACTGCAGAAAATTTGGGATAAGGTCACTTTAGTTTAAATGTGAAGAGAGTTCTCAAGTATTTGCAAAATACTTGGGTACATATTTCATCGCCTTTATTTCTAGGATGCCACTGCCTTGTATCCTGGGTCAGCAGTGGAAACAGGAGATTTAAAATTATTCAACCTAAATGAACAATCAGTTTAATTTTAAATATGTGTTTACAATGTGCCAGTGACATAAATAGCTTATTGCAAAGGATTTTTTAAGCTTTCAGTTGATCTGAAATTTAGGAGTAATCTTTGGCAAGGAAATACCTCCAGTCTGTGGTATATTTATTATAACTCTGTAGTGAAAGCATCACCTCAAATTAGAGATAACATTCCTTGGGGATGCGCTTGGGCTTCCTGGGGAGGAGTGGAGATCTCTGTGGAAATCTTCCAGAAGGCCCCACGGCAGCAGAGGTTTGGTCTGGATTAGGTGAACATTAAAAATGTTGTGGTTACTTTCCCTAAAGGAAGGGCCCAGCCCTGTTCTCTCTGTCCTGGGCTCCTGTTTCCCTTGGCTGAGTGGTGTCTGTTGCTACAGAATCACTACAACACAGGGAATTTCACTCAAAATCCATGAAGGGAAATACACTTGAGTCACCAAATTCTTGCTGGAGCAATTTTTCATCAGGAATTCCGGGTGTAGGAACGTATTTTTTCTCATTGTACCTGGAATATCTGACATTTAGGATTTTTTTTTCCTTAGGCTTTCTGATAGTCAAATATATTTCTGAAAGGACTGCAAAAATATACGACCCTAATGGATTTTTTTGTTACCTAGAGTGAGGCCTATTTGATTTTTTATTCACTATTTTATGCTTTATAGTTTTATGGTTACGACAGGAATGTTTTCTGCTTTCTGTCATCTTGTAATTGCCCGAAATCGGGTCTAGAGTAGCCAATTCCACCCAATTCCATTGAATTGAAATCTATTTTGCTGTGGAAAAGCTGTGGGGAAAAACTAAACACAAACAAAACTGTAATGGTTTTCCTGAAAACCAGAGGGGTCAAAGCTATTAAATTCTGATAAAGAACATTAATGCATGGAGTTTACAACCACCTGAGTGTTTACAACCACCTCGATGATAATAAATTCAGGCACATGGAAATACTTCATAACATAAGATTTATGTAGATTTCACGGAGAATTTATCCAGGGTAATTTGTATAAACTTGCAAGAATTACGCATCCCTCTCCTGTTCACATTAGCCTGTGGATAACTTCAGAACAGCTGACTGGGATGGAGGCAAAAAATGAATTTATTCTTTCTGATCTTAATGTATATTCCTAAAGATAACAAACGGATTGCTGTAAATCACGGCCTCAGATATTTCCCATTAAATCTCACTATTGAAAATGAAGGTGGTGACAGAAATAACTTCTTCCCTCGCTGGAGATTTTGTTCCACGTAACTTTATTTTGTGTGCCCAAAGTTTCACAGGTCAGATAAAGAATGGAGACGATCGTAGCCAGTGCTGGAATGATCACAGGCTAATAACAATAATGAGAATAATGAGAATAATGATGATGATGATGATGATGATGATGATGGTGATAATAATAATAATAATAGAACCAGACTTTTTTAGGTGTGTGCCCAAGGACCTGCCTTCATTGACAAGGAGTGAGAATCTCCTTGGATAAGAACGGAGCAAGTTCCTTTCCCAAGCACGGCCACAGCTCAGTGCTTGTGCCACCAGGACAGAAAGAGGCCAATTCCCAGGCGCAGCCGCCGGGATTGGGGTTGTAATGATTTGGCTGCTCCCACGGGAGGCTCCAGTCGTGTGGAGGAGTGTCAGGAGTTGTGAATGATCCTCGTTCTCAACTGCTTTCCCTTGATTTGCATTTGCTTCCGAGCTGCTTAACCACGGGTAGATTATTTCAATTTTCCTGGTGAATAATGCATGAGGATGTATAAGTGGATGTTCCTTGGCTGAGTGGGCTGCAGATTAAAAGTGTCAGCTCCTTTGCAGCATTAATGTGCATTTCTTTCTCAGGTTAAAGCTGGAGAGAACCTAGATATGCTTTTTTTGGAGAACTCCTACAAATGCCAAAATATTGGCAGCGTTTGCTTCTTCTCTTCTTTTCCCCTTGACTACCTGTTATTTGAATGAAAAAGCCAGTTGCCAATTTCCCAGCACAAGCTTATTTTCCTTGGGACTCCCCCTCAGGATTTCAATGCCACATTGTTGTACCTGCTGCCTGAGCTTCCTGGAAACTATCAGGAACAGGGGTTTTTTTTTTATAATTTATTTCTCTGTCACTCCTGCCAGCTCAGAACACTGATGCCTTCTCACTCCTCCTTCTTGCTCTTTAATATGTCCCAGAGGGATAATTTGGAGTCTCCTTTCCTGCTCTAGCAGCCTTGGGGCACAGAGAGAGGCAATTCTTGTGTGTAACATGTGGAATGTTTCATGGAGTTAGAGCTAAACACATGAAATGCTGTAATAATTGCAATAACACTTCAACCCACCATGATCCACTTATTAGAAAAACCTCTTCAAATTTTTCCTTTATTAATTTATTAAGGGGCATTTAAGTATCTTACTGTGCTCTTGTTTCACTCCCTGGATTATGCAGATATTTCCTTCTTTTTCAGCTTATTGGAGAAATACCCTTTGATGCTCCAGATTTCAAGAAAGTTAAAGCACAACTGTTGCCCTTGTTTGCTTGTATTTATACAGCATTTATTTAAGATCATAACTGGATCCCTGAAATATCAAAACTCTGAAACTTATGGGCCATTCTAAGCAAAATATTTAATTGGACTGGTGAATTGCAAAACCTTCCAGGGCTGTTTTAAACACAACGAATACTTTAGATAATGGTGTTTGATATGAGAGGCCTGTGGGAGAGTGGGTAAAAAGAGCTTCCTGAAATATGGAATCATGCCACTGAACAAAACAGTCTTCTAAAGCAGAGCTCTCCCAAACTCCCCAACTCTACCGCTGTTCCTTGGAATCACAGACGTCCAGACGTGAACTGCAGCAAAGGATATTGCAAAAAAATGCTTTCAACTCCGCTTAGCCTGACGTTTTGTAAGATAAAAGATTGCAAAATTGTATAAGATGAGAAAGATTGTGTATAAGATAAAGTGTGTGAAATTTTAAGGGCTGTGTAGTAAACAAGGCACTGACTTGTGCAGCTGCTTAAAAAGCAGATAGAGATTAATAGCTACAAGAACAGTATGCCATAAATATTTAAAACCAGTCCGACGAGTATTTTGTGAACTTCTTGCAGTATTTGGTGCTGAAAATTGCAGAGAAAATACTCGGGCTGGTTTCAGGTTGTAAAATACGAATTGTCAAAACCCAACCAAAGAATAACAGAGAGGAAACAGAGGGAAATCATTTCGAGGTTGTGATTTAAGTTTGAACTAATTCCAGCATGTGCTTTGCGAGCTGCTTTTGTGCCGGTGCTGCCGCGCTTCCAGGGGAGGGGGTGGTGGTGGTGGTGTCTTGTCCCCCACTGCAGATGTTGGTCCCTGACTTGCACATTTGTCACTCAAAGCGGCGTTTGCTTGTTCCAGGTATATCACTAAGATATTCCAGGCTTCCAAGTCCTGTGCCTTCCACCTTCCTGTGGCAGCCTTAATCCCATTTAATGCTCTTCCTCACCTTCCAGTCCCTCACTCTCATTTCCTCATTTCATGCTCTGAGTGACAGGGACAGCAGAGCAGGAGGAACTAAGAGGAAGTGGAGCTGCTTCCTCATCTCCTCTAAATGTTTGTTCTGTCCACTTTTGCATCTTCAAATCATGCCAGCAGAAGAGCTTTGCTTCTGTGGGTTTCTGCTTCAAACTCTCCCCTTAAAATGGAATTCTGACACCTAACTTCTTTTTGATGTTGCCTTCATTCCTTTGCCCTTCTTAAAGGATCCAGCTTTCTATATCCAAGTAGAAGTCCCTGGAATCCGTTGCTGTCAGGTAAGGGTTAAACCATGGTAATTTCTCTGTTTGGGGGTAGTAGTTGAAAGGTCTGATTTTGGTGCTTTTCTTCCTGGTAAAGGAAAGTCTATGAAACATGGAATACTTCAGGAGCACAGCTTTCCCATAAGGAAAGGCTTCACAGACCTATAACCTGTTGACTTGAGCTAAACTTGGTGGTAAAGAAAGAGGATTTCTGGGAAGAAATTCCTCCCTGTGAGGTGGTGAGGCCCTGGCACAGGTTGCCCAGAGGAGCTGTGGCTGCCCCATCCCTGGAAGTGTCCAGGGCCAGGTTGGAAGGGGCTTGGAGCAACCTGGGATAGTGGAAGATGTCTCTGCCCACGGCAGGGGGATGGAACAAAATGATCTTTAAGATTCCTTCCAACCCAAGCCATTCTATGATTCTAATAAAGATTTTGGGCTTAGAATGACTCTAAACTCCACATTTGGCCTTCAGAACGTTGCCAAGATGGATGGAATGAAGTGTGTTTGGTGTATTCATTGTGACTAATAGAATAATCTTCCTAAAATGTTTTCTATTGCTCCAGTGTAAGTCCCTGTGCCAAAGGGGCCGTGACTTCTTGAGGTGTTTGAAAGGAAACACTCTCTTATTTTAAAAGTGGTGTTACTGAGAGGGGTACTGGGTATTTAGATTGTCAGGGAACAATGATGCAGTTCAGACCTCATCTCCCAGTTTTCTTGCAGATGACACTTCAGGGATTCTGTATGCAGGTGGGCTGCTCCATGTGGTCCTACCTTCCCTTTTACCTGGGAAAACCAGTAAATGTGCAGCAGAAAAAGGACAGGCGTGTTTAGAGAACTTCTGCATTAAAAAAAAGGAATGTCTTATTTCCATGAATACAGATGGGATATTTTTTCCCAGGCTCTTTTAATGTAAATGGTTATTGCTTAATATACAGGCTTATTTTACTTTGTTTCACTGTATTGCTGTTTTTAATGTGATTTGCAACGACTCCAAATTTCACCAAACACTGTAGGCTGGAATTTTTTTTAATGATTAAAAAAATAACTCCTTATTTTTTCCTCAAAGTCAACAGAATTTGGGCATTGAAATCCTTTAGATCGTCCCAGCTTTGGAATTTAATTGAGCCAATGGCCTTGATGCTGCCCTGGCTTTTGCAAGGTGTCTGCACGAGCCATGCAGAATTCCAGGGAGGATGGCTGTAGAATACACAGGCTCAAATTTATTCCTATGAAATGTTTATCAAGAACAGTTTAGATGAGGAAAGCTTACATAAAGTGTTCCTGTGGTATGCCTACAGCAAGCCCACTTTTCCATGGACATGTGTCCAGACATCTGGGAATGTGCATATCCATTTTTCATGGTGCAGTGAGTGACAGAAGCCATTTTAGAGTAATTAAGTTCTCAGAACTTGAAAGAAAATCTTTCCAACTCTTTAGAAAAGAACAGGAAATCTGAAATTTTTCAGGGTGCTGAGTATTATCAGAAGCATAAAGGGAATGCTAAACATATTGTGTGTTGTTTTTGGGGTATTTACTCTTCTGACACTTTAAATCTACTTTTTCACTTTGTGGATCTGAGTTCCGGAAGTGAGTAGGACTAAGTGTTTGATTATGGATCAAAAAAATTATTTCCAGAACTTAAATGCATGTTGGAGCATCAAAAGCCCCACTTAGAGTTCTCTTAAAACCCAAAGAAAGTTTTAAAATCAGCAGGGATGGATTAGCCAGTACATTTTCCATCATGAGCGTAAGACATGATTCCGATTCCTTGTTTTCCTTGATGCTTGTGCGGTACATTTTGGAGGAATAAATCACATGGGATAACTTGTGCATTATGGCTTAACTTCCTTCTCTATTGTTTGGAGACAAGTCACTTAAACTGGGGAGAGTTAGAAAAAATGAGTTATTATAACTTGCCACTGTTATGTCTGAAAGAAAGGAAGAATTTCTCAGTGTGTAGTTCCACGTTGCTTTTGGAAATGGTCAGGATGGAGATCCCCTTGGACTGGTGTTGAGGAAGACTGGCAGCGCCTGGAAACTCCAGTACTGATAGGGCTGACAGCTTTTAAATTGCCTCTGCAGCCTTGACCCACTGTTTAGATATTTCAAACAGCACCTTTCTTGATTTTGGAGAAGGTGAGGAGGATCTGGAGAAGAATTGGGTGAAGTCAGCGTTTCAATGAAAATGTTTCAGTTTGTTGACCCCCTCAATGCCTGGGCTGTGTCCTCTGCTCTTTACCCGAGGTGGGAAGCTGTTCTTCATCCTGNGAAGAATTTCTCAGTGTGTAGTTCCACGTTGCTTTTGGAAATGGTCAGGATGGAGATCCCCTTGGACTGGTGTTGAGGAAGACTGGCAGCGCCTGGAAACTCCAGTACTGATAGGGCTGACAGCTTTTAAATTGCCTCTGCAGCCTTGACCCACTCAGAGCTGTTTAGATATTTCAAACAACACCTTTCATGATTTTGGAGAAAGTGAGGAGGGTCTGGAGAAGAATTGGGTGAAGTCAGCGTTTCAATGAAAATGTTTCAGTTTGTTGACCCTCTCAATGCCTGGGCTGTGCCCTCTGCTCTTTGCCCGAGGTGGGAAGCTGTTCTCCATCCTGGAGACCTGGCAGTGCCCAATCTCCTGCCATTGTTTGCTCAGAGTTCCCCTTACAACTTCCTTCTCTGGTCTTCCCCAATATATTTTCACTGCATTTTATGTTATTTCAGCCAAAGTGGTGCCGTGCTGTAGCAGGAATGTTTGAAGCCTTGCCCCCGAGCCCCAGCTAAGATGAAGAAAGTTTTCAACGCTGTTTGATTAGGTTTTGTGTTTCTCTGTTTAAAGTTACCATGCAGTGACCTTGGAGATTTTAAAAACTTTTTATTCAAACTGTGGCATAACGAGGATTACGGGTTGTCAAAATCAAATTGTGCTGCGTTTCCTACCATGGTTACAGGCTTTGTAAAGGAATGTATAGGTGTACCTGCTCTGGTTTTATTAGAAGCTGGAAATTATCTTGAGGACTGCTTAGCTCTGCTTAGTTTTATGACATTTTTCTGTTCTTGTCAGAAGCTGCCGTGACAATTACTTAACAAGGAATTAAAATCTCAGGGGTTCCTAATTCTGCTCCATGTATAACTGATAAATTGTTCATAAACACGCAGTATGTGGCATCACCTTTCATCTACAAAAAAGGCACTGAGAGCTGATCTAATTCTTAAAAGCATGAAAGTGCAGAGGAATTTACACAATATATTGAAAATGAAAAATGCAAAATAGGTTAGAAAACCAGTCTGCAAAACTGCTAGTCCTGTTTCCACTAATTCATATCTCTTTAGGAGCTTTGAGCTGATCTAGGCGTGACTTAGCTGGGAGTTCAGCTGTTCCCTGAGCCCAGCGAAAAAGCAGGACAACACTCCCTGTCTCGGGACGCACAGGGACCGAACTGTCCCGCTCTCCCAGGCACCCCTGGCTGATGGAATGTGAGACCTTCCTGGGGGGCTCTGGTTTGAGGAGCGCAGCTTTGAGTCAGCCCCCAAAGGAAGGAGCACAGCACCTGCCAGAAGTGGATTTTGTCCCCTCCTTTTCCATGCCCATGTGCCAGGAATTGTGCCACATGGAAGGGGAAGGACGAGCCTTGCAGGAGCTGGTGAAGGCACAGTTTCATAACGAAGCATTTGGACACTGAGGCTGGGTAGTCACAAATCCTGCTCAGTTATTGAAAACGAGTGACAACTTTCCAGTGACGGCTTCCAAGCTGTGAAGAGCCTCCTGCATTTTCAGGAGCTTCTCCCTGGGAGGGAGGGAGGTTACACCAGGACACATCTTTTGATATCCTATGACATTATGCAATGCACCCATCACGTTGCATCATCACTGAAACGCTGCTCAGATCATGCCTCTGCCTTGCATTAAAGCTTAATGACAAAAAAAAATTGAAATTGTACCCTGAGAACAAACTGATTCCTACCAGTCTTCCTTCTGTACTGGTTTGAAAAGCTTGGCTGAATAGAGATGGAAACATTTCATCTTGGCTTTTACCTTTTTAACCTTCTCAGTTTATTTTTCAGAATTTAGGTGGAGAAATAAGATTTCCTAAAGAGCTGGAGTAGTACAACAGCCAGTTGCATCTTATTTTTCTTTCTTACTCTCTTCCTACAGAGTTTTGTGTGGGTGTTTGCATCCTGTTTAGCCTTCCCCCTCCCAAGCATTTCAATTTTCCCCTGGGAGACTTTTTGCACGTTCCAGTGCCCCTCATTGTTCAAACTTCAAATTGGTAACATTTGGATGCCATGTAGACATAATAGGATTACCAAATTTAAAAAAAATACAAATTTGAAGTCTTTCTTCATGGTAGTCCTTTTATGCTTGGATGGAGGCAACGTTCGGGGCAGCATCCAAGCTCCCAGGTGATCACAGCAAGTCACAGGGTAGTACAAATTCTCCTTCTGTGGGGTTTTTTGCCACTGCTTTGGTGGCTTTTTACTCCACTCCGTGCTTCTCTCTCTCCACGTTTGCTTCTGTGTAATGCCTGTGGGGAATTTCAGCAGTGACTTGCACAGTGAAACAGCTTCAGTGAATTATTTACAATAGGTACAGTCACTTTAGCCTGATTTAATAATTCAACAACCCTTTTAAAGACAAAGTCAGCTCCACAGAGAGCTGGGTAAAGAACTGAGAACCTTTGCTGGAGAACTGGTGGCTGTGGCCACGAGCCCTGAAGTTTATGGATTACTGTGAAATTGTCACCTCTGACAGCTACGGGAAGATCCTCTCAAGTGGCTTGAAAGTCTCTGGTGGCTTATTTACTTTCATATCACTCAGTAAATTCAGACATAAATTATCATTGCACCTTCAGACTGTTAAAACAATACCTCTTTCTTCTTTCCATTGCTGTCTTCCAGGTAATTGTTTAATGATGTAAATTAATAACTTCAATCTGCAATTTAAAATAAGGAAATGTTATTAAAAGCCTGGGTTTTTTATACAAATTGTGGAATTTTCACTCTCGCTGTGTACATGCACACGCATACAGAGTTAGAAAAGCCTCTGGCTAGCATTTTATTTTCCACATCCATAGGTATAAATCCCTGAGAAGCCCAGTGTAAATTGGGATGTTAGCTTTGGATTACAAACAGCTTCATTTATGGAACCACGCAGAGAAAGGTATTGCCTGAGGAGGTGAACATATTTTATTTCCCTGAGAAAACAAAGTGGTTGCCATGGGACAGAAAATGATCTAATGATGGCTTTCACAGAGACATGCAACTGGACAGAATTAGAATATTCAAACCACAGTGAGCCAAAATGTTGATTTTTCCAGGATGTATTTGTGGAAGATTTTTCTTAATGTCGATCTGGATACTTTCAAGAAAAATGAAGAAGTGGGTGTTTTTCCATAGGGTACAATTTAATAGGTTTTTTCCTTTCCAGTCCTCCTAGAATACTCTGCAAATAAAGCATATTTGTTCAGTCAAACTGCTTTTATATACTTCCACAGAAAATCCCAGTCCTTTTGAGTGCTGAATGATGATGTTTTGAGGGGTCACCAAGCACAAATAACGTGGGGGGTTTTGTGTGTGTAGCAATATAATGAAAAATCTAACCAAAGAGTAAAACAAATTGATTTATCTACAATTAAGCACCACATGATGAGGCGCATAGAAACCCCAGATTTCTACAAGTAGTTGCGCCTAATGCTGCAGAAAGGTGCATTTTAGAATGTTTGGGCTTTTTTTAACTGGTTGTAGGCCTGTGCCCCAGTGAAGCTTATCTTTCAGAATTCAATTACATGGACTTAGAAAACTGCTTCAGTGGTGAATCCAGAAATCACACATGAGCCATGTTCCCTTTTGCTCCTTGCCCTGGGAATACACACAAGAGTGCTTGCTGGATTTTGCTCTAGCACTAAAGTGCTTTTGTTACTGACATGAATTACTTAGCACTTGTACTCTTCTAAAAAGTGATTTTAATATCCTTCCCAGCTTATTAAGGACACTAATTTTTAATGCCTGTGGATTAGTAATGAGTAAGTGCCTTCCTAAAAAAAATTACTCTGTTCTTGAAGGAAACAAAACCCAAAGTTGTTTAATAATACTTGTTTTCATTCCTTTCATCACTTTATTCCCCACACTAGCTTGAGGACCTTAGAGGTCTTTATTGTCCAAAGAAATTTCTGCTGTGGTCGTGTTTGAAAGTCCCACTAGCTGTGTGTGCCTTGCATGACTGCGTGCAAAAATTGCTGCTTTGGGTCCTCCTGCTTTTGGCATGAGTAGCTGAGGATGTGATCTGGCAGTGTAATCAGCCTTCTGGGATCCTCCCGAATTCCCTGGGAGCACCTAGCTGGTAGTGTCAAGCTAGGTAAGTCTTCCTAGTGCTAGTTCACAGCTTTTTCTCAGTGTGCTGTGTTTTGAAAAGCTCCTGGAGCCCACAAACCTGGGGGAGGGACCATTTGCTGTTGGGCACGATGGTGATTTCTGTCCCTGGATTGTGCCTGTGCCTGTTTGCTTAGAAATATCCATCAGGATTAAAGTGCTGCCTTGTTTTGCCTTCCTATCTCCTTTTTCCATTTATTGGCGTGTTGTTTAAACTGTCCCCTAAGTTTTGTCTCGTGGTAAGCCTTAGATTCCTGTTTAGCTACTTCAGCCCTCCTTCACAGTCTCCTTCCTCAGTTCCCTCATTTCTGGAGCCATGGTGCTGCTCTCTACCAGTAAGTTTCCTGAACTTTCTGCCCTTTGTGTGCAGCTAAGTGCTTATGGGGTCTATTCATCCCTGCTAACACAGTCCCTAGACCTCGGGGTTTCTCCTCTCCTCTCCTCTCCTTTCTCCTGTGCGTGTTTGCGTGTCTTTTCTTTGCAGTGCTCCCTGTCAGTGAAGGCGTGTTTCTCACCTGGCATTAGCAGTGCTGTGTTGGGAGATTTGTTCTGTCCCTGACTTTAGGCATCACCTGCACTGGGTGGGTACCAAAAATGCAGAATACTGAGAGATGGCAAGGTGGAAAAGCCAAGAAAATGACCGTAGTTAACAGGCAGCTGCTTCCCCCTCTCCTTTTTCCTGTAATGGAAAGTGGCAGAAGAGATAAGAAAGATCAGTTGGAATCACAAAGGTTTTCCCAGCCGTAATAGTGCATAGCAACAAAACCCCTGACAGCTCCCCCTTTGAGGAACACAGATGAAGGCTAAAATTGGTCAGTGAGGCTCAGTGAGATTTGAAATGAAAATTCACATTGAGGCAGAGTAAGGTGTTGATAAAGGGAGAGAATCTGTGCTTTGTTTCTGATGTTATTTACCACCAGCAATACCTGTTTTCAGATAAGGCTGTCCACTCCTGGCAGATAATGACAAGAAATTCTCCTGTAGTCTCTTCTAGTTATCCTACAAAGGTCCATTTCTATGGTTCTGGAGCAGCCCTGGCTTGCATCATTCACATGGTTCTTTATATCCTGATTGAATTCCCAGTCCCTTTTAGAGTCCAGAGCAAAAAAATAGATCACCTGTACTGGGGCAGGGTGTAAACAGCTGTGCCTTTCCCTTCATTCTTTACTGAACAACCTGCAGAATAAGAGGTGTCTCTGTCCCAGTGTCAGAACCCCGTGGCTCTCTCACCGGATTCCCAGAGCCTTTACTTTCCCCAGCCTTTCCTACATAAATGTAAATCACTGCTTACTCCTGCATCTTCACTACTTCCTGTGCTGCCTTTGGCTGCCAAATGGTTTGATGAATCCTGAAACCGGTGCCTGGTGTTCAGACCCTGAGTCAGATTTCGGGGGTTGCACTTCCCTCCCTCATGCAATGTGCAGCCCCGTGGCGTGTGCTGCCTCCCGGTTTGTGTGCTACGAGCCGTGCACTTCCCCAAGTCCTGGACTGTTGAATTCTTCTTTCTTCTGTTTTGTTAGTTCTTTCACTCAGAGCCCGGATAGAGACGCAGGAGATGCTGTTTCTTCTTTAGACTTGGATGTTTATTATTTCTTATCTAAGTTACAGCTACACAGAATGTGCTTCTAAGTTAGCAAGGTGAAAACTGGCCACAGATTTCTTTTTCCAAGGCCTTTTGAAGGTAAAATTATCCAATAATACAGTGCCAACAAATTCATTTTTACTTATAACCCAATAATTTGTTAACCTGACCTTTGCATTGCGGACTTTCCTGTCCAGTCACTAACTTCTTCAAACTTATGCAGAAGAAGGAAGAAAGAGGAAGTACCAACCACCACCCTAAATCCTCTATCTTGTTACCTGTATATATCTATTACTATAGCCCAAACCCTATAATTCTACATCTTAACTCAGAGATATAACACACTTCTATCAATTACACACTGACAATCTCAGTGTTATCACCTAGTTTTGGAAGCCTTTTCCAGGGCCTCAGGTCAAATGCAGTGTATTTTTGTGGATCTGTACTTGTCAGCTCTGAGACATTAAAACTCTCAGAATCCAGGGTTCCAACAGTGGAGCTCTGGCATTCCTGAGCATCTGACAGCACTAATGCATCTTCATTTGCTCCAGTGGAAACTCCTCCAGATTACATCTCCCAGATTCAATGGGAACTACTGGAGTTTTGCTGTATTTTCTTCCTGTCTTCCAGTCCTTCCACCTCCACTTGTACTTTATTTCTCAGGTGTGTCCTGTGAGCCCCATTTATTTCTTTTCCTTTTCTGCGAATAATTCCTTTGATGTTCCTTCCCAGCATAAAGTGAAGCATGGTCCTAGCCAGGGGGACTTAGGGTGAGTCATCTCTAAATTTCTTGCCCAATTCTTGACCAGGAAAGATATGTTAAAACTGTGTGGAAAATTTACTTGAGGGGATTCTACAGAAGTTTTCCTCAGCTTTTAAATTTCCATATATTCTTGTTCTGTTTTACCACCCTCCACCAGTCATCAGCCAGCTGGGGGAATGATTTTAGGCTTTTCCTGACCCCCACTGCCAACTTGACACAGGGAATGAGAACAGTCTCTGGCTGTGTTTCTGTCCCCTGTTGCAACAGAGCTGTCCTGGGGACTGTGGTCACCTCCCTGTTGTTTAAAGCAGTGGCTCCTCAGAAGCCAGAGCTGCTGGGAATGCCTGCAGGATTCTTCCCAGTGAAACCCTCCTGTGTCCACTGGTAGAGCTGGGGGCTGGGTATTCCCTTTGGCTTGGGTCTCTAGCAAACAAAAAATATTGCAAGTGATTTGAATTCACTTCTCAGCTGAAGCTTCCTAATGTAGTATCTGAAATGCGTGTTCCCTGTCACCCTGCTTTACGTTTCCTGTCTTACCCAGTTTTTTCCCTGGATACACAGTGCATTCTCCACGCACTTATTTTTGTTTATAAAGATGTGCGGTTCGTTCCTGAAACTTCTCATGCCGGAATTGTGCCCTTGAATTTGTGAGTGCAGTCATCATCTCAATTTAGATGTGCCTCTGTAGACGGCCACAGATGGATCCCAGGTGGCTGATGCCAGGTGATCCTTCCTCCAGTGAAAGTTCTGCTGGACACACGGAATAGTCACACGCGTGTCACCGGTGTACAGGTGACACCAAAGTGAGAATGATTCCTCTCCTAAACGCACATTCTGCAGCTACTCAGAAACATCAAGAATCTGCATCTGAGATGCCGTGACTTAAAAGAGCAACACAGTGTTCCCGTATTCATACAATTCCTCTCCTTTCCCTGATCCCATTCTTTTTTCGGGATGTGCATTAGCACTATTTGCATCGCTTCTTGTCCGGAAGAAAACAGAGTTATTTTGAAACTTGAACACGGAGGTCAAATTTCATTGTAGTAGTCATGATGTCCGGGGGTGGGACTGCCAAATAATATCCAGAGCTCTTCTCTTTTCATAGTAATGTCTTGGATGTCAGCCATGCATTTTCCACTGAATTAATGAACATCAGATCTATGCCAGGAACGTAAGAGTAGATGGCACTGCTTCTGAAATAGTTTGTACATAAAATTACTTTTCGCTGATGGGTTTAAAGCCTGCACCTTCTTTATTCTTTCAACTGATCTTATTTACCTGCTCTGCCTTACTAACCTATTTAACAACAGTCCTTCTTTTGTGTTCTTGTTACGTACAATCTAAACCCAGCTGTCGGCACAACACTTAATCTGCTGGAAGCATCAAGAAACAGGGTGGGAGAAAAAAGCCTTTCCTTGACATTTTCAAACGCTGTAAAACACACGTGATGATGTCTTGAAGCAGAAGTAGGGGTAGTATTGTGCCATCACTTTAATCATGAACCCACCTCAAAACCCCTTCAGTGAGCAAGCCCGCCTTTCTCAATGGGATCCAGCCCAGAACATTATCAATGCTGCAAACACCTACATATTTGTACAGAGATAACCCCCCGTTTCAGCGGATAGAGGCTTTTTTTATCCTTTCTTAGTTATACCAGCATGATTCATTAGCAGTTATTTTGGAGATGAAGAAATGTAGGCTACTAATACAATTTAAAATGCTGTTATTTTAATGAATAAGTCAGCAATGTTTTAGTTTCTTTTTAACACCAAATGTCTAAATGGAGCTAAGGATAGCGAGACAATTATCAGCTTAAATTATTGGGTTTTATCTTTTAAAGATCCTGCTTAATAACATGACTTTGGATAGAGCTCGCAATCCCCTATTCAGGAGAGAAGATATTTTGGGGGGTGAATGGTTGTGTATGTCCCATCTTCAGCAGAAAAGACAACTGGAAGTTTGCAGTGGGAGACTCTCAGCTCAGGAAACCCAAATGTGCCTTTTCTCAGAAGTGTCAGTGTGAATTATTTAGTGCTTAGATCCATTTTGGAATTTAGATGACGAGAATAAGAGCAGAGGAGGAATTCTTGAAAGTCACTTAGGTAAGAGGGGAATAAAAGAGGAGGGGAATAACTGTGCTGAGGATAATGTGGGGTGCCATAATGATGGGTCTCACCAGCTCCACGTTTGAGAAGCAAAATCCACAATCACAGAAGTGCTTTTTGCTTTCTACACTCACAACCCCCCACCAGGATTCTCTCCTTAAATTCTCTTCTCGCTCCTTGCAGGTTCCTGGCCTTCAGGGAGGCTGCAGAGTTAACAATTCAGTTCTCTTGCTGCTTAGTTTCTGGCTTACCCATGCTTCTGCCAGGATAAAAATGGGCTCTGCTGTAAAATAAGAATGAATGCAGGTTTTTGTCATTAAATACATCATAAAGTGGCAGTACCTGTGGGAAGCCAGCCAGCAGAGGGAAAAGCTCCCAGAGTTCCAGTTCCTTTGCTGACAGCTCAAGCCCAGCTCTGTCTCCTCAGTAAAATGCTGTATTCTTTACTCCATGGAGGGATTCCCCTCAAAGTGCACTAAGCTGGTAAAAATTTATAGTAATGTTGTATTAACTGCTTGATTGCTCCCTCTTCTCTTCACAATTAAACTTTGGGGGGTTTCCACTATCGTTAAGCATTTAAATATTGCAACCTCCCATGAATCTTCCTCTTCTAGATGCTGTTTTCTTGTGTCCAACTCCTCTTCTATCCCCATCCATTTGTCTTGGTTGCTAATTTTATGTAACTTTGCCATGACGTGGTATCTTCTAGAAATTCTCTTTCCTGGCGTTCTCTTACGTGCCATTTATTTCCTCTTGGATCTGGGTGGTAGGAAGATTATCCTTAGGGAATTGGTGAGGGAAGCAGTGAAAGGCAACTGTAGCAATGAGAAGAAGGGAAAATGAGATTGAAAAATGGCAGTGAAGGATGCCAAGATTTAAGAGTTGGAGAAGAGGGAGGAGCTGGAGCCCAGAGAAAATATTATAAATTTGTTTCTCTGCTGTTTTCTTACCATCCCTGCCTTGGCTACCTCACACTCATGCATGAACTTTAACATCTGACCAGTTATATATTTTGAAACTTCTACAAGAGTCCAATCTTTATTTTTTTTCCCCCATTGAGAGCAATAGACACTTTTCAGTTATGAAAATGGTGTTATTCTAAATAAAACTGACATGATCCACCAACACTTTTGGAAGCACAGATGCTTTGTCCCACTATTTACTAAAGAGGTTCACACTTAGATTAAAGCAGTGAAATCAAACCACTGAATAAAGCCTGGAACAACGTAATGATTTAAGGAATTCATGGAGAGCTTCTGGTAGGAAGAAAGTTACACCAAGGCAAAATTCAATTGTTTTCTGTACAACACCAGGACACGACAGCACCATGCAATCCAATATTAGCGTAGTTGTTTTGCTGAGCATCTCGTGTGGTGTCATTTGTCCTTGCTGTCCTCTGCAACATCAGGCTGCAACCACAAATTCGAGTGCTGCATCCGAGGCCCATCAGTGTCAGACGTAGCAGAAGAGTCTTTGTTACAGGAGCCGCCAGCCATGAAATTCTCTCTCTCAATGACACTGCCTTGTTATTATTTTTTTTCCCAGCATAAACTGTGTGGGTTGGGATATGCGCAGCCCCCTGATATTAAGTGGTGTTTTTTCCCAACTCGGTGTATACATAATGCCAGGAATGAAATTAATTTGTTGTGTACTTCAGTCCTTCTGAGTGGTGCTGCAGCAGGACAAGATTTCCCGGTGTGTTATTAGCGGGGAGAATTGCGCCGTCCTTTCACCAGCTTGTTTGAAGAGCAGACGAGTTTGTAGTGGGATATAATTATATTTGATTCCTATTTTCTCGCTTGTTGTTGGAAGTAAAAGAATGCAGCTTCAGGGGTTCACACTTGACTGCTTTCAGTTCGAGTTGATAGTCTGAGCTAAATGGATCTTTCTGTCCACATACTGTACAAGTTGTTAATCTCTTGGTTCAATGACACTTGTAAGGAGCTGGTTACTCAGAGTTTGCTGCTGGAGGAGTTCTACTTGCTGATGAAAACACACCTTGAAATAAGCCCAGTTCGTATTTAAAGAAATCAATTAGAACAAGTAGTTTTGTGTTTTATTGACTGTGAATCACCCACTGCCTTTTTTTGAAAGAGTTCACAGTAACTATTTACTTTATAAAAGATTCTGTTTTTCCTTGTCTTCGCAGCCAGCAGAGAAAACTCTTTGTTATCTGGGTGCTCAAATGGATGGAGGATAGGCACAAATATTTACTGTAGTTATTTGTACTATTCAGAGTAAGAGTGGATGTTACTTTCAACCCAAACAGGAGTAATAAAAATGAGGGGCTGTGAGTGCTCTGGGAGTATAAAACCTTGAGAAAGCCTTGTCAGAGCTGGCCTTCCCATTCCAGGGAGAATGTTCTCCAGAACCAGAACTACAGAAAACACGTGGCTTTATTTGGATAAGTTGCTTCTTTTATAGCAGTGTACCGGTTAGAACAAAAGCCAGCCAGCTGTACTTTATTCGGATTGGCTGCTTGCTTCCACCTTGCTGATAGATTTCAATCATGTTTTTCAATTCCCCTTCAGCTATTGTAGCTTTCTCTCATTGCTTCTGCTTTTCTCTCTCTCTTCAAGCTGCTACTTCCAAGACATCCCCCTCATTACTGGCCATTGTTTCCTCCCCGATTCCAGCCTTTCACAGAGAATTGGAGGGTTTCATTCCCCCACCTTTTAACCTTCTATTGTTCGCCTCTCTCTGCACCCCTGACCCAGATTCCTCACACAAAGCCACCTCTCCTCCTTGGGGACAGAGGTTTCATTTCTGTTCTCAGGTAAATTCTGATCTGTGTATTTGTATCTCTGCAGGCAGAGCTTCAGATACTTGCAGGTATTGCCACACTGAGCCTGGTAATTTTTCTTTTAAAATCTTACTCAAGCTCTTCTGGATCATAATTTCTCCACTTAGTACCTTCCAACCTCTCAGAGAGATGTCAGACATTTGCTCTGACATGTAGCAAGTTTTGAAGCAATACTTAGAAATTTTTTAATGCAATCTAGACAGAAGATCCTCTGTCTCTCCTTGATGTGTGAGCATCTGAAAGCAAAGCCCTAAGGTGAACTCGTCTCCCTTCTCAGGCACATTTAGCTCTTTGAATTCTTTCCTTGCACTGCTGCTGTAATCTTAGTGAGGGATAATTTATAATCATGTAAATATGGAGGAAAAAAAGGGATTGATTTCACTTCCCGTGATTTTTATTTAATTTGCGTGTGGCAATCGTGTATTCATCAACTTTTAAATTCCTTTGGGATGTGCCATCAAACACACACACCTCCTATGCTTTGTTACTAAAAGAAGTAAAGTGTTTCCTGCAGAACTCCGTGGCCAGATCTCTCCACCAGGCGCGAAATTGCCTCTGATTAAGCCATCCCCACAGCTGAGCCCGAGCCCAGAGCCTTTTCAAGTCCTTGCTGCCGGTTTCCCAGGAAGTTCTGGGAAGGTTCTGGGTTCCTTGGCCCTTGTCACAGCGAGCCCAGCCCGGCAGCGGCGGTGCCGGGGGACGGAAGGGATGTCTGGCACACGGCTGCGCAACTCCCACTGCTATTTCTTGCTTTCCTTTCTAATTGATAACTCCTGCCATCTGTTCCCGAGCCACCCCTCTGCTGTCCTTTCCCACACACAGTCTCCTGCCCCTGTTCCACCCGGAGCTCAGGCTGGGTGCCCCAGGGTCCTGCCGGGAGCCGGTGGATAGCAGGAGTGGCTGGGTGCTGAGATGCTGCTGACGGAGGTGTGAGGTCAGGTCAGCCCAGGCTGGGCTCCCCCGGCAGTGTTTTCGGTGGGCTCAGAGGCTTCTCTCCGTGCTGCTTTAACTGTGGTTCCCTGAGCAAACTCCACAGATTTTTTAATTCAGAAAGATAAAAAAAAAAAAACAACAACAAAACCCAAACCCACCCAAACTCTTCACTTTATAAAATTGTTGCTCTGAGGTGCATTCCTTCGGAATTTGTCACCACTTCCTGGGTTCATGACCACCTTCTGGCTTCGTGGGGTAAGTCAGTAATCTAGAAGCACTGTAGCAGCCTAGGCTGCCTTTTTTTTTTTTTTTCCCCGAGCCTTTATGTTCTTTCCAGTCTATATTTGAATCTCTCTTTTCTTGTCTAACTCTCCATTTGGTGGCTTAGCATACGGGAAGCCTGTTTTATAGTGCAGAGAAATGCACTTCTACATGCTAAGGACTGAATTTTTAACAAGAACTTAGATGTATGTACCAGCCAGAGGGATTTTTCTGGCAGAAGCTCCAAAATGGACAAAATCAAGAAAAAAATAAATCATAGCAATCATAGCTGTGGTTGACCATTATCTAAGAAGCCTTGGACCTCCAAAGTGTGTTGGAGAGTCGATTAAATAAGAGCATTGGGTATCTAAGTGCCTAAAAATAGATCCTCAAAAGCATGTAAGTCACCGGTTTTCCATAGATTCCTAATGGGGGTTATGGACTCAAACACCCACAAAAATTGGTGTTACAAATGCACAAGAACTGCTCATCAAAATTAACCTGAGAACCCGGGTTTTGCTTTCTGTTTAAGGTGGCCTTTTCCTCTCAGACATCCCCATGCAGAGCTCCCGCTCGTTTTTCTGAGCACCTACCAAAGAAGCAGGGAAATGAGGGTTTACCTCACCCCCACCCGGGAGGTTCCCCATCATTTTTAGATTGAGGATGCTAATGGCTCATGGGTTATATTATGCTTGGGTATAGGCACAGTCAAATTATTAAGTTTTTGTTCTGAGGTGATAACACTGAGGCCACAGTTGTCAAGCAGATAATCTTTCAGGAAGGAGTGGAAGCTGCTGGAATATTTTCATTTTTTTTTTAACTTCGCAGCATCGCGAAGAATTTGGGACTTCTGTTAAAGTAAACAAATTCTAATAAGCTATTAGCAAAAATGAGAGAAGCTCAGAAACTGCAGCTGCGAGTGTTCGCTGACTTCCTTGATTGTCCCATTTTCCCATTGTACAGTGGTGGTTATTGCAGTAGGCTCTGCCATGTAGGAAGGAATGATATTTCCTGCGCTGGGGGAAAGACAGGCAGTTAAACAGAATAAAATAATCACTCGTCAGGTCATCTCTCTCATGGTGTAGGTCGGAAAGAGTTCCCACCACTTCCACGAAACTTAATAATTTCAAGTGACTTTCATATTTGGGATGTTTTTATAACACTGATTAGAAACCTGCAGATGATGAAATGTTACAGCTCTGGCAAGAATCTAATAAAAATCCCCCCTGGGACTGATTTTGATTGACTGCAGTTGCCTGTCTGTTTTTATTTTACTGTATATGAACAGACAGGAATCAGCAGGATTGAGTTAACCCTTCCCCAGCCTAATTCCTGTCCTTGGGGACCCAGGCTGTGACTGCTTTCCACCACTGACACCCAGAGATAGGAAAAAGCAGTTTCAAGGGTTCCATTAACACTCAGAGTTCCTTTGTGTTTTGTAGCTCCAAATATAATCAGGGAGGTTGGATGAAGATGTTGGAAAATGGAACCCACACAGGGTTATAATTCAAATTAGTGGCACAGCCCTGGTGGAGCTGTTCTTGTTCTGGAAATTGTATTGGTTCTTCTGTGGAGCTAATTAATGCATGTGTTTATAAGTTAATGAATACAAGTTCAAAGTTATTCTTTAGGAAGCCTTGCATCTATTAGAAGTCAAGAAGAAGGTTTTCTCCTGTCAAATAAAGCTGTTTAATGATGCACATGTGCTGTGTCCGTTTCCTCTGGTAAGAGTCCCCCCTGCTAAGGGGAGTTGCTTTCAGAAAGAAATTGAACCAAAATGTAAAATTATATTAGAGAAATATTCTTTTCTTTATAAATTAAACACTGGGGTGTTAAATTGCGTTTAAACTGTTCAATCTATTTGTGCTTACTGATTCTTTTCAGTGCTATGTAACTGGGAGATCACTATGCACACAGACATTAAATCCATTTAAGTAATTTATTTTCTTGAAGCAGTTTTCTCCGTAAGAAACCCCTTGATTTTCCAAATAGATGCATTAGTGATGAGTGGAGAAGCCTGAAACAGAGTAAATATTCATTACTTCTTGTATAGTTTATGTTATTAGAAGGCAAATTTTTAATGTAGGTTACTCTTTCTTTTTTCGACAGTGAA
Source organism: Platysteira castanea (assembly GCA_013397175.1). Classification (NCBI taxonomy): domain Eukaryota; kingdom Metazoa; phylum Chordata; class Aves; order Passeriformes; genus Platysteira; species Platysteira castanea. The sequence goes on from VYXC01005426.1 coordinate 300,855, forward strand.
TTTCCTATCCTTTGGAATCTTTGTATCTTAGATTTCAGTAGATCTGCTTAAAATTTTTGTGGTTTTTAGCACCTCCCCCTCCTTCCTATGTGCCTGTTTCAGTTACTTGCTCTTCCTCTGGAAGCATGTTTGCACTGCCAGGCACAGCTATCCCTGGGTTTATTTTTTTCCAAAATCAGGACTTTCCAAACTTCTCTGGTTACATCTTGTATTTCCTGGCATCTGCATCAAATTTAGCAAACGAGCTTGGTCATTTTTTTTTCATAATTTTTACTCTGTCCGAAAAGAAATTCTCTTTTATTCCAGCATGATGGACGGGGACAGGAGAAGAATTTGTGTTTCAAACTGGAATATAGGAATATAGAGAAGGGATTCTGTGTAGGTTTGGCTCCGTCCTTCACGTGGTCATTGTGCGAAGCTTGGGGTGATTCGCGCATCTCCTCAGTGCGGTCCTTTGGAAGAAGTAAATAAATAAATAAATAGGGAAAGGGGAATAAATAGCAAAAAGTGAAGAGCGGAAAGGGAAATCAGTGGGGGAAAAGAAACAGATAGCAAAAAGGAAATAGACAGGGGAAAGGAAGTAAACAGCAAATAGCGAGCAAACAGCAACAAGCGAACAAACAGCACCAAGCGAATAAGCAGTGGGGATGCTCTGTGCACCCAGAGGCAGCTGCGCAAGTTGAGGGCGAAAGGCAGGTCCCCCGCAGCCCCCAGCCCCGGCCGGGCTCTCCGTGCCCAGCCGCGGCTGCTCCAGCGCCCCTTCCCTCCCGGCAAACGGGAACCGGGGTCCCGCAGCTCCCGGGAGCGGCGTGTGCGGAGCGGGGCTGTGGCGCGGCAGCTCCACATGACTGACTGGTGCCGGGGAACAGAGCAGGAGCGCTNTTATTTTTTATTTTTTATTTTTTATTTTTTATTTTTTTATTATTTTTTTGCCTCTTTCTTCCCTGCAAAGGTTATATAATGAGGGGATTGCTGCTAAAGTAAAAAGGGAAAATGAAGTCTTTGTTAAATGCCTTCACAAAGAAAGAAGGTAAGCGATGAAAGCAGAACACTTTGATGTTTCAGACTGGTGTTTTCTTGTGTACAGTTAATATGATGGGCTTAGTGACTCTATAATTAATCAATTCCTGCGGTTTCTTTTTCAAAATTATTTGATGTTAGACAGTCCATTTAGGCAAGTGGTTATTAAAGCTGGATGTGACTTTATTCCTTTTAGGATTTTCTCTGAAGGATCAAGTAGTTATAAAAATGTTTTTGTTCCCTAAGAAATGCATTTGGAGACACAGAAGGATTTTCCTAGGTGGATTTTGTCAGTGAACGGTGCTGAATTGCCCCTTCAGATGTATGAGGTGCCAGGAATAGAATTCAGAGAGCTGGAGGAAGGATTATGTGGTACTTTCGAGTATGCTTTTAGGGATGATAAATTTAAACTTTTCGGGCATGGAATTAGTTCAGGCGTTTTCATGTCGTTTTATAGCGAGTGTTTTTTCCCAAGCAAGTTTTGCCACAGTTATTCTTGCAGTTCTGAAACGTGGGGAAATATTAGGGAAGAGAAGAGTCCAACAGGGACTAAAGCATGGACATTTGCATTTCATCATTTTGTGTTGTAGTTCTGTTTTTTAATTGTGAAAATAATATAAATAATGCTGATAAGAAGCAGCTAAAAAAATACCCACCCACTTACAGTTTGCAGATTGCTGGGGAAAAGAAACAGTTGGGTGGAATATTAATCACTTCAGGCACAGAAATGCTTATTTTTAACTCTTTCTATAAAAGATTTGTGTTAGACACGCATCAATTGGTGTCATTAGTTGTCCCCTTCCCTGTTTATTTCCTGTAGTAAAGGCTAATTTTGCTCGTAGTTCTCTCCTCGAGAATAGATCATTAATAGCAAAGCAGAAGCAAAACTCTTTAAATGGGCTTGTAAAATGCTCCTGAGGTGTGTGAGGGCAGAAGAATCCCTTTCCTCTGGTGCCTGGAGAGTGGCTTCTCCAGTCTGTCAGGACAGATGTGCTCTGCAGCTCGCTGGCCGCGCTGTCACCGTGCCCCAGCAGCCTGTCCTTGTCCTCCCTCCCCCTCCCGCCAGCACAGATCCCACCAGCCTCTCCAGACTCCCAGCAGACATCCCCCAAAACCTGGGGATATCTCCTTTCCTCAGCCTGTGGCTGGAAGGGCTGGGCAGGCTGCTCTCAGCTTCATCAGGAATTAAAAGCTGAGGGTCAGACCCAGTTTTTGCTGAACCCAAGGCAAACTTTGGTGACCCGGGGGAGCAGCATTAGACCTTCAGGCAGCAAACCTGAGGGTGCTGAACACCCCTGTATTCAGCTTGTGTGTTTTCTCCTTGACTGAATTCTCCTTTGTTGTACCTGGGAAAGATCCCCATCTTCAATGAAGTCATTTCTGGAGTCGTATTCCAAATGCCAAAAATGAGGGAAGGCAGAAATGTCCCATCTCTGCCCCCCACATCAACCTAAGGGTCTGTACGTGCCAGTTTTGGAGATAAATGCTGTGAGTTTGCTGCAAGTTAGCACTAACTGGGGCTTTCACTGTGACATCTGAAGCACCAAGGTGCTCATGACACCCTTGGCTGCTTTGAAACCTTAAAGAAATGTGGAATGGGAAAGAACGTGAAATGTCAGGAGAATTATACAGAGTTTCTGCCAGTTCCTAGCATAAGCACTGGACTTCTGTGCTTTGTCCCCTGAAACAGCTTTTAAAGGCTACTTCCCTTGTTCCAAAGGAAACATGGAAATGAATTGAAGCCCTTTCTCTGCACGCTGTTCCCGTGTTTGGTTGTTCTGATGTTGTCGAGTTGTTTACTGGAGAAAGTTTCAGCTCACTGGAAATACAAAGGATGTTATTGTAAAATATTTGGAGTTGTAGTTAATCATAAACTGATTCTGGTGACAATGATACAAACCATTCTTTTACTTGCAGTTCCATCTCTATTTTATGCTATAAATACGCTCTCAGTTTTGCTTTGAAACCTTACATTTTGCTTTGTTCTCTCAATTAAAGGCTCTATTTCAAGGCAGGACAGATTGATTCCTATGTATATTCATATTTATGTGAATTTATTTACTTGCACAGTATGACAGACATTCTTATCCTGTTTTTTTGTGTGGTTTTGAGGGGTATTGAATGAATAGACATTTCTGTCTCTTTATAAATGGCACTTACTGGCACTTTAGACATGTAGGATGATACTTTGTGGGGCTTCTTTCCCAATTTAAATATGATTTTTTTCTCGGAGAATTACAACAGCTCAGTGAAGCCCTCAGGATAACGCCGGCAGCCTTTGTTAGTTATGCCACTGTGACTTTTCAGATGTAAATCTGTGCACTTTGGCTCAGGTCCTGTGACCCCGCCAGCTCCACCGAGAGAAATTAATGAGGGCGATTGCAATAACGGGGATCAAGGCCAGCCTGAGGTTTTGGGGTCAAATCCTTTATGACAGGGCAAGAAATTCCATCACATCTGGTGGTAACTGGGCGCTTTTTTATTAGGGACTTTGCCTCCTAAGTTGCACTTGGAACAAACTGACATACAGGAGTGGGAAAAGGAGATGTGGAAAACGGTGTGAGTGCTCGCGGGTACCAGGAACACGCGCGGAGGGCTGGGCCCTCTGCTCTGAGTTCCATTTGTGCTGCCCTTGCTTTGTGTGGGGCTGTGGCTCTTTCATGCAGGAGTTTATTGAAGCCTTGGGATGCAGCGGTGTTCCCTGTGGGATGCGGCACGTGACGGAGCCAGGGTATTACCCTGGGGTGGTATGCTCTATATACAACAGTAATGGATGTGGTGGGAAGGCCAGGATTAGAAAGAGGGGAATGCCTAGGGATTGCAGCAGTGTAATAGAGTTCTGCCAGGACGGGAAGCCGTGTCCTCGATTCTTAACCTGGCAGATGGGGATAAGGTGACTGATCACAGATTTCAGGTTAGGCCTGAACTTGAGGTGGACCAGTTTGGGTGCCAGGGGGACATGGAAGCTGCGAGTCCACGCGTCAGGAATTCTGCTGGGCAGCCCTGTTCTATGCCTTTCTGGCTGAATGCGACAACACAGCAGGAAAATGAACTTTCTGAGCCTCAAACTTGGCAATAATGAGGTGTTTCCCGTTTCCTAGAGCACAGTTCAGACTGCTCAGCAGGCTCATGGCACTGGTGTTGCCTCACCATGTACCCAAGCCAGCAAACAGGTTAATGCTGCTCGGTTGTTTTTGATTTAATGATGTTCTAAAGATAATTTGATCAGCTGTGCTGGCAAGGTGGAGTTTCTGTCTCTGCAGAAGAAACAATGCCATATGTTGCATGTGGTGGTAAACACACATGAATGTGAAATCATCTGAGATCCCCCTCCGTGTCTCTCTTTGCACAGTGCCCTTTAGGGAGGCTCCTACCTACTCCAACAGGAGGAGGAGGCCTCCCAGCACCTTGGCAGCCCCCCGGATCCTGCTCCGCTCCAACAGCGACAACAACCTGAACATCAACAACCTCCCCGAGTGGTCGGCCTCCTCCTCCGCCTCTTCACACCGCAGCCTTTCCCCTCACCTGCTCCAACAGATGCAGAATAATCCCAATGGAACTGTAAAAACTGTGGGGAGTTACACGCCGTCCTCCCGGAGCCGCTCGCCGTCCCTCAACAGGCTGGGCGAGGATGCCAAGAGGCAGCAGCACAGGCACATCAGGTGAGTCCTGGCTGTTTCACAGCCCTAAAGGCACCACGCCGGGCTGCCACCTTCCTTTATGTTATTTGCACTCTCTAGAATGTGCAGCTATTCGTTCTCAGCACACTGGGCCGTGCCCAAGTGTGAATATTTTAACTGGCAGCACCAAAGCCTGCTGGTTCCTCCCAGAGCTCCAGCAGCCAGGCAGACTTTCAAGTTCAGCAGAGTTACACTTCCAGATCAAGGTGCTGGCTCTGCACATCTTCCCATGGCTGAAATAAGGATTGCATTTAACAGCAAAGCAAACTGACTCTGGGATACCTGGTCCCTTTGTGGAACTATTGGTCGTGCCTAGAAGCTGTGTTGGAGCTGCTCGTGGGTGATGGAGCAGAGACTGTTGAAGTTCTCTGTTCTGTAGGTGTGTGCTGAACCAAAGAGTGAAATAGAGGGGGTGATGTGATCTAGCAGGCATTCTGGGCAAATATCCTGCAGCTCTGTCCCACTGGAGAGCAAATCCTGACAAGTTAGAGTCATGTTGGTATTGTAAGCCATGGAATAAAGCAGAGGGCTGGGGCTAAGGTTGGATTACAGCTGGGGGCTGCAGCTTTGAGAAGCCACTGCCCTGGACTCAGGAACTCCTGTCAAATGTGAAAGACATGGAGCTGGACCAGGACAAGGAGTTGAAGTGCTGCAAAAATGCTGGGAGGCATCAGAGCTGAGCACTGCTGGAGAGAACCAGAGCCCTCGTGTTTTGGCCAAACACATTTAACTCACTACTCATCTAAAAATCAGGCTTTGTCTCTCCTGTTTTCTAAGATAGATATATATATATAAAATCTGCACTTCAGAGTAGAAAAGGGCTTGGGCATTGTCAAGAAATGCAGCTCTTGGTTTCTCTTTGCTGTTTGTAGGTGTCAGGGATCTTCAGTGGAGTTTTCAAGTCAGTAAAATAAAATGTCGTGCAGCTGACACTGCCTCTGTTCCCTCGCCTGTTCCTCTGCTCTCCCTGGCCCTGGGCACCCAAACTGACGGGCACTGTTTGGGGTGGAAACAGTGCTGCTGGGCAGGGGAGAGCTGCTGTGTTGTGAGACAGAGTTGTCCAGAATGCAAGATGGAGTGAAATTAAAGGGAAGGAAGGGGATACAGATTTCTTATGCCAATGGTTTCATGTTCTTCTTGCTTCGTTGTATGTTACAATAATGGCACAAGCTCATTTAGGTGTAATTTGGGTGGCATTTCCTCACAGAGCCCAGTATCAGCTTAAAATCAGTCTGTAATGAGGCTTCAGCTGGGTGAGGAGTTGAAGTGAGGAGAGGCTGTGAGGTGCTTTTTGGAGAATGAGTGTTCTTGTGTTCCGGTAGATCCTGCTGGTACCACCCGAGAGGGAGGTTCTACCTTAGAGTCGGTGACTATTTCAGCTGAAAGGGATAAAAATTGCCTTTTCATCACTGTTCCTGGGATAACAGCCTTCAAATTCTGGAAGTATCAACAATCCTTTGAGTTGGGGCTAACAATTAGATTTTTTTTTTTTTTTGACTAAGCAAATGTTTACTTGCTTGACTTTATTCAGCCTCTTTCCTCTTCCCTTTCTGAAAAGTAGCTTGGATGAGAGTGGAAACCAATTTAATGCCTGAGAGTTTGGGGATATAAAATTTTGGCCTTTCTCTTAGTGCATCAGCATCACAGCTATTGACACTTCTACCCAACTGCTGAGTTCCCTCTGTGCCACCAAGTCTGGTTTCAGAGAAGTCCAGAGTACGTGCAAGTACTGAGAAGACAGCTGGAGGCTCTCTAAATTTAAAGACACCTAAAAGGATTTTATATTTAATTTTTCCTGCAAATAATGCCTTTTCTTGCCACAGGCCTATTTTGCAGTCAGGAATGGCACCTTATATGAGACTTTCCTCACAGATTTTGTTTTACTGCATGACCACCTACTTACTGCCAGTGAAATGTGGGAATTGTTGCTGTCTCTGCCTATTATTTGCAAATAATAACCAATAATAACAGTCACCATGAAGCTGTTGCTCCCCTGAGATTAGAAAGCCCTTTTTTGACTGAGCAGGAGGTTGGGCTGTGGAGCAGAAGCAGCCAGAAGGGGCAGGGTGATGGAGAAGGTCAGCCTGTGACAAAGGGTTAATGAGGTTTGTGGGATTTGTGTTGTGGAGAGGTGCTGGAAAGCGATGCTGGAAGGGGTTCGTGTGACCTTTGCAGCCCGTGTGGCTCAGGTGTTTTATCTTCTCAGACTGAAAGAGGAGAGATTTAGATTGGATGTTAGGAAGAAATTCTTTCCTGAGAGGGTGGTGAAGGACTTGAACAGATTTCCCAGAGAAGCTGTGGCTGCCCCATCCCTGAAAGTGTCCAAGGCCAGGCTGGAACAACCTGGTGTGGAGGAAGGTGTCCCTGCCCACTGGATGGTCTTGAAGGTCCCTTCCAAGCCAAACTGTTCTTGATTCTCATGAGGCTGTTGCTTTCCACAGCACAGTGGTCGGGAGGGAAGCTGGGAATGTGAAGGGACAGCCTTCCTGTGGAGCTCAGCCCACAGAAATCAGTGAATGAGGTGCCAGCACAGCCTCAGTCAGGGCTGAGCTGCCTAGGATGGCCACCTTCTTCTGGCTGAGAGGGAAACATGTCCACACATCTCCTGAAATCTCCGCATCCTCCTCCTGCTCCTTCCTGGCATGGCACCTGCTCGGCTTGGAGCCCACGCTGGGGACAAGCAAGGGAGAGGAAAGATCTCTTTTTAAGAAGTCCTGCACCCCACGTACAGCCCTGATTTCCATTAGTGAGCCTGTTGCCTGAGAAGTTCTGCATTCCTTGTGTGGGTTTAATGTGCCATTTCCCTTTTCTCTTCCAGCAAGAGAGAAAATGAATGTCTCTTCTGTGCTCGCAGTTAAAGTAGATGCTGGGAGATAACACTGGGAATAGCTGCCACCAGCCTAGGCAGAAACACAGCTTGATACAAGTGGAAATCAGATGTGTAGCTATAGTTTATAGATCTGGATTTTTTTTTATGGTGACGACTGTTCCTTCACTTACAAGGAAAAAAGGAATGGAGGAAAAGAACTGAAATCTGAACGTCATCTTTTCCAGGCTTTCTTTAAACAACTGTGAGAGTTGGCTGAGGTTTCTGGTGCAAATTCCATCACAGGCATGCAACCAGAGCTCACTTTTAGACTCCTGAGTGTGGCTTACCATGATCAGCACCTCTTCACAGTAATAGAACAGAACAAGGTGAAAAGGGGATGCAATTGCAAATGGTGAAGATGTTACTGCAAGAAAATAGGGAAGTTCCACTAGGTGTGGGTTTTTACCAGATTTCTTCTGTACCTATTGACTTCCTGGCTCCCATTTTGGTAGGAGACTGGTTAAAAAAAAAAAAAAAAAAGGGTGAAAACCCAGCAGACCCCAGCCCTTGTACTTCATTTTGCTCAAAGCAGTTTGAGGTACTCTCTTACGAGAAGGCAAGCAGAGTGTTACAATGCTAAACCACCACTCAATCACTCTTCTTCCTTTGCTAGCCTAACTTTTCCCTAGCAATCTCTATTCATATTATTCCTTCTCAAGAATATTTTCCTTTTCTAGGCTTTGTTTAAGAGTGCAGGTTTTTATGCTTCGGGGTTTTTAAGTTGACTGCTAGAGTCCTGCAAATTTGCTATGATATATCCTAGAGGTTTCCCACCCTCTTTAATATTTGCCTCTGTCTCTTTTCATATGCTTTTGACAGTTCACTCATTTTCCCACAGGTTTAATACTGATCTTATGAGTTGTTCACCACCTTTCAGTAATTTCTTCTTTATACACCATGAGTGCCCTGTGAGCTGGTGGTGTCCTGTGGCTTTCCTGGGCACATGCTGCAGTCACTGAGTGAGCTGGTGATTGCCATCCAGAAGAAACGATCATTAGGAAAATGTTAACCACAAGCTCCGCGCTTTGTGCAGATCTAAATTTAGCCCCGGGCCTGGGAGTGATGAAGTAACTTGATTATTCAGTCCATTTAGTTAATAATTCAGTGCTCTCACTTGTTCACTCCATGTTACAAAGATATCCATTCCCAAGAATTGTAAATACAGACGTTTTCAAGTCCCTCTGACAAATTGACATGCTGGGAATGTATGATGGACATGATAAATTTTGAGTTTAATTAGGGCCTGGGAATGTGCAAGTTTAATTTGGGGGAAAACTAAAAGCTTTAATGTTGTGTGTTTTCTGTTCTAGGCCATTATGGTCAGGTGAATATTGATCATGTTTCGTATTGAAAGATTTCAACCCTTAAAAGCTCCTGTTTGGCATTTTTTCTGCAGGGTTGGATGTCTTGCTGGAAGACAGCTTTGTTATTCACTGCTTAATTTAATCCTGCTAATGTGATGGTAAATGATTAACTTTCCCGTTTTGAATAAGCTGTTAATGATTTTTAATTTCAATTTCCAGTGCCGTTTACAGTCCCAGTGCCAACAAGGATACTCTGTCTGCCTTGGATTATCAGGGTCCCAAAAGGAAGCTCTACAGCGCTGTCCCTGGGAGACTTTTTATCGTCGTAAAGCCATATCAACCTCAAGGGGAAGGGGAAATTCACCTGCACAAAGGAGATAGAGTCAAAGGTGAGCACCTAATTCATTTGAAATAAACCTTTTCTCCTGCTAAGTGGGGATTTTAGGTGAAAATTCTCTTCTGCAGAGGTGGCAATAATCTGTATGGTGGAAGTGCTTTTGTGCATTTGTTTCTTTGCCGGGTGTGTTGCTCCCAGCTCTGTTTTGTAACCAATGCATATTTTGCTGCCACTTTAACCAACTTCAAAGTGCTGCTACAGCCCACAACTCTAGGCAGTAATAGCACCATTGTCTCTCACCCAGAGCACGGAATTTGCTTCTGGAGCCATTCCAGAGGCACCACTCCAGGGCTTTAAGGGGTTGTAAACATGTCAGCTATCTAAAGAGCTCAGGAAGGCAACGGGGGTAAGGTCAGCTCCGCTTCAGGCCCTTTCCTTCAGGAACATTTAATTGGTTAAGCAGAAAATGTCCCCTCACGGGACTTTGGATAAGTGGGCAGGGAGAACCTCCTGTAAATGTAATTGTGGAGGAAGCGTGGTGGTGCATGTGAAGTTTCTGTTCACTGCTGCGCTTCCCTGCTAAGACCAGGTTTAAATCAAGGCCAAGCTTTGTTACTGCTTTGAAGGCAGTAAGTACATCCAGATCCAGCTGAAAAAATGGGATGTGGGGTTTGCAGGACTTGCCTTCCCAAGAGCAAGGTGTGATGCTGTGGTTTTGCACATCCAGGTGAAGCAGAATAAAAGAGACTTTGGGTGGGATCTGCACAAATCAAACAACAGTTACGGAAATCAAACAAAAGGGAATAAATTCAGTGTCCTAAATAAAAGTGTTAAGCAGCTGCAAATTTTCTTGTGAAGGCAACTACTTATCTCACAGAGGAAAACTTCAAATACCTCCTCCCTTGAGCCTGTGAACAGTAGTTGGAAAAAAACAGGGAGCCATTAGAAGGTATTTTTGCATTTTTATTTTTGGATGCACTGCTTCTGAAGCGTTTGTGGGTTTAATGACTTTTGTTAACTCCAGCCCTCAGAAGGTGTAGGACAGAAATCTGAAGGATGCTGCACTTGCAGGTAAAACGTGCAAGGTTAATTTTGAAGGCAAGGACGAAGGGAGAAGGTTAAACTTAGAGTCTGTAGGGTTGAAAAGATAATTTTGCAGTTCTCTGATCAGGTAGGAAGCGGTGATTATGATCTCGTGGTGCACAAGGACTAGGACGAAATTTTGGGGGTGCTAAATAACTTTCTCCATTCCAGGTGTTCAGAGACGTGGGAGGTGTCAGTGGACAAGGAGTGAGTGGCTGTTGTGTGGCAGGTGTTGGACACAGACATGTTCAATTGTCCTGCTGGATTGAAGGATGTGGGAATATTGTGTTTATGTAGGGGATGTAAAATCAACAACACAGGCTCTTCTCACCAGAATAAGACAACTCTGGGCAGTTCTGGGAAAAGACAAAGCAGAAACTGTGTTTCCTGGCAAAAAAGGAAACTGCCACAGGTTGCCTGGAGTGCTGGATATTTTAGAGGCATTCACTACCTGGCAGCTGGTTTACATTAGGTTTTGAGGCTGTTATATGCCAAAGTAATCCCAGAATAAAGGATTTATGTTTCAATGAAGTGTTTAGTGTTTTTGAAAAATTAATTCAGGAGCCCGTGGTTCTAAGTTATTATGACAGTCACTGGAAAACATTGCAGGAAGGAATTAGTCCACTTTTCATATTTTCTTACAGTGACGTAGTCTAAATGTGAGACCAGTGATTTTTGGGGGGACAACCAAAATGCTGCAGTAATAAAATGGAATTATGGCTGGATGGCTGGTTTTTGGTGGTTTTGTTTTTTGGGTTTTTGTGGTTTCTTGGTTTTTGTGGGTTTTTTTTGTTTGGTTGGTTTTTTTGTTTGTTTGGGGTTTTTTTGTTGTTTTTTTTTTTGGTTTTTTGTGGTTTTTTTTTTTTTTTTTTTTTTTTTTTTTTTTTTTTTTTTTTTTTTTTTTTTTTTTTTTGGTTTTTTTTTTTGGTGGGGAAAACATAAATTTATTGGAAATAATTCATTAATTATTACTATCAGCAAAAGGGGGACGTGCCCATCCCACATCAAATCATCCCTGCAGGGATTATTTTTTCAGCTTCAAGAACCTGATTTGCAGGTTGAATTGAAATCTGGCAGAGTTTTTCCAGGTTCGTTTGTTTTAAAGCATTTTAGAGAACTTTGCTGCAGCAAAGTCTGGCGAGGTTTCCATACGTGTCCGCCTGCTTTTGGAGAGGGCTTGGGAAAAGAACAAGTGCACATGGGGATTGTCAGTGTTAGTCCTTAGGATGAAACCCTGTGAAATGTAATTTAGGGCTGTTTGCATGGCAGGGCTGGAACAGCGTGTGACAGGCTGGCAGAGCTAATCAAAGGGAGAACTTCCAGAACAAGATCAAATCCTGTTTCGTGTTACCATGTCAATGGTTCCTCAGCTGCAGCAAAAAATATGTCGGAATGAACACGGCAAGGTCATGGAGAGAAGAAAGAGTGCAGGGGAAAAGACAGCGGTGCTTTAAAGAGGTCTCCGTTGTGTAACGGCATTGAAGGAGCTGCTCAGAGTTTTTGTGCCAAAAATCCAGGTCCAATTAAACCTGGATTCCCGTCCCTGTTTCTGTCAAAATGTAATTATTGCAAGAGAATCAGTGTAGGGATAGGACAAGGAGCAATGTCCCTGAAGTGAACGACGGTAGATTTAGACTAGATCTGAGAAAGAAATCTTTCCCTGGGAGGGTGGGGAGGCCCTGGCACAGGCTGCCCAGAGAAGCTGTGGCTGCCCCATCCCTGGAAGTGTTCCAGGCCAGGCTGGAGGGGCCTTGGAGCAAACTGGGATAGTGGAAGGTGTCCCTTTCGCTAGGAGAAGGTTGGAACAAGATGATCTTGAAGGCCCCTTCCAACCTAAACTATTCCAGGATTCTGTGATGTTTAAAAAAATTACTCCATGTGAGCAGGATGGGCTCCCTCTCCATCCTCCAAAAGCACAGGCAGTAGAACTCCGAGTCCTCAGTGCTGTGGGAGTGCCAGAAGTGCTGACTATAAGGAGATCCCATTTTTTTTTCCTCTTTCTGAGCAGGAATTCTTGGTACTGGATGTATTTTCTGTCTTTTGCAGACCGATTTAGCAAGACCATGGCCCAGTCAGCACATGCCTGTTTGGGGTTTAGCACCTTGCTCTGTGCAGTGCTTGGAGGGAGTGGGAGAACATTAAACCCCATGGAATTTGATTTTCCCTTCACTCTGGAAATACCTTAGCCTCATTGAGAAGTGGAAAAGCTTTGTCCCTCTCCTGTGGCAGCTTGGTGACTGCCCTGTTGTGTGTCAGGCACTGATGCCCAGGCCCTGGCTCTTGGATTGCTCTGGGGAATTCAAAGGCGGCTTGGCGCTGGCTGTGGGATTGTGGCCCGTGTTCAGCCTGACCCCGGGGAGATGGCATCACGAGTCCATCCCATGAGACTAATCACAGCAAAGATGTAGCAAGGCATTTATTGCAGGGATAAAAACCCAGAACAACATATTAGAGAAAGGGATTACTTGGGAAATGTTTTTATGGATTTTCTTTTTTAACTTGGCAGAATTAGAAGGGTCACAGAGAGGGATGAATTCCTAAACTCTTGATGAAAAGTGTTTTCATCAGATGGAGATGAAGCAGGGCTTTTTTTTTTTCCTTTCTAAAACTGATAGAAGTGCACGAGTGACAATAGTTCACAGTGTGTGATACAAGGAAGCTGCTGGGAGAAATCTGTGAATGGGCAAGGTTCAAAGAAAATGTAAACTAAACAAAATGGTCTTGTATTAATAGGATATTACGTAGCCTGTACAAAAATACCTGCTGTATTTTGAGTTGTTAGTCATACACACTGACATCATTTGTGTGTCTGCCACTCATGAGAGAAGAGCCATGGCTGCTGTAAAAATAAATCTGATATCTTTGTTTGTACCAGAACTGCCCTAATCTTATGTTTTCACATAAATCAAGGAGATCTAGTTTGATTCCTCATGGAAACACTTCTAATATATTTTGTTTCTTTCTTCCTTCTGTATCTAAAAGCCCATAGCAATAAATCTGCCACAATCCAAATGCACACAAACATGTATAAAATATCTGTACAATGAATTTGAATCAGCTTTTTTGCTCCTGAATTGAATTCTTGCACTGGAAATTTAGTGGTCTCTTGGATAGCAAAACTCAAAGAATGCAATGCTCCCAAGTTCTTTGTGGGCAAAGAATTAACAGTTTTCTTGGCCATGAAGATAAAGCAGCAGATGAGGTTTTTGGTACGGTAACAGGTCTGAGTTTCAGGTGCAGACAGGCTCTGGTCACTTGGAAACGAAACAATCAGAATTGTTTTCAGAGTCTGGGTTATATTAAAACATACCTAAACCACAAATGACCTAGAAAGAAAACACCCACCTGATTCAAATACTTCAAGAGCTTTTGAAGTCTCACCTTGCTCACAGCTTTGTTTTTCATGGTCTCCCCAGAGCCTTCTTTTTTTTCTTCTTTTTCCCCCCAACTCTCTCAGCCTTTTCTAGTGCCCAGTGTCTGGAAAAACAGGGATTTATTTCAGTATCTCAAACATGCTCCAACAGACTTTTCCACGAGCCTCCCAGGACGCCTCCGGTGCAGGCACAGTGTGCACATCAGAGAAGGGCTGTGGTAAACCCAAATGTAGCTCTCAGCTCCGTTCCTTGGGGTCAGAGGAGCAGGAGTACCTCAGCTGCAGCAACTCAGGCATCTGTTCTGGGCAGCAAGTCAGGAGCTCTGTGCACCAGAAATATTGACCCTTGTGACTCTGCTTTTATTTCAGTGTGGTCTCAGCCAGCCGGGCAATCCAAATATATCACTAACATTTTCATTTCTTGTGAAATCCACTCGTAAGGCATTTCGAAAAAGAGAGATTATTAAACCCCTGCTGTGCTCCAAGATATTGGCAGCAGACAGTGCTTGTGGGCAGGAGGAAAGTTGGTCTCCTGGGCTTTGGCACTTGTTAGTTTTGTAAACAAAACACTGGGAAGGGAAGAGCCTCAGGAAGCCTGTTTTGTTTCTTCGAGAGCATTTTGTACCTTGCGTGGGTAAGTGGGGCAGCAAAATTTGACCTAAGAGGTTTGCAAGATACTGTTCAGCTGCTCTTTCACCTGAAGGATGAACTGAATGTGAAATGGAATAGCAACCTTACCCAGGTTCACTGGCCTGTTTTCCTCCTTTCTGCCTCCTGACTTGATTGGATAGATTTCGGGTCTTAATATGATAAATTATGGCTCATCACAGGTCCTGTCCTAACTCATTCCTTCAACTTCCTTGTGCCTGAAGAGCGGGACAGAGTGGTGCTATCAAAACTTTGTAACAAAGACCCAGCCTTGCTCCCGCTTCAGGGGGAGAGTTCCCTTTTCTGTCAGAGGCTGTGGGATAGGATCAGGATGTAAAAGCATCCACAAATCCCCACTGTCGTTGTGCTTGGCTACTTTAAAACATCCTTTCATGAGCAGTCAGCAGCTGGTCTGGAATATTCAGGGGACAGGGAGCACCAGGAGTCAGGAGTTGTGAGTGCACCAGTGTGGTGTGACACATCACTCTGCATCTAGGCTGGCTTGGGGCCTCTTCTCCATTGATGCCCTCTAAATTCCCCTGATTTCAAGTCTGGGCATCACTGTGGAGAAAAACAAACTTGACTCTGTCTGCACCTTCCTCAACTGAGCTGGGGATCAGCGGGTGGATTTTTGCGATGTTTGATTTCTGACCAAAACCGAAATCAGTGCAGATTTATTTCTCACACTGTTTGCCTCCCTCCCTCACTTTTTCAAAACTATTTCCCAGACACCTAAACAACAGGGAAAAGGTGATCTTCACAGAAACTTTATGGCAAAGATAAAAAAAGGGGAAAAGCTCCCACAGAGGGCCAAATGCTGAACAGCACAGCTCACTCAGTTTTGTTTCAGCTGAGCCATATTTCCTCAGATTTAGAGGATTACGTGCAGCTTATTGTACTTGTAGGTTTGACGCAGGGAGAGGTTGCTCTGTTAGTAGCCCCAGTCATGTTCTCACCCCGAGGTTCTTTTCCTGAAGTGCTTGTTTGCACTGTTCCTTTCCTGAGAAAGCAGAGGTGAGAAAAGGTGAGGAGCTGTTTTAAGTCAGGGTCTCTGTGTTATCCCCCTGATTTGGTGAGCTCCCACAGCCCAAGCTGGGAAGGAGCTGCTGGATTTCCTTCTCCACTGTGCCGGTAAAGGACACAAGAAAGGAAACTCTCACACCTGCTAGGTTTAGCAGAAGGAGGGAAAAAAAGAGACTCTATTTACATTTCTCATACTTTATACGGTTCTCAATTCCACAAGGGATTGGAGGACATGTCACTTCCTCCTCCATCCCACTGGAGAAAAAGGATGCTCATCAAACTTTCTCTTATCACAAAAGGAATGAAAACCAGAAAATACAGTTAAGTAAACACTGGCTATTGTTTACATGAAAGCGTGTGAAAATCTGACTCCAAATCTGTAAATTATCAGAAGGCTAGGAAAAACCAGGGCGACACTCCACCACAAGAAATGTCCTCAGGGCTCCAGTCCAGTGAGTGCTGGGGTCAGTTAGCTGGAATCATGAACTGCAGATGCACGAGGCTTCCCCTCCAGGCTGCTGGTGGAGGGCTCAGGACCGTTTCCTGGGTGGCAGCTGGGGCACGGTCCCTCGTGTGCCTGCTGGAATCCTGCCCGTGCCTGGCAGCCGGGCGAGGGGCACTGATTTGCTCCCCGCTCCTGCCGCACTGACCTCAGGTTCTGTCAGGCTCTCTGGGTGACGTCTTTGGGAGCCAGAAGCAGCCTGCCCAGAAGGCAGAACAGCCAGTTCCTGCTCAGCATCCCTCCCAGGGAGGGAGGGATTGCTGGCAGGAGCCCCGAGGGGCAGAGAAACAGAGGCAGGAAAATCCCTCTCTCCAGCAGAGAGCAAGATTAAGTTGTAACTCGTGTTAACCTTCCTTTATGCTGTGTGTAAAGTTTGTTTTCATCAGAGAATCATGGAATCAGGATATTTTTAGGATTGGGATGGACCTTCGGGGTCATCCAGTCCCAATCCCTGGCTTTGAACACACCCAGGGATGAGACACCACAGCCTCCAATAAGCACTCCTGCATAGACTGTCTGTCATTTGGAAGCTCTCCTGCCAAAGAGAAGTAATTCTGTAAATTTACCTCAGACAACAAACGTTTCAGCAAGGGAAAAGCCTTAATTACAATGTTAATTATTTCTGAGAGGAAGAAGTTAGGTTTCTACCAATTAGAAATTAAAAATCTACTGTATTTCAAAGAAGGAAGTCTAGAAGATTTTTACCTCAGGACACAAACCCGGAGTTCTTACATCAGCACAGGCTGGTTCAGCTGTTAGATTTTTTTTTTCAATGGATTTCCAACTTTATACTTTATTGTCATCCTGTTGATTTTTCTTTTTTTCTGCTGGTTGCAGAAATGTTCCTTTTTTTTTTCAGAACATGGTCTTTCATTCCCAAGCCATATGATTATTTATTTTCTCAATAAAGAAGAATGCAGTTTATCCAAGCACTAAAAATTGATTTAGAGATTACAAAGACATTTTAGGTACATCCTGTAACAGCTGTAAAGACATTGGCCTGAACTTGGCTTTTAATTTCATTGACTTTTTTTGCAAATAAGGCTGCCTGGAATAATTCACCCCTGAGCATTTCAGAACCACAAGGAATTTAGAAATAGTACTCACCATAATTTGTTGGGAAAAAATACTTCCATTTCTAGTTGGGGCATTGAGGGAACTGTGATGTAGAAGGATATAAATTCTATGTTCCTTTGATTAAAATGATTTTTATGGTATATGGAGTAATTAATCTGCTGGAGATTAGTATCTTACATTAATATCCATGACAATATATACATTACCAATAGACCTAAATTTATGAGAGACAAAACATTCTATGCTCTATTCTATTGATTCTATAATATATAATATTGTAAAATATTTGATATCTATAATTTTCTGGCAGCATCTGGCTGATTTCAGGTGTAATACTTTGAAGACATTAAAATACCAGCTCCTGACTGGCACCTGCCTGTCCACGTTTTCCTGTTACCCTGTTGTTTGGTGCTCATCCAATTCTGCCTTGCGGTTTTGTTCACATAATTGGCCACAGCTCTTCTTTTAAGCCACACTTTTGTTGTGAAAAGATGTCCCATCATTCCTGATGTTGCAAGAACCTTTATTTCACTCTTACAGCATCAGCTTCTTTTTGTAATTCAGGTTGTGTGTGAAGAGCCTCTGACCTGCTCTTGCCATAGCAACAACACCTTTTGTTTTTACCGAAAGAAAAGGGAGAACCACTGGCAATTAGAAAGCCTTATTAGTAATTTGGGGAAAGTTATCCTTTGATTTCCCATTGTTTTGTCCTTCAGCGGGGAAAACGTTGATTAGAAAATCTCTTGCTGGTAGCAAATCATCTGTTTCAATGAGTCTCTTAAACACCTGTGGGAGAGAAAAGATAGAAATTAAGGCCTCATTCTAAAAAAAGCATTCGTGGGTACAATAGATAAGTTACATTTTTTATTTATCCCTGAAGTTCCCCACATTGGAGTGAGCGAAGTGTTGCCAGTTTTTATAGATCTACAGATTATTCTGGCCTTGGCTCTTGCTGCAGGATTTCCTATTAATGGCACCATTAATGGGGGTGAATGGAGAGCATGTCAAGGTTTTAGGGGATGCAGAGCCATCCAGAGCTCAAGCTCTACGCTGGAATATGAGCTTGTCCCCCATCTCCCCAAAAACATGTCCATCTCTGCACGTCGACTGAACCCAGGGCTGTCCCTCACTCACCTCTTGTGCCACCTTTGTGCCTCTTGCAGCCCCAGCAGGCTTTTCCTTCTTTTCCTGGCCCCCGCATCCCTCTTCCCGAGATGCTGAAGGCTGCCTGCATTCCAGCAGCACTCGTTTCACCCTTCCACCTCTTTTCCGTGGATGTTGTGTCTTCAGGCAGGGCTACACGTGTTTTTCCTTTGCTCTGGCCATTAGTGATGGCTGATAGTCAATAATTCATGTAATAATGGGCTGAAGTGGGTCTGGTTCTGCTCTGTAGGGATCCCTTGTCGCCCTGCGATCACAGACAGGCTTCCAAGGCAAATTTCTTTCCCCAAAAGCGTTGATTTGCATCAGCTGCTGCTGTCACAAACACATGAAATCACTCCATGGCTCTGAAACACCCAACTTCCTCCTTGCAGTGCCTCTCTCTTTCTAGAGCTGGAAATATCTGTGCAATCTGGAGCATCAAAACAGCGGATCTGAGAGATTAATAAAATACCAAATTAGGGAAGTCTGTCTCAATCTTGAAGCAGTTTTTCTTCCGAGCATCTTGCCAGTTTGTGGAATGAATCAGGACTGAGATTCAGTGCTGAAAACTCCCCTCAAATTAAAAAAAAAAAGCAGCTAATTACTGGCAATAGGAATCTTTCACTGTCCCACATTTGGAAATTTCTTTTGGCTGGAGTCCTACACTCTCTTTTATGACTGAAGTTAAACCAATGTACAGTAGGATTCTACAATAATTCTAATATATATATATAGGTTATTAAGTTTTCCTAGTTCCTTATCTCATATCTAAGAAACACATTCTTATGTGAGCAGAAGTGACATTGTTAAAAATGTATTGGAAGCTGCTGAATTCCCCATTTCTGTTGGATGGAGGATTGGGGAATGTTTTACGTAACACTGAATTATCAGATGGACAGTGTGTGTTAGTTAATGTACACAACATTTTCAACAGCACCTGGAATATAGCAACATATTTTGCCATTAATTATGCCCCATGTTTATATTAAGAAAAAAATACACGCTAACATTTTTTTACGGAGCTCCATTTTCAGTGTAGAGTTGTTGGTGTCATCCAAGGTCAGTGCCCTCTGCCAGCATCCCATAATTCTCTGAGTTTATAGGAGTTACAGGTTATAGGTTTCCTCGTACACGTCAGAAAGGTGCTTGATAAGTTGTGCATTTGGGACCCATCCAGGTGTAGGATTTTTCCTTAATGGATGTTTCCTGGGACTTAATATGTACTTCTTACTGGCAGCAGCGTGTGAATGTGCAGCTCATGGAATCTCTCTCCTGGAATACACTACATTAAAAGGCTTAAAACTGACATATTTATAAACATTTGGCTGTCAAATGCCTGTGTTAATAGATGGCCACGCTCTGGAAGTGATACCACGAATAGCTTAGGGTTGCATTAATAAAAACCCTGGTAAATATTTACTTCCAAACGCAGTTTTTGCAGGTCCTGGTGTCTCAAACCAGACTTCTTTCATATTACCAAGATTTTAATTTTTTCTTACTTTTTTGGGGGGGGCTGTGATTGATTTGATTTTCATCCTGCTCTGTAATAATGCAAATCAAGTTCAGCTTCAGAGCGCCTGAGTCACAGCACTCCACTGATCCCGAGTTCATTTGCAGCCAGGCAGGGACCAGGGTTTTAAAGCCTGGCAAGGTTTTAACAGCGCCGTAAGTGCTGGTGTTGGAGACCATCAAAGCAGCTCTGAGCAGCTCTGAACACGTTAATGTCTCTTCTGCACTGAAATACCCTGCAGAGGCAGTATCCCAGGCCCTGGAATCCCTTAGCAGAGACATGGATTTGGACTAATTAGCCTGGATTTTCAGCAGGGGCAGGTGGGGCTGAGCTGGCCCTCAGCGGATGGAGCTGGGTTGATGTGGGGAAGCTCAGAGCTCCCCACCCAGCAGTGTGTTGGGTACAGGAGTGCTCTGAGCACCTGTGCTCTGTGCCTAAACCACATTCCCACTTGTATCAGTAGAAGACACAAGAAAGGAAGCTCTGACGCCTGCTAGGTTTAGCAGAAAGAGGAAAAAAGGAGACTTTATTTACATTTTTCATACTTTATAGGTTTCTCAATTCCACAAGGGATTGGAGGACATGTCACTTCCTCCTCAATCCCACTGGGGAAAAAAGATGCTCATCAAACTTTCTCTTATCACAAAAGGAATGAAAAACAGAAAAGACGGTTAAATAAACATTGGCTATTGTTTACATGAAACTGTGAGAATCTCTGATTCCAAATATGCAAACATCAGAAGGCTAAAAAACCAGGGTGACACCCAGTCAGCCTGGTTTTGTTGATAATATCACCTTTGTTTCAATGTTAATGTCCAGTATCTTGCTAACAGTACATTCATATTTTTCCAATATGTAGCAAACATACAGTGGTTTGTAGGAACTTCTATAATACTCATTTAAACACCATAGCAAGTGTTTAGGATCCGTCCATCACCATAATTCACCTCCAGCTGCTTACTAATAAAATTGTTGCTCTGCAGGCTTTTGTCACAATCCTTGCTCAGTCCTAGAATTAATATCAAGATAATTAGAACTGCCAGATAAAAGCCTTTTCTCCTATTGGCAAATCACTCTCCTCCATATTGTCATTTTCCTCTCTTGAGAAAAAAATCATTGAAATATTTCAAAAGGCAGCTCCATTGTGCATCTCACCTATGGAAAGTTCAAGTGTTTGCTGCGTATTCAAACCCTTAAATCATATTACTCAACCTGCATTGCAAATCCCTGGAGCCACCCACTAAGTCAAATAACATGTTTCCTTAGGAGGCAGGAAAAGCAGGAGATATCAAAATATGTATTATTAAAATCCATTTCAGTGTGGGTGCGGTTTTACAATGGGTTCAGCGCTTCATTTGAGCAGACAGGACAGTGGTTTTTGGGTTGTGGTATTACCATGTATTTATCCTTGATTAAACCAGCGGTGAGAACACTGAAAATGGAAATGATTGTGCGAGGGCCAAGGAAACTTGTGGTAAAAAAAAAATTGGGGAAAGGTTATGAGGACTGAGCAGAGAGGGTCCTGCTTAAAGATTACTCTGTGCCCATTTTGAGGGTACCAATACTCGAGTTATTGCAGAGTGTTTGCTTTTTTCCAGTTGTTACTCAATGGGTAATGCAATAATTTTGAATTTCTGTGAGGAGGCAAAGTGTAACACTGCCCGTGTCTCTCTCCCCTGTTTAGTTCTGAGTGTCGGAGAAGGCGGATTCTGGGAAGGCAGCACCCGGGGCCACATTGGCTGGTTTCCTGCAGAGTGCGTGGAGGAAGTTCAGAGCAAACCAAACGAGAGCAAACCAGGTAATCACACCAAGCTCCTGTTGAACCCTAACGTGACAAATGCCACGTGTCTGTCCCGACAGAGACGTCAGGGCCTTTGTGCACTGCTAGAAATGGCAGCACTGGATAAAGCTGAGCTGCTGAATTAAAAAATGCAGGTGGGTTTATTGATTGGATTTTACTGTCCAAGTGCATGGACTTTCTCATGAGGAATTCTGCTGGGAAGTACCAAGGTTTTTACACAGAGCTGCACGCAGACATTTTGTATAGGATTATGTTGTGTTTTATTTTCCTAAAGTGGGGGAGAATGTCTAATGAGACAATTAAATAAGGGAAGAAAAACTGGGCACTCATCTCCCAGTGTGATGGAGCCATACAATGCATTTAGCTCTTGTTCACAGCCCTGTTCACCTTTTCCTGAATGTTAGAGGAGGCATCCCTTAGTGGGATGTCCCTTACCCACCTTTCCTGATGCCAAAGGAAATGGAATCCTCATTTATCAGACATGGGTATTGCCACAAGTGACTTCAAGCAAGGAGCCTTTACAGTCCTGGTATAATGGAAGAAAAAGAAATCTACATTAAAGCAGGTTATTTTAAGAATTACCTACCGTCTCATCATTCCTCTGCTTTTAAGAATTAGGATGTGAGGACATCCTCTCTAATTAAAAGCTCATGATAAATGAGCTCTGAGAATATAATTAATGTTCTCCAGGAGTGTATGCAGTTTTAAATCAGCTATTGATGTGTTTTTAGATCTCTGTTGTATTGATTAAGAACTTCTGGCGTAGCACAGATGATACACTGAAATTTATGCACTGTATCAGTCATTTACAGATGGTTTTGTTTTATGCATGTCATTATAAACTGCAAGGTGTACTTTTCTTTTTTTTCCTTTCCTGTGGAGAGGTTGTGCTTCCTTTTCTATTTCCCTTTTGAGAGGGGAAAAGAGGAGGAGGCAAAACCAGGTCTAATATTTGGAGAGAATGGTTCCAGGCTCTGAGAACAGAGGGAGAAGTTAGGTGGCTCTTCAAAGGGCTCTAGAAGTCAGAATTTAGAGATGGAGGTGTATCAAACAAGAGGAAGATTGAGGCTGGAAGTGCCCAGCGTAGGAACGGCACCTCTGCATTAAATTTGAGCTGTCTGCAAACTGAAGAAAATCCTGAGGAGGGCATTACGTGATGTTTTAAGATAAGAAAGCAGTTTTGCACCTTTTTAGTGATTTTGAAGAGAAAGTAACCAAACCTGTTTGTCACAAACCCTTAGAGACTTCCTTGGGAATTACTTCAGGAGGGGTAAACTCAGTATGTGACAAGATGGCCTTAATAGATGATGATTGTTTTTTGAGCAAGGATTTCTTGGATCATTCAAAGGAACACAAAAATTAAGAAAAGAATTGTCACAAGAGTAACAAAAGGATTACCAAAGCTGGAAGCAACAAAAGAATACAAACAGAAGCGTGCTACAAATTTTCTGACATGAAATTATGAAAACTTCTGCCATGTGTCTGGCAAAGCACCAGACATTTACTGGAATTTATAGCTTTTGCTGCTTTCCAATTGTTTTCCTGTTTGCTTATGGTACAGTGGGAATAATAATGTTAACACAGCTTAAGGCTTTAAATATGCCATTCTTCTGCTCTAAAAAGGATGAAAATGTAATTAAATAGGAACAAAAGGGACGCGTTTTCTCTGGCAGTGAACTTGTGCACTCCCATATTTTGCTGGGCTGTCTCAAAAAATGTCCCGTGCCCAGAATGAGGTTCAGAGCTTCTGTGTGTAATGTGATAGAGGTTGGAGCTGGGAGGGAAATGAAATATATGGAATGCACAGTATGTGCCATATTATTATTGAAATATGGCACGGAGTGAAAGCAGCTGATCATGGAATTGCTCTGTGCATTCCCTCTGCATAAGGAAACAATGGGAATGAAAGGGGAAAGCTTTATAAGCAAAAATCAGCCAGTATTCCCTCTGAGTACAAATGCAGAAGTAATTTAGAAAAATGTGTTAGGCATGGTGAAATGATTAGAAATTAAATTAGGTCTGCTGGGATTGCTGAAAGAACATCAGCTGAGAAACATCACAAACTTGTGCCACTTGCAAGAATTTGCATCGTGGTCTTTGCAAAGCAGCAGAACTTCTTATGATAATGATTTAGAAAGTAGAGCATTTCAATGTGGAGGAAATGAAGCTCAGACTCAGCCTTTTCCACACCAGCACCACGGCAACAGCTCTTTCCCCTCAGTGAGATTTAGGAACATTTCTTCCAGCAGCTTCCCTTTGCTAAACTCTTGTGTTTAATAGAGGCTTGTCATTTGCACGCCGTGAGTGAAGGATAGAGGAATAGTTCTTGGAAAAAACAAACCCCAATTAAACACACCAGGCCCAGTAAAACTGCTGGGCAGGTGTTTCATGTCAGGCTGATGTATAATCTCCCTGCTAAGGGAAGCTCAATTTTTAGGGAACTTTATTGCCATCCCAGCTGTTCTCTGGAAGTGGGCAGGATGGAACAGCACCTGGTTCCTGTGCTCTCTTCAAAGATACCACGCCAGCTTGGCAGGTTCTGCTTTCCAAAAAAAAAGGTGTTGACTGGCATTAATTCTACATCCCTTCTCTAATCCTTCATTAATTGTGACTTGTAGGAATTGCTGCATTATTTTGCTAGGGTTGATGCCAGGCCTAAGGGCTCCTAGTTACCCAGGTTGTCTCATTTGTCCTTTAACAGCACCAGCACAGGGCCTGCTGCTTTCCAGTCTAAAGAAGTTCCCTTCACATTTTGAGATCCAATGGAAAAACAACAACAACATAGAAAGTCATTATTGTGGCTTGCTAAATACTTTTGCCTGCTCTTAAAAAAATTCTTGCAAACAAAACCTTTGTGCTACCTCGTTTTAAAAAGTGTAGCCTTTGGAGCCAGTTTCTAACATTGTCCAGAATTATTCTGAGAGTGGAAGTATTCCCTCAGATGAGGCTGCCACATCATCTTGCCTTTTCCCAGTTCAAACACAGAATATAAATGTCACATATTTACTCCTTCTGCATTGACAGTTTTCCTTTGTTATTCAGTAACGAGCCAATTCCATTCTGAAATGTCTTTGTATTCCGAGATATGTGAAAATATAATTTTTTTTTTCTGCTAAAATGTTTTGGGTAAGTTGAAAAAAGTTTCTCCTGCTTAAATTGAGATGTTTGTTGAAAAGAAGTTTCTCCTGCTTAAGTTGAGATGTTTCTGTTTGCCTTCCTTCCATCATAAGGTATTACTTGAACTTGAGGGACTTACTGCAAAAATGCTTTCTATTACACTTGTGATTTTATGCTCCACATCCTTCAGAATTCAGAGCTATCTGATTGCCCAAACCTGAGGTGAAGTGTTCGTTTTCAGGCTGGAAGTTATCTTTAACTACACTCCAACTTTATCATTTATTATTCCTCCCTCCCTGATGTGCCTGGAGAACTCCTAGATTTTACGGATGATACTGAAATGAAGGCAGACTCAGCATGTCTGAGAGATTCTTGCTTGTCACTGTAGGACACGAAAACTGGACTCGCACGCTGAACTGAGATAGGCAAGAAGAGCAGGGAACTTTATTTTGTCCTGATATTTATACATTTCTCAGTTCAACAAGAGATGGAAGGATGGTGTCACTTCCTCTCCAATCCCACTGCAGAAAAAAGATGTTCATCAAAAGTTCTCTCGTAGTACAGGAATGAAAACAAAAAAGAACAGTTAAGTAAACACTGGCTATTATTTACATAACGTCTGTGAGAATTGTGACTCCAAATATGCAAACTATCATAAGGCTGAGAAAACCAGGGCGACACTTGCTCTCTTCCAACTCTTGGCTTCCTCAGTGCACCTTTCCTTGAGTTCCAGCCTCATTTTTAACACTGTCTCAGGATGAGTTTTCATTCCATAGCCTCCTTCGTGCCTTTTTTCTATCCACCTTCTTAGTAGCTGTAGGAGTGCTGGGACTTTTTCAGACTAGCTCGGATGCGGGCATGTGGTTGCAGTGACCATTAGCAGCTCTCAAGAGCTCGTTTTTCCAGGAGAGAATTCGATTTGTGCAGCCTGAGCTGTGCCGGTCCCGGGGGCTGTGGCACACATGGGAGGCAGCGCTCGCAGGGCACACCCTGGCCCCACACTGCCCATGGAGCTGTGCCCGTGCTCACCTCCAGTGTCACTGGTGCTCCCAGTGCTGTCTTTCCCCGGGCTTGAAATAAAAAGCCAAACATGGTCAGAGGGGGGAAAAAGGTTTTACCTCGGTGTTTATTTAATGATCCTTAGGTGCACCACATCCGGATAGAAGGCACCGAAATGCTCCCCAGGATGTACACCGAAAATGCACCCACACGATGATTTGTGAATACAGTTACAGACCTTGCACATCAGCATATCTATCACAGATTCCCCAGTGAGAGGCTCAAGAGAATCCCCTGCCTGAGGAGCCTTCCCCCTGGATGTGCCTGTCTTGATGTACAGAATGTGTTCTGGAGAGGACCTTGGTGTCTGGGGCTCTCTGACCCCCAGCTGTGAGGCTTCCAAGATGTTTGGTCTCCTAGCTTAACGTAACTTTGGGTCTAAACTGGTTATCAGACTTAGGGAATTACAAGTGTGTGGGCTAAAAGCACTAAGGATGCATAAAAGCTGTATAAAAAGCTATATGAAAAGGGTATATAACAGGGGTATATAAAAAAGGCAAAAAATCATCATGGCATCACCAGCAGACTCTGCCAGGCCTCCAAACTGGCATTTCCTGTCCCAGATGTCACAGAGGCACGGAATATTTGGGTCGGGAAAGACCTCAGGGATCACTGAGTCCAGCCTTTGACTGATCACCACCCTGTCAGCCAGACCGAGTGCCACGTCCAGTCCTTTCCTGTGCTTTTGTTTGCTATCCATTCTTCCTGAGTTTCCAGCAGCTTGAAAATGTAGCGGCAGATTATCCAGGAATAGCAGAGTTCCCTTGCAGTTTCTTTTTTACCTGTGTAACCATACACAGGTGTTACAAGCAGAAGCTGCAGCAATCCTTATCCAGCATTCCCTCTCGATCCAGAAGTTACCAAACAAGTCCAAGCTGTGTTAATAAAACACATCCTTTTGTTGTTTCTGGAGCACAGAATTTTCTGTTTCCCACATTCTTGGTTTTTAACACCCTGTGCATGCAGTAAAACCAGATTTGTTCCTCATTTCCACCACCCCTTTTTATAATTAGCACAACACCTTCACAGGCAATGGAGCCAGCCAGGCTGATAGAAAATAGATTTGCCTTCCTGCAAGAAGGAAACGTGCTTTACTGTGGGTTGAGGAGCTGACATCTGTACTGGCCTTCCAGAAGGACAGGAGTCTTGGTTTCCCAAATCTGCTGGCTGGACAGAATAGATATCCATGTGTGCAACCAGTGCCTAATCCCATAGAACTGCTTCTCTGATTCCATGTGAAACACAGCAGTGGAGGGGGAAAAAACAGAAAACAAAAAATCTTTTCACCCAGCCTTAGTGACCCACCTTTCATAAATAACCCAGATTAGCAAAATCCTTTTTAACAAATCATTCCTGATTTGTTATGATCAGTTCTGGCTGATTTTTAACTAGAAAGGCAACTGAAGAATAGATAGAAATACTGTGGTGATTATTGGAACTCTGAAAAATGCTATGCACAAATAGCTTTGGGAACCACTAGAAGGAGGAGGGTTTCAATGAGACAGAGGAGATGCTATCTCACCAATGAGCACCTCAAGGGTTTTGATGATAAATTTTGATAAATTCTCCTTCCACACATTTTCACCTTGAGTAGAAGGTACCTGTGCATCTGGGACAGAATTATTGTGCAACTTAAACTGTTTGGCGTGAGCAGCAGCAGTCAAGGACAAAACATTGGTGCAGCTGGAAGGACTAAACAGAGAAAGTATAAAAGAAATTTATATATGTGAGGGAAAGCTATTTTTGTTGGGAGAGTTAATCACAAACATTGTCATGGCAGTAGTGTAGAGCTAAGAAGTTCTGAGCGCTTGGAAATGTGTTCTGACTCAGCAGTGCAGGCTGGACTCAATATGGCCAGGAGAATATAAACCCAGATTAAAATCAAATTAAAAGGGCAAGGTTGGCTCACACATAGCTGAATATGTGCTATGATGCAAATGCAAAGCCAGCCATTTAAAATGGGTTGAAAACTCGAGGGGTGGCTGTTATGTCTTCATAATGTTCTATCTTTGTAATCCCAGTCAGGCTCCTCAGTGTGGGATCCCACAAAACCCTGGTACCCGGAGCCCAGACTGGCAGGCCAGGCACTGTTCAGCCAGTCCCCCTGCCTAATTGCTGTTGCTTATTCCAAGTGGTTCTTGCTGCTTCTGGATGTTGAAAATGCCAAAAGTTAGGTCTGCTTGGTAGTTTTCTAAAATGTCTTTAGTAAGTGCCTCTTACGGGGTGGAGCAGCTTGAAATGTCAATTTGTGCAGTGGAGCAAAACTTCCAGTGAGCCAAATCCCAGTCAAAGTTTAGTTTAGAGACGTATTTATCAACTCTGATAACAGAGGGAAAGAAAATAGATCCATAAGTACAGTTTTTAAAATGGAACCAAAGTGAAACAGGAGATGCTGCCTTGAGGGATGTTGTGCAAAGCTCTGACCTCTGAAATACTCTTTCCTGCCTGACTTCTGTGTTCTGCACAACCTGGCTCACAGGATTCTGAACACTTTCATCTTTTGAGGAGTGATTTTCTGCCACATAGTGCTTCCCATGGACAAATCTGTCATTAAAAAAAATGGGAATGGATGAGAAAACTCAACAGGGTGATCTTCCACAAAGATATTCTGTGCCTGATTTATGCTTTGGAAAGATCAGGAACATGCCATATACCATATTCTTGCTTAAACTGCATTCTCTTCCATCAGTCAGTGGGAAAACTGTACTGAAACAAAAAAAATTAAAAAATCAATGCAAAGAACTAGATGTGAGGTGCTGGCAAGCCAGCCCACAAAGCCCAGCTGACACAGGAGCTTGGTGCAGTAATAATCCACTAATTCTGACAACTCTCTCTAGCTGAGGATGTAAATCAACCCCACTTTTTTGTCTCAAGTGATGGAAATTCAAAGAATGAACCTCAGCAAGTTTCTGCACTTTAGCTTTGCTGAGCGAGGCATTTGTGTTCCCAGTAATGATAAACAGCAGTTTGGGAAAAGGCTCTGAAGTGAATCATCACTCACTAATAATGGGAATTGGGAGGCAGAGGTAGCTGGAGAGCTGCTTTTATCTGCAGGCTGGCGATGGGAAGCAGTCATCTGCCTCCCACACAGCCCGCAGGGTGTCCTCTCTGGCCAGAGGGGCCTTGAAGGGCCTTTGCTTCTTTCAGTCTTGATCTCCTGAGCAAGATGCAGTAGAGATTTCTTGCTCTAGTAGGAGTATTTGTTAGGAATCCTTGGGAAGGCTGAGTCTACCAAGGCCTTTCTCAAATAATGATACAGCCCTGGTTTGAAGGAAGAGTAAAATAAAGGATTCCATGAGAATAATTTCATCATTTGTCCAGGTTTTGAGGACAGAATAAAGCCAAAACATGAAAAAATTATTCAAATTAACAAAAAAAAAAAAAAAGTGAGCCCATATCTAGAGCGTGTGGAGAGCGTAAGCCTGTCTGCATGCTTATCTCTGAATAAGTAATTTTTAATTCATAATATTTTACTGTCTGGGCTGCTCAGCTGACATGTGCTTCATCCCTTTCACTCCCATTTCCATGCTTGCTAAGAGCCACTTAGGAATAACTCTAATCAGCGGCAAAGGAGCAGCACAACTCTCCAGAGCATTGAAATAGGCTAAAAATAAATTGCACAGCAATATAAAATGAGAGATACGTGGTAGGAAACCCAACGTTTCCAGTGCATCTGGGATTGCTGCTGCGTGAAATCGGACATGCAGGTGTGGAGTTTTTCCTCTTCTGATCCTTTCTGCATTCTTCCCCCCCCAAGAAATCGTCTGTCACACCACAGAGGATCAAAGACGTGCAAACTCTGAGGGATGTCTCAAGAAAGGAGTTACCATGATGGTTTATTCCTTTTACTTCCAGTGATGCATTCCCATTTTCTGTTCCAAATCACAGCCCGTGGAATATTTTCAAGTCTGAGAGCTGATAGAGACATCAGAGATGTCTGATGTTACAAATTACTGTAGAAGCACCGAAAAGTGAAAGTTGTGAAGTGAATGGTTTATGAAGTGATAGAGCCTCCTGGGGAATTTAAGCCCAATTATTGGTTTAAGAGAGAATACTTCAGCTTGTGGCAGAATTTGAGCAGCCCTGTTCTGCAATGTGCTGAAAACATAGCAGTAATACCTAATTTTTTGATTCCCAGTTGTTCTCGTGGAAACTACACCTATAACATGGTTTTTTCAACCCAGAAAAATCTGTTTCAAGCTACTCGGATTTTAACAAATCTGGCAGATCTTAAAGACTGTTAGTAGACAAAAATCCATAGCTTTCACCTTCTGGAATTCTAAAGCATTTCAAATTTCATAAAGAATATATATTTTAATGCCAACATCTCTATACTAATTGTTTTTTTGTTTTGTTTTTAATTAGACATACTTCTTAATATCTTATGAACCTGTGATCAGCTACAGTTGATTTTTTGCTTTCTCAAAATGTCTTACGTGACAGTAGCAATAGCTTTTACTTTAACATCCATTTTTCCCCCTGAAATTCTGTTTAGCCAGGATTCTCTGATGCACCTGTGTAAATATGATTTATATCAGAACATGCCTTCTGTTGAAATCATTCTGGCTATCTATCAGGATTAAATAAAATGCCATAATTCGTCTAACTCATTTCATTTAGACTGACCTAACACTTTTCAAAGCAACTTTGAAAAAAAAAAAAAGCAAGGCAAGCCTTAGATCTGTGCATATTCCAAAAGTGTTGATAAGTCATCTTTTCCTCCTATACTAAATGACACATTGGGGCTTTTTTTCCCTTCTGATTTTTAATGGCTCAGATAAAAGGCTTGACAGCAGAGGCTGAGAACTCTTTGAAACACTCCCCAGTTAGCTCAGATCAAATTCTTCCTTATTTAAGGAAGATGATGGAGCAGCTGCTTAAAGTAATGGCAGTGCTGGAGGTGATCAGGAAAATGCTGCCTAAATAGAGCAGCTGTCAGATAATCCATATTCTGTCCTGAAGTCATGGCACTGCTTTTTGCTTCTGTCCCTTGCTGGAGAGCTCAGCTCGTTTTGTTATAGATCAGTGCTGAAGGGATCAGAAATAGATTATTGATCTTCAGGTAAAGCAGACAGAGCTGAGTGAATGCTCCCAGTTCTGAACTCACAAAATTGTGCTGGTAAAGGCACAATAAAGGAAACTTTCACACTTGCTAGGTTCAGCAGAAAGAGGGAAAAAGAGAGACTTTATTTACATTTTTCATACTTTATAGGGTTCTCAATTCCACCAGGGATTGGAGGACATGTCACTTCCTCCTCAATCCCACTGGAGAAAAAAGATGCTCATCAAACTTTCTCTTATCACAAAAGGAATGAAAAACAGAAAAGACAGTTAAATAAACATTGGCCATTATTTACATGAAAGTGTGTGAAAATTTGACTTTAAATATGTAAATTATCAGAAGGTTAAGAAAAACCAGGGCAACACAAAATGGAGTGAATTTTAAGCGGTAATGGAGCTTGGCTGTGTTATTTACACACAAAAGAGTGTTTGTGTTTGAGTTTGAGACTTCAGCTTTGCTTTTGGAAGGAAATGGAGGATGTCCATCACTTCCTCAACCTTCCAACCAGCCCGCAGTTCCCAAATACACCGCAGGGCTGGGAAAGTCAAGCTGAATTTGTGGATGATTCACAAGCAAAAAGCACTTCAATGTATTGTTTTGGGTCCTTTTTTTGAAGCCAAGGGTTCAACTCTAATTGTACAACAATCACTGAGTTTTTACCTCGTGCTTGCAGTTATGTTTTGCACACATCAAGAATGAGTTTAGTGCTGTCCAGAGAGACATTGGAAACTTCTATATTTTGGCTGCTCTCCTGGAAATAATAAACGTAATTATATTGGATACCCTGTACAGCATATTAGTAGCTAAAGGAAGTGAAATATAACAGATCTTTAGCGCATATTTTGTCTGTCAGGTAAGTTATAAAGCCATTTTTTAAAACGCTATATTAACATTTATTAGTCAAGACTTTAATCAGAAGGGGGACAGTTACATTCCTGACTGTAAATCCCTATATATTATCCTTTTTCTTTCATTTTGCCAGGATCAAACCTATCCTTTGGGTTGATCTCATAGAAGACTTTGAAGCCCTAGGCCACTGTTTGAGAGAAAATGCAAATATAGGTAGGAAAATCCACAACACTTTCCCAAAATCCCCAAGCGTTCATGCTAAGATTTTATCATCCAAAGACAAGACACAGTTACATGCAGCAAACAAAAGACTCAGAAGAAATAATGCCAGAATTGGTTTATTTCAAGAACCATGAGATGTTTCTAATGTTATAGATTTTTGCTAAGTGCTTGCCCCAGGGGAGGGGAAATTAAAGGTTCTTGTTCCATTTTTAGAAAACAAGTCTTAGGGGTGTAGTTTGTTTTCAGAGGGACGCTTGAAATCCTTCTATTACTCTTACTCATTTGTCTTAATGCTTTGATTATCAATGAATTATAAATGAATTACAAATGAATTACCATTTTCAGGGTGACCTGGTGAGGTATTACCTGTGTCCTGGGCAGCAGGTGGACAGACGGAAATGGAAAATTATTATTTTTCTGTAAAATGTCTTTACTGGGGGCAAGGGCAGAGTCTGTAGGAAAACAGGGAGGTGGAAATGATTGTCAGAGGGGTGATGCATCGTTGCCCTGAGGGGCAACCCCCACTTTTTGTGTTTCCTGAGCAGCCCAGTGTGGATACAGAGATGCTGCTTGCAAGAACTTTTCTTGCTTCTTTCCTGTCCCATGAGAGACTTCTCTCTCTCACGAAAGATATCAATAGAGTTTGTAAACTTTGGACACCTGCAAATTGTTTTTAGTACAAGTAGAGAAAAATATTTTGAATAGAGTTCAACCAATCTCCCCAGAGGGGTGGTGAGGGAATTGACCAATTAAACCATGAGAAAATTATCCTATAAAAGAGCTGTAAAATAATTAAATAAATCAATCCTGCTGGAATTCTGGTGTGCTACTGCCTCCAGCTTCTCTTTGTGTGTGTTTTTAACTGCACTTTCAATGCTGCCACTAACCTGGCAAATAGGTATATCTATGTTTTAGGTTAGTTTGTGTGTAAAACTCCCTGTAAATTGTTCCTGAAATAATGACTGCTGTGTCTGAATTCCAAGTAACCTTGACCCCAAACTTCTGTTTCATCATGCTATGTCTGGGAAGAGAACTGTTAAATGTTACTGAACTTTTCCTCATTAAACAGCTGCTGAGTTTATTAGCATGTCTCTTATTAGGTGTCTAATAAATGCAGGTGATACTGATTATTTAATTAGAAGCTACACCTCTACCAAGATGTTTTTAAGTATTAATTTTGATAGATGTTTTAACGTTCAGTTCTGAAAATATAAAATACTAAAGCTGAGCTGTAACGTACACCATAGTTCCTGGATTTGGGGATTCAGCAAAGTTTCACCCTGTTGAAAGTGCTGGAAGACTGAAATTTGTTATAAATATTCACGTTCACAAGTAAATCTTCTAAATTTTTTGAAGTCCTGACCTTTCTTTGGAGGATGCTGCAACTCATCACATTTAAAAGTTAAGTGGAAATCATTAGTTCGTGAGCCAAACACTTCCGAAAGTTCTTGTAAGGCTGTTTTGATCCAGTTTAAGATGTATCACTGAAACTTTCAGAAGTAAAGAATCAGTAAAGAGTTGATTATCATGAGTAACAAATAAGGCAGCATTTAAAATCTACATTACAGATCTGCTCAGCATCAAAAGATATTAAGAATTTTCTTTGAAACACAGTACCCAATTTCTTAGGTTGTACTATATGAAAACAATACTGAAGTGTTTTATATGTCATTAAGCACATGCGATTTTGGGATTCTCCCAGTGTTTTCCAGTACAACCATGAAAAGGAATGAATTTCAAGTTTTTGCGTTATTTATGAGGGACGAGCTTGAAAAAGCATCCAATATTCCAAGATATTGGTAGAACAGAAGGGAAATGGTTGCCAGCAGGACGACAGGTACTGTCACGTACACGGGGAACAGGATCTGGGCTTGCTAACAAGATCCACCCGACACGGATTTTCCCTTAATAATCCTCCTGTTTCAGATAGCTCAGACAGATTACTCGGGCCCCGAAATGGGTAGGCTTAAAATACCACTTACCCCTGATTGCTGGAATCTTGTTCTGGGAAGCGTTGGGGAGAACAGCGGTTGTTCTGGGTTTTAGACCAGAACTCGCAGCGTAACTCTGACAAAGCCTTTCCTGGTGCAGGCTCTGGAGGATGCAACCTGTCACTAAGTGGCAGATTTGTGGTTTGACTTTCAGCTCCCGTTTCAAAGCCCAGAGAAACCGTACTAACCACAACAACAGGTGGTTTTGGATGGAAATCAATGAGCTTGAAGTCATTTTTCCAGAATATTATTTAATTCCCAGCCTGGCGTGGCCCACACCCAGCCCTGTCATCAGCTCAGGTTTGGGAGACACAGACCAGAATAACTGAGAGTATTGGGTCACTAAAAATTTTTGAGGGGCTTGAAAAGCATTTTGAACTGCAGGTGTGAATTTAAATTGCCACAATCCCTGTCATTCTGATTTGATTTTTTTTTAAGCCATTCTAACTTTATACCTTTAGATAAAATTAGATTTGCCCAAGTTGTCTCTTATAGTCAAGCTTTTGGTAAAGGTTGCAAATATGTCACTTGAAGGAACATGAAAATAAGAAACCCATTTCACCCAGCCCCTAAAACATGTAAGAGAGGCTTTAACGTTTTCCCAACCACATACGAAGAGTTATGATTTAACATTATTGCTATTCATAAACGTGAGAGACCAATGAATTCCTGGAAACTGCTTGTTTTTCTGGAGGTAAACTGCATTTTTTTGAAGTGTTACTGATATGAAGCATTAGGGCACTTAAAAATTGCATCATTGCTGATAAAAGATACCTTTAAAGCTTTAATTCTAAATGTATACTGTTTTTGAAGTAGTTTGGTGTGGTCTTTTTGGAGGAAAGTCTTTATCTTACAAAGATAAATTTCAAATGTTTTCTTCTGAAACATGCACTATATAACATTGTGGTTTTCCCTCCTGTGAAATGTGTACATGCCATACATATTTCAAGCATTCATTTTTGATGCCCTAAATCAAGTTTTATCTGATTTTGCAATACTCCTTTTGCTTCTATAATGAGAGTTTCATGTGGATATGAAACCACCACTGACTTGTATTGAATTTTCTCTTCCTTGTTGGTTTTCCCCTTGATTTTCTTGCTGAGCTATTCCAAAGTAAAAAAAGTAAAAGATGCCCTATAGACCACCTTCCAAATGTACTTAATACATGACCTCAATGTTTTTCAGCATCTCGGAAGCAAGAACATATTCTGAATTGTTATTACATGCATTTGATGAGCTATTTAATGGTTTAATGACAATATTTAAGCCAGGGCTTCTTGAAGTTAATATACTGTATTACACAAATCAGTTCGTTCCATTAGTATCCTATAATCTGAAGCATCTCTTTAGGAGCTCAATAAATCTGGCTGTTCTGGTATCTTTATCTGGGATATCAATATTCAAAAGCCTTCCTACATCCTGAACGTGCTGATTGCACCTTTTTCCTTACAGAAAATCAATTACCCTGCCCTACAGTAGCAGAATTTTAAAAAGATACAATCCAAACTTGAATCTCACTCCCTGATTTGACTTCTGGGTGCTCTGTGTGTGTACAGCTCTTCTGTGGCCCTTGTTTAGATTCAGGATAAGGTCACCAGTGTGCAGCTGATACTGTGCAAAAGCTTTTCCTTACATTTCCTGACAGACATCAGCAGGGGTGGGAGGGCTTTGAAGGAGTTTCTCTTGGCTTTCAAACTGGACTCAAGTTTTCCAAAGAGCCATCCCTAGTGAGGTTTTTTCTTTGACTTGGTTCCACATTCCTGGCTCGCCAGAGCTCGGGACCGGCATCCTTCTCTCCCAGCCTGTGCTCTGAGTGCTACCAGAGCCGGTGCTCGTCTCTGCTCCTGACGGCTGCCATCCCAAAATTACTTTTGTCCAAGTTAAGTCAAAATTAATACGTAGCAAGAGCAGGTAGAACATTTCCTGGCTAGGAGATGGTGAGGAACAGCAAATGCCTCCGAGTTCTGCTGTCTGTGGATGCTCACAAACACAAGTCTGCCAGAAATGTTCCCTGAGACAGAAGCCCCGTTCCGGATGGAGCGCGGAAGGAGTGACAGATGTGCCAAGGGATGTCCTTGAATGAAAACGCCCTGGCTAAGGACCGAACCCTTCTGCTTCCCGCACACCGAGTGGTGAGGTGCAGATGCCCCTCGCAGTTGCTGTGTAAGGTGTGCCCTGAGCTGCATCCTCGGGAGCAGTCCCTGCTTTCAGGAGGTGGTCACTAGATGGCATCTTTGGGTTCCGAATTTAGGGGAAAATCCTCTCTAACGCTTCATTTGTGTGCAGCCTCGTTTCAGTTCACTCTTGTTTCTGCCTGGATGTAAAAACTTAGGAAAGGACATGCCAAGGCAGCAGGAGACAGGGGGAAGGAAGCATTTTTCTGTATGTTTTGTACTTTCTGAGCAGTGGGGTTTATCTTGGATTCTAATAATTATGTGTAAACATTTTGGAATACTTTTTTAGGTGATATCTGTAGAAATGTTTAGATTTTGTATTAATGCAGATCTAGGAATCTGTCGTTTGTTGTTCGTTTTTTCCCCCCACACTCCTTAGAGATGATAGTCAATCACGAGGAAATGTTCCAGATAAAATCACATCTTCAAAGCACTTAAAACTGAAAGCAACCAGTCAGCAGTTACCAGCAAGGATTTGCAGCTTAATACCAAAACAACTTCTGCAGGAAAGAAGGATACGTCCAGCACGCTAATCCTTACAAATTGAGACACCTTTTAATGTTTTGATACAGAAATACGTAAAAGCTGTTATCCAAATTCTCTTGGTTTGAAGGTAATGCTAATCTCTTTCCTAGCACCAGCTGAAGGTGAGGGTAACTCAGTAGGTGGCAGTCCTCTTAAGCCAAAGAAACAGTGTGAGTATCAGGGAGTGGGATTTGAATGCAATAAAGTGTTTATTAAACATTTCCATGTCATTGAGGGTCAGTATGGCTTGCATCTTTTATTTAGAATCCTCCAGGCTACTGACACTTTCCTTTCCTTATCTGGAGCTGTTCTGTAAAATCCTCATAATAACCCTCTAAATGTATTTGGGAAAAGTTCTTCTTGCAGATTTCTTCTCCCAAATGCTTGTCTCTGTGTCTAGAGCTTGTTTTGCATTTTTTTTTCTTTTTTTTCCTTGCTTCTCACACAACAAGAAGGATCTGTCACTCACACGTTACCCAGTGTTTTAATTTGGATTTTTTATAGGATGATCCTTAGAAGTGGAATCAGTGCTCTCACTCACTAAATGGCCTGTGCTGTTAAAAATCTCCTCTCGCACTCTTCCCAAAGAAGTGGAACCCTTTGGGAATGGTGTCAGCTGCCTGTTTCCCTTTCACCCCGTGGCCAAGGTGATCTGCCATGGATTTGTATCCATGATGCTGTAGCATCCATCACACAAATGGTTTCCTCGTCGTCAGCATCATGAGGGACCTCTCTTTGATTTGGTCCTCTTGGTTGCCATGGCAGGGAACAGATGCTGTTTTTTTGTCTTACCTACCCGATAGATTTGTTACCCCAGCAGTATGCAAACTGTTGCAAAAGTAATAGCACAAAAATACATCCATTTAAAATAAAATAAGCCAGAGCTTTAGTGATGTAACACAGTGTGCGTTCTAAACCTGTTAAATATAACTCCTGTTGCCTTCATCCCCCCGTGTGTTCGCTTCACTCCCAACCCCTTCCAAGGAGCCTACAATCACTCCCCCTCTGCGTGAAAGGAGTGAACTCGGAGATACTTTAAAATAAAGCCAAGGGAGTTGCTTGTTTTCCTGAAACACAGAAGATGTGGGTGTCAGAGCCAAAAAGCTCTGATAACCCGCTTAAGCTGCTCTAGCAGTGTTGGCGGACACGTGGGGGGCTCAGGTATGAAAAAGGCTGAAGGGAGATTTTGATAACATTCAGGAATTTTTGGCGGTGGCTGTGGCTTGTCCTTCTGTATTCTCCCCTGTACTCAGCACTGGTGAGGCCACACCTCGAGTGCCGTGTCCAGTTCTGGCCCCTCAGCTCAGGAAGGACGTGGAGATGCTTGAACACGTCCAAAGAAGGGGGACAAGGCTGGTGAGGGGCTTGGAACACAAGCCCTGTGAGGAATGGCTGAGGCAGCTGGGGTAGTTTAGCTTGGAGAAAAGAAGACTCAGAGGTGACCTCACCACTCTCTACAACTCCCTGAAAGGTGGTTGTAGTCAGGTGGGGGTTGGTCTCTTTCTCCAGGCAACACCTGGCAGAATGAGAGGACACAGTCCCAGGCTGCACCAAGGGAAATACAGGTGGGATGTTAGGAAAAAGTTTTTTCCTGAAAGATTGATAAAGTTCTGGAACTGTCTGCCCANACCAATTAAAACTTTAGCTAATGATGTAATTTCTCCAATTTCTCCACCTCTCTAAGGGCCCCAGTTTACACCTCTTGGGCCTGGGACAATCTGAGTGTCCCTGAATAACAAGCTTGGAGGGGCTTTGTTGTGTTTGTCTGGCATAAGAGAGCAGCAGTGAGCAGGCTACAAGAAACTGCAGTTACACACTAGGCAATATAGGATTTGAAAAGTAAAAAAGTTAAAACCTAAGGCATCAGGGAGAAAATGTGGCAAAAATACAAATATTGCCTAGGAGGTCGTTGAAGATGAGGCCAAAAGATGCCTGAGAGAAATGAATAAATGTTGAATAAGTGTCTTGTGCCACGGGGATGGTGTAAAAGTGAAAATTCACCTGAACTTTGCTGCTGGAGTTGTTTCCAACAGCTTCT
Organism: Platysteira castanea; assembly: GCA_013397175.1. Lineage (NCBI taxonomy): Eukaryota > Metazoa > Chordata > Aves > Passeriformes > Platysteira > Platysteira castanea. The sequence continues at coordinate 339,262 of VYXC01005426.1, forward strand.
GTGTGTGAAGGTGTGAGTGGATTACTTCTATGGGATTTACCCAGGGTCAGATTGTGTACATGTGATAAATCACAGAAGAGGTAATCAGAGAAAACTGTTGTGCCCTGGGAAGCACTTGGAGCAAATCTCTATTGTAGTGGTCTAAAATAAACAGTTGTGTGTTATTTTTTATAGTCTTGTCCACTAGGAATAAAGATGTTTTTAAATGTAGTAGGATTCCATCACTTTGCATAATGTACTGGAAATACAGTCAGTGGAGTAGAAATAATTAAATGAAAAGAGAGTGGTTGATGGTCCTTTAATCTTTTTATGTGCAACATAAATGCCAAAGTAAAGTACACAACCCTAATAGCTACTTAATGGCCATGCAGGGTGATGTGCAGCGGGCAAATAACTCTGCAAATGAAGAACTGCTGCAGAAATCCTTAAAAAAGGCATGGAAAAAAGCACCACAAACTTTTACTGGGTGAAACTACGAAACAGATTGGAATCACCTTATCACCGCTGTGCTCGACTGGGCAGAAATAACACAAAATCACCTTCTATTATCGTGGGAATCTTTGAAAACTTTGGTGATCATGATGCCTTAGGTTTTAACTTTTATATTTTTCAAATCCTCTATTGCCTGGTGTGTAACTCTGAAGTTTCTTGTAGCTCGTTAGCTGCTCTCCTAGGCCAGACAGACACAACAGAGCTTCTCTGAGCTTGCTGTTCAAGGACACTCGGGCTGTCCTAAACCCAAAAAGTGTAAACTAGGGCCGCTAGAGAGGTGGAGAAATTGAAGAAATTACATCATTAGCTAAAGTTTTAATTGGTGAATTTATGCTGATATGCAAATGGACCAAACCTATAAAAGTGTGAAGAACTTGTGGCTTGTTGTCCACCTTGGGTGTTGCCTCTGGCCTGCCCAGGGTGCACCTTTGAAGGCCTTTCAAACAAATCCCTGCCTTTATTCCTTCACTCCTGTCTAGCCTCTGTTTCTAGGTAGCCACTCAAGGCATAAACACTTCTTTGGCACCCCAGATGGGACAAGGAGGCTTCCAAAAATCCCCTGGGACTCAGGAGATCCAGCTCAGCTCCTCCCTGCCTACTGGCACTCCAGAGGTGAATAGTTGCTGCAGTCCATGAGACGGAGAAGCCAAGAGCCCAAGGCATCATTTGGGGCTTCCCAGTGTCTGGGACCTCGCTTGTGATAAGGGGAGGAATCAGATTCTGAAGTTGTGTCTGCAGCTGCAGCTACAAACTGCAGAGCTGAATAAATCTTGAGTTAAATTCTGTTTCCAGATTGATACGTAGGTATGACAGGAGATCTCATCTTCTCTAATTGCTGTTGCTTATTCCAAGTGGTTCTTGCTGCTTCTGGATGTTGAAAATGCCAAAAGTTAGGTCTGCTTGGTAGTTTTCTAAAATGTCTTTAGTAAGTGCCTCTTACGGGGTGGAGCAGCTTGAAATGTCAATTTGTGCAGTGGAGCAAAACTTCCAGTGAGCCAAATCTCAATCGAAGTTTGGTTTGGAAATGTATTTATTAGCTCTGATAACAGAGGGAAAGAAAATAGATCCATAAGTACAGTTTTTAAAATGGAACCAAAGTGAAACAGGAGATACTTCGGCCTGGGAAGTGTCCTCTGGGACTTTTCATCAATCATAAATATACACTTAAATTATACTCAATTTATAACATTTAGAGGATGTTTTTATCCTCTCTATATTTTGTACTTTCCATAAAGCGGAGGAGGCCTTTTCTTTTCTTCCTCTAACTTCTAATCTCCTGACTTTTTGGGTAAAGAAGTCCATTTCATTAGATCTCTAATTATGTATTCAGGAGACTCCTCATTTCTCTGGTTTTTTTTGGCTAATGACCACTCTGCTTCACTTTATCTCAAAGCAAAATGTACAATGGCTTTTATTCCTTCAGGAATAAAGCAGATGGCATTCAGCACAACATCTGGGGGGAACAAAACCCTCAGATCTTTGAAGTGTTTTAAGTAAAGTAAACACTGCTGAAATGAAATGATGGATTGCTGGCTTTACCTAGAATATCCCTGGATGGAAGGCAGGTTGTTTTAGTTCCTACCTATTTTGAGTGGTTTGTAGCTAGAGACAGGATTAGAAATTGATACGCGCCAGCAGCATTTCGGTTTATGACATTTTGTGGAGAAAAAGCTTCCAAAAAATCAGTGTTATTCCTACTTTGGTTCTGGGAGGAGCACCCTGATTCCTAGTCCTGAAAACACCTCAGTGGAGCTGGACTGGTGCTGTCAACACACAACATTGCAATTGATTTTTGTGATTGCAGGCCAGCAAAACAGATCAAAATGCATCTAAAGCTGGCAGAACTGCAGTTAACTCTAAATCCCACACCGTGGATAGCAAATCTACCTTTATCTGCCTCATTCCCATTACCCATTTCCAGATGAAGCTTCTTCTTTTGAACAATATTAGCTTACAATTTTGACATCATAATGTTCTTGAGGTGACAAGTTGTCAGCTTCAGGTTGTGTGACAGGGAAGGAGATTATCTAAAAGCGGTTATTTGTCCATTTTCTGCTGAAATGCTGGTGATGTATGGCAGTAAGATGAGGTGCCCTAGCAGTCCTGTGAAGAGTAATTAGAGAGTGATGCATGAAAGAGTGATTGTTTAACCAGCTGGATCTTTCTGAGGGTCAAAAGAACTCTTCAAGCTGTGCAGAACATTGTCACTGTGAGGTGATTATGTCTGGTGCTGTCTGTGTGCAGGATTAGGGCAAACAATGAAATGGGATTCTTTAATGATCTACTTGGAGGATTAGATTTGCATGGCCTCTCTGTGGATTAAGTTTGGATATGCCGAGATGCAGTTTATATGTGAGATGGGGATAAAGGAGAGGGGAAGGTGGGAGTGTGATTATCAAGCACAGAGAGATGGCTAATCCAGGTGGGCTTAATGCACTCAATTACATTTTTAGAAAAGAAGAAACCTACTAAGTAGAGATCTCAATTAAGTGCATCCCATGTTTGAGACACCACTGCAAAACAAAAATTCATGAAGTCAAAATCTCTCCCACTTCTCTTCATTTGCCTTTTTCCATTCAAATTTGAGACATCTCAAAGTCCACAATGTAAAAGCTTCTAACAGGTCAAGGCTGTCTTTTCACATTTTCACACTGCAGATTTGAGAGTGGTTTTGGGAGGTTTTGGACATCAGTTGGGAGGTTCAAGCTTTTTACATCATTTCTCTTTAAGAAATACCCAGACTATTCGATTTCTTCAGTTATAACATTTTACAAACCTCATAACTAAAAATCTCGTCAGTACAAAGATGCAGCATAATTCCTTTTTTCTTATTAGTTTATAGGCATTAAGCAGGATACGTAATGGAGTTTCAGGAATACTCGGTCTTAGGAGAGTTCATTTCCATATCACTGCTTGCTTCCAGGAGTTAGTAATTTAGGCTTGCAGAAATCATCTGGAAATTACAACGTGTTTATTTTGCCATTCCTGCTTTTGTAACCTCTGGACAGCTTGGAAATAGGTTTTGACGTTTCTGTACCAATCAGCAAATGTACATTTTTATCATTAAATTTACAAGCTTAAAGCTCAGGTGCTTTTTCAGCTGCACAACTTCAAACCAGGTTTATTGCCTTCCTTCAGTGTTTGCTGTGGTCTCTGGGATGCTGCTTGCACTCCCTGTGCCTCGGGTACCTCCTTCTCTAAATTGCAAAGCTTTTCTGAGGAGAAACTTCATGAAGGTTGACTCACAGCAATAAGCTGGTCTTTTACTCTGATCATTTCAGGGATGATTTTCACTTCTATTCAGGCAATTTCATCCTAATTGCATTATTTGAATTATGATATCTTTAATTTTTGTAATACTTGTATATTCCTACAATTGCGGAGTCAGATATTATCCCAAATTTGTGTAAAATCAGACACTTTTTTTTGACCTTCACTGGATTTTGGGGAAAACTGGACAAGCCACTCTCCAATTTAACCAGCGCACAATTAAAAGCATCTAATTTTGTAGTGATCCATTCATGAAGGTTTCAAAGTGTGTTATAAATAAAACTTCTCCAGTTTCTGTCACAGGAGAAGTCAAAAATCTTGACTTCGCAAACAATTTTACTGTCACGTTTAAAATAAATTCTTAATCTAGATTCTACTAAGTGGTGGAAAATGAAACTTGAAAGGGTCTGGCTTGAGGTGTAGCTGAAAGATTGTCACATTTGAGAAGGAAGACCTACTTTCTGCTCCTTTTCTTGAAGACTTCAGCAGACAAAGAAAAGGCATTAAGTGGAATTGTGAGAACTAGCAAACCAAAAGCTAACAGAAAGGATAATAGGTACATATTTCAAGCTGATTTTTAGTGTGATCTTTTAGTGATCTTAATGCACACTTATGTCCTCTCCCCTTTTCCCCCCTCATTCTGGTTTTTGCATCCTATGAATTTGAATCTAATTAATCAGACTTTATTCCCAGTGGTGGCTTGGTGTCAGCAAGGAGAACCCCAAGCAGATAAAAACCCAGTTGTCTGTCTCCTGAGAGCTTCCTTCAGGAGATCTTCCCAGTATAGATGTGGAGTGCTCAGCTGCGCTCTAGGACTACCACATTAATCCTCTGAGAGGCCTTTTCCTGCACAAGTGTGTTTCCTCCTCCTCAGTTCCTCCTGGTTGGGGTCTAACCACGATGTTTATGGGCAGAAATTGCATTAATTTCAAGTAGATTTGGCTGCACCTTCCTGATGTACACCCAGGTAGCACAGCCAGCCAGTTTCCAGTGGGTGCTCCAGCCTTTGGAGCAGCACTGTTTATTCAGTCACCTCACCTCTTATCTGTATTGCCAACCACCTGGGAGACATTTTCTGCAAAACGTGACACAGACAAGCAGAACTTGACAAAGTTGTCATTAGAATTTGAAAGCTGTGTTTTTGTCAGTGTTTTATCAGCTCGTTCTTCAAGAGTGAAGGGAAGGGGAAAAGTAACGGGGTAGTAACACGAAGATCAGATAGTCTGAAAGAGCTCTCAAAACATCTGTTCAGAATCACCTGCACAGTCCCCATTCCACAGCATTTGAAATTTTCTTGTTGATGCCTTGAGTGGCTACCTGGAAACAGAGGCTGGACAGGAGAAAGGGAATAAAGGCAGGGATTTATTTGAAAAGCCTTCAAAGGTGCACCCTGGGGAGCCAGAGGCTGCATCCAAAATGGACCCCAAGATGGACCCTGAGTCACAAGTTCTTCCCACTTTTATAGGTTTTGTCCATTTGCATATCAGCATAAATTCACCAATTAAAACTTTAGCTAATGATGTAATTTCTTCACTTTCTCCACCTCTCTAGAGGCCCCACTTTACACCTTTGGGCCTGGGACAATCTGGGTGTCCTTGAACAGCAAGCTCAGAGAAGCTTTGTTGTGTCTATTTGGCATGAGAGAACTGCAGCCAGCAGGCTACAGGAAACTGCAGAGTTACACACAAGGCAATACAGGATTTGAAAAAATATAAAAGTTAAAACCTAAGGCATCACTGTGGGACACGAGGTAGGAACAGGTTGAGTCCAAAGCAATGGGAATGGGGCTGGGGAAGGGTCTGGAGCATCAGGAGTGTCTAAGGGAGCTGAGGAAAAAGGAGGCTCAAGGGGACCTTATCACTCTCCAAAACTCCCTGAAAGGAGGGTGCAGCCAGATGAGAGTCAGGCTCTGCTCCAAGGGAGGGAGTGACCGGACAAGAGGAAACAGCCTGAAGTTGTGCCAGGGGAGGTTCAGATTGGGTATTAGGGAGAATTTCTTCATGGAAAGGGTTGCCAGGCATTGGAGCACTGGTATTGGAACCCAAGATATTTAAAAGCCGTGTGGATGTGGCACCTGGGGACATGGGGTAGTGGTGGCCTTGGCAGTGCTGGGAGAACATTTGCACTCAGTGGTCTCAGAGGGCTTTTCCAACCTTAACGATTCCATGATCCTGTAGCTCTGTGATCAGCAGAGACCCAGCTGGGCCCGAGCTGTGTGCTGTGGTTGCACATAGATGTTTAGTATTGTATTGATCAGAAATTATATTTACATGAATTGTTTTAAGGCTCATTAGCCCTTTAATGCAGATCAAAGCCTTCACTCTCCTATTACTCATCGAAATGACTCAAGTGAAGTCTCTTTGACCAGTAATGAAGAGAGAAGTTTTCAGGTCCCGTGGATTTTCATGGCAAAACAAACGTGTGGCATTAACTCCATTTGTGTTCTGCAACTGATACAGTCTGACTTCATTGTGTGCTCGTTACGTGAGAAGTATTTTTATTGCATTTTCCTTTTTTCCCCCTCCCTCTTATAAGCAGCAAAAGAGTGGGTTTAAAAAAAAAAAAAGGCAGTATTGTTTTTAGAACACTGCAACAAAATATAGAAGTGATATCTGTGGCACATTTCTAATAGCTGGGCTGAATCATATTCTGTTCCTCTAATGGCATGCGTAATTGCTCCGGGTTTTCAGGCGTCCTTCAGCCGCACTTATTTAGATTAGTGACTGATGCATTTCCATGGAAACCTGCAGCAGGGAAAAAAAACCCCTCCTGGTACAGTGTGGAGCTGAAGGGACGTGGGCTTTGAGCCTCGTGTAAAATAAGGCTTCTCGGTTGTGGTCAGCTTGGTTTGGGGTTTTTGTTGTAGCTGCTCTCTGCAAAGGAAGAGGAGTTGCCAGCAGCATTTTGTGTAACAATTTAGAACGCTTGTCAAATCCTACATTCCTTGAAAAGCTTCAACTTTTTGAGCATAGTTGAAGGAGTGCATTTTGAAATGAAATGTCTGGGGTGCTTTTCTCTGTGAGGATGCAGAAGCACCCAAACCCCAGGTAAGCTGGTGAGAAACCAGCTGGGAAGTCGAGGTCCAAGAAGGGAGCTCATTTTGGAGGTGTTGTGAAGAGCTTTAATGAAGGATCACTGAGTTTTGAAGTGGAATGGAAAGGTTTTATATGACCTCCATCACTAAAATGCCTGGAAAATACAACTACTTCAAAAAACTTTCCACAGTACTGTTGCTTTTCTCAATATCTGGTACAATCTTAATATGCATTGCCTACCATATAATAGCTGATTTTTAGTGCTTTCTTAGAAAACTCAATTCTCAGCAATTTGTTCTAATTTCCAGGAGTGTTTAAGGTTGCAGCGTGGATTTGCAAATGTGTTCATTTAAAGTAATTGCCCTTATGTGTCTACACAATCCTGTAAGGGAAAGTACCTTCCATACTTTTTAAAAAGGAGAAATATTTTCGGATTTGGCTCCTTTCCTGCTGCAATCACCCTAAATATTTGGAATACCAGTGTAGGTTCTCTAGGGGTAAGCTCTCAAACCAGTGGTGATAGTTCCTCCTGTTTGAAAATTAATTATCCTGTGGCCTGGCTCTGAATCCTGTGTTACTTAGCAGACATCAATGCAAAGTATCTCTAACCATATCTAGAAATGATTTTGGTATTTTATACATGTTATTTATTTTATTTTGATATCTATACAGAGCCATATCTATGTGTTCTGATACAGCACCACAAGTTCAGTTGATGAAGTCTGGTACTCCTGTTAAAAGTGATGTGGTGTTCCTAAGTAATTTTACTTTTGTATTTTTGACTTGTATTTGAACGTTGTATTTTAGACACATGCAACAGCATGGCAAGGCAGGAGTTGTTCCTGGTGAGCAGGGAGCTGTCCACATCCACATCCCCAGCTCCTTGTTCCACCCTCATCTTCCTCTCCCTTGTCCCATGTAAACCTGAGTACCACACTGCTTAGCAACATCCTGCTCTGAGCTAGCCGTTCACTCTGACTGGAGTTGTAACATTCAATTAGAAGTTATTCTGAGGCCCTTACAGTGGAAGTTGGAAAGTATTCCTCTGGATATTGGGTTTTGGTCAAGTTTTACCCACAGTGAAAATCAGACTGGGAAGTCCACGTGCACAGTCAAGGCAGAGGAAAAAAAAAAAGGGAGTGCTGTGGTGAAAAAGATCGTGAGGTTCTAGGAACTTCCCACGTATCTCCCATGCTCAGCAGCTCCTTATGTATTCAAAATTTTATCTATTATTGAAGGCAGAGAATTTGACAGATCATTGATCCTGAGTACAGCTGGCGAAGATTTAGATTTGAATGAAGCTTCTTGTAAGGGAGGAAATTGAGGGGAAACATTTGTATCACCATTGATGATAAAAGTCCATAATAACTCTTGTTGAAACTTGCTATACATGAAAATTAATGATTTTTGAAATGGAATAGAAGAATGGCTTTCCAGGGCCTGTTTTTCCTTACTCAGCCCAAAATAATTCCCCATCTGTTCTTTCCAACTCGGAGTGCACAATGACCTTCTCCGAGGCAGTTGGTTGTCTTTGTGGGGCTGTAAACATGTCTCAGGTGGGAATAATCCCTGTCGTGCCGAGCACACCACAGCTCCTGCCACACAAGCAAATGCAGAGCTCCTTCACAAGCCTCTAATTAAATTTCCTGGAATTTAAGGCAAAGTCACTGAGTCAAGGCACAGTCATTAAGCCAGGCTCCACCTGGCACCTGCCCTTTGCTGCAGGCCATCATTTTGGGTTATCAGTGAGAACACTGATACTTGCAGGAAATATTTGAAATATTTGCTGGGAGGATGAAAACTGTGAAATAAGGTGTTATGATTAAAAACATTCATACCCTGGGTCAGTTCCAAAGAACTGGAACATCACACCACCTGAGCTTTGTAAGTGCACAAACCACCCTGACCTTCAGGGTAAATAACATTTGCAACAGATGACAGTGCCAGCAGGCAGCTCATCGAGACTTCTTTGTTCTCCCTGCATTTGACAAACAAGATGCCTTTATTTATGTGTGCAGGAGCACTTTGGGATGACACGGAGAGCTGCTTTTTACGAGGCAGATGTACATCTTGTCAGGCCACAATTAAAGGTTAAGCAGAGTGCACTGAAGTTGCTTTGTTTTGGCCTGGCTTTGTACGAACTGGGTATTTCAGCAAGGATCAAACTCAGTGCAAATGGACCAAAGCCATGTGCAGCTGCTGGAAACTCTGAGGTCAACATCCAGCTTTTTACAGGCTCTTCACTCTTTGCTTTAAGATGTGTTTTACTCCGTAAAGCAGAGAGGGAAAACATCTTTCCTCTCCCAGTTAATTTCCTTTGATGACATCACCCAGAGCTGTCTGTGCCTGTCCCAGACCCCAAGCGGTTTAATCCTCTGTATCAGCTGAGACCATGGACACAAATGGGTTGGAAATGAGAGGCAGAGGGAATGGAGACCCTCAAAAACCCAACAGGAGAACTTAAGGAAAGATCAAGTGACCATTACCACATTTTGAAAATATTCTGCAAACGAGGGAAGAGCTGCAGAACTCCCGAATTTTACAAAGAGCTGGTAAAGTTGTTAGGAGAGAAAGAAGCAAATGTTTCCACATCTACTTGCTGGTTTGGGTTTTTTTCAGGTATAAGTGAGTTTTTTGTTAAATTAAAGGGGAAACTGATGACATGGGAAATGCTGTTCTTCCATAACTGCCTCTCCAGCAGGTCCAGGTTGCATATTTCAGTTACAAAGGTTTCTCTTCCAAACAAACTTGCTGACTCACTCCATTGATCAGCCACTTCAGCATCCTTTGTGGGTACACTACTTCACTGTATTCCAGCTAATCTTCCTCTAAGGATGCAGGAGGGAATCAGCCCTCAGTCTTCCATTCTTTTTTTTGAAAATAAGATTTAGTAGGGGAAAAAAAAAAAAAAAAGAAAGGAAAGGCAGGACAACATCCAAGGATTTGCTACTCCAGTCAAGTTGTCCTTGAGATGTTTTTATGCTTATTCTCAAATCTGAAAAACTTCAAAAACCAGACAAGATTTGCTATTTCTCAGCTTTAACTGAGAGAAAAATTGGTTGAGAACATCACATCAACTGAACACTGGGACTTAAAAAAAAAATCAATCATCCACAAACTGAAACAGAAGAACGTGAACCATGAATTACAGGTTTTCATTAATTTACCATTTATAATACTTTCATCATATGTTTCTTTTCTCTTGATCCTCACAGTTTATCCCTTCAAATAAAGCATCAATGTTTTTACCTCAGATTTGCAAAGATATGAGAAAGATCACTGTAGTTTCTTCTGAATTCTTGGGTGGTACATACCTGCAGATTTCACTTTCATGAGTTTTAATAACCCTTTATCAGAATCAATGATCAAACAGTTAATAGAGAACAATTCCATTTCTGTTTCTTCATCCCATTTTTTGTATATTTTAAAGAATCCGTAATCCTTCTCTACGTGATTTGGAGGAGGATCCCTGAAATTCATCTTTCCCATAGCTCAAATGAAATGCTCAAAGAAAGCAAGAAGAAATACCATGTTAAACAATTGTATCATAGGCTGGAAAAAACTTACTTATCACCATTTTAATGTACTATGTTTAATAGAAAATCCAGTTTTGATGAATCTCCACTTTCTAAGGGGGAAAGGGAATAAGTAAAATAATTCACTGAGACTTCACAGTTTGTGGTATGAAGAATATTTTTATCTTTTAATGTGATTATTTTCTGGAGCAGAGTTTGGTATGGCAAATATTTTGGATATACTTGGGATAGAAAAATGCATGCTCTTCTTAGCGATGTTTTCAATCCCTGGAGCTTTTTCTCCACTTCTTCTTTTGGCCCAAGTTGGATCAATTTAAGGAGAAACCCATAAGATAGGAGCCCTGTCTTGTTGCAAACTAGCACAAGTGTCCTTGAATTGTGAACTGCTGGCTTTACTATTAGACTCAGCTTTGGATAACTTCTGGTCTAACCCTCAGCATAAGTAGCTGGGAAGGGGAAGGTGCAGAGGGAAGGGGAAGGTGCAGGGGGAAGAGGAAGGTGCAGAGGGAAGGGGAAGGTGCAGAGGGAAGGGGAAGGTGCAGGGGGAAGGGGAAGGTGCAGAGGGAAGGGGAAGGTGCAGAGGGAAAGGGAAGGTGCAGAGGGAAGGGGAAGGTGCAGGGGGAAGGGGGAGGTGCAGAGGGAAGGCCTTAACCTGGGCCACTGTTTTGGGTGTTGCACATGCAGAGAGCTGTGCCTGGACTGCTCTGGCAAAGAACATCTATAAATGTTTGTTCCATGAGTGAAACATCTCCCAGCGCTGTCCCTGGGGAGGAGGGAAGGAAGAAGGAAAAGCTGCATGTTTTGGGGTGCGGATAAAACCCACCTTTACCCACCGGTGGTACCTGGAGAGAACCAGCTGCTCTCTGTTGCCTCCCCAGTATCACACCACAAACTCTGCAGTTCCACTCCTGTTTCCTTTGTTCATCCCGTGGACACGTTGGTGACTCTGAACCTCTCCTGGAGTGCTGGCAGGCCTCTGACAACATCCCCGCTGGCAGAGCATTCCCGTGCAGTTTCCTTGGAAACTCGGTGCCGAAATGCCCTGCGAGGAGCAGCAGGGAGGAGAGAAGGAATGGAGACAGTTGCTTTGGGATTTTCCCCCCGCTTAGTTCTTTACTCTTCCAAAGCAATATCAAATATGTAAGCAGCCTACTCCAGGCAGGAGTGTCGGGCTGGGAGTCGGGCTGGCTGCTGGAACAGGCCCACAATTGTTACGTGGGCCGGAACAGGGCAAGAGTGGCCTCCTCTGTGCGGATTAGAGTGCAGAATTTATTTCTTGCTTTTCGTGGCAGTGATTTGTCAGCTTTTGATGATGTCTGCAAGCTCTGTTGGACTCCTGTGGTCACTTACGAGACTGAGACAGAGAAGCTACAGGAAGTCCTACACGTATTTGGAGGAAAGCCCTCACCTCTCCTGAGGTAGAGAAAGGAGGAAATGTTTTCCTCCTCCACTTTCTCACTGCTCACCCCTCTTTGAACCCTATAAATTACACTCTGGAAGGGCAGGGTTTGAGCCTGTTGCTCACTGAGATGTCTGCAACAATAAATGAGTCTAATAAAGAAACAGCTGGGGCTTTATTATTTGGATTGCCACTATTGCCCAGGGCACACAGTTTATTTCTGCTGCAGCTCGGCTGGCTTCAGTGGAAAACGGACCAGGAAAAAAATGGTTGTGTTCTTATGGTATTTACTCTGGCAAAATATGGGCTTCTCAAGAGATCTAGAAATTTCAAGTGATATCCCAATGTTTCTCTCTTCTGTCAATGTAAGGGAAACGGGACCATTTTTGCAAACCCTGGTGTTTTGTTCTACCTCTTAGAAAAACTTTTTGAACTGATCCAACTTGATGCAATGACTTCTCATCTGTGGTGACAGATGTTGCTCTCAGCAAGAATGCAGTATTATTAAAATAATTAGCGTTATTAAAATAAATAAATTGCTAAGTAATGTTTTTCTAGACTTTCTTGTCCATATCTTCTTGCTGGTCTTTCTAATCTCTCTGCAACCAGGTTTGAGAAGAAATCCTCAAAAAATTCTGTGGGTAAAAGCTTCTTGAATGATGACAGAGTTGTTAGTCTGGGATGGTCATAAATTGCTGCAAAGCTTTTTGATAAAGAGTGCTGCGCTTAAGAAAACCTGGGATATAAGAAGGGGTACAAATCCAGGGAAACCTGGAGCTAACCCCTCGGTGCTAATATACCTACAACAGTGTTACTGGGCTATGTTTGTCTTGAATTCAGAACAGCATTTGTTAGGCATTTGCCTATGGGTTCTTTGTGTTCTTTTGTCGAGTCAGAGAATGGAATCCTGTTCCTTTTTCAGACCCCAGTCCATTCTGATGGCAGATTCCTGGTGCTCCCCCCCTGCTCTGGGGTGTGGGTACTTCTGCTGCGTAACAGGGCTGGAATCTGAGCCAGAGGTGAGGGAGGGAGGGCAATCAGAGAACTCCACACAGCAGCCTGGGGAGCTGGCACCGAGCCTCGAGTTCAGCGACTTGCAGGGCTTCTGTTTCCCCAAATAATCCCTGCCTGCCCCCAGAGGAGTGGGGTGTGTCTGCGGGGACACAATAAAGAGGCTCTTACACCTGCCAGGTTTAGCAGAAAGGAGGAAAATGGATGGATTTATTTACATTATTTCCTTTTTATACACGTCCCAACTCCACAAGGGATTGGAGAGCATGTCACTTCCTTCTCAATCCCACTGGAGAAGAAAGGTGCTCATCAAAGTTGTTATATCACAAAAGGAATGAAAACCAAAAAATACCGTTAAGTAAACACTGGCTATTATTTACATAAAACTGTGTGAAAAAAAATCTGACTCTAAAGTTAAAAACAGAAGGCTTACAAAAACCAGGGCGACAGTGGGGGGAAGCAGAGGGGTGGCGGAGCTGGGGAGCAGATCCGAGCTGCAGCTGAAGAGTGCTGGCTCTGCACGCCCCAGGAGCTGAACAAAGCTCTCTGTCCTGCTGTGCCTCCCCGTCCCTCCCACCCACCTCGGGTTCCTTAGAGCACTGAAATATCGTGCTATAGAAAACAGATGCTGCAGGGGAAACATCTGGCTCCTGAAGGCTCCAGCAGTTGTTTTAAGATGTCAAAATATTGTTCATCATGATTTTATTTCTTTTAATCATTTCTGAGGGACTTCCGAAAACAGATCGGGGGAAAGTTGGACTCCAGGTTTAGGATTTTCTATGGTTTTTCTGTTCATGGCTCTTGGTATTAACCTGATTTTTAGAATGGCATGAGAAAAGAATGTTGCTCAATGGGGAACAGACTGCAATTCGTGCAGCAGGAGTAGGAATTTTGGGAAAAGGAAAAGCCTCTTAAACAGGAAATACAGGTTGTAGATGAGTGACAAAGGGACAAAATAAACTAAACGATCAAGTAAAGATCATATTATAATAGGGATTTTCTCCCTCTCTGGCCATGCTGTAGGATGGAGGCTGGCTGGTCTCCACAAAATGTTTATAAATGTAAATATTCCTGGTTTTCCTGGGTACTACTTTTCTTGGACCTTGCAAATCAGTGCACAGCTCTAAAGAAATAACTTTCTTACTCCTTTAGCCAGCTGCAACCTGTACCTACATTTTCAGCTGGAATTTCTCTGTATTATGGATATATATGTATTTATGCCTCCAGTTACGTGTCAGCTGCACTGGTTAAAGCAAGGAAAGATGCATTTTGCCCACCCTTCTTCCCAAAGTCTGCCTCCCAGGACTTCCTCCTGCTCCTTGGCCAGGTTCAAAGCCCTTCCATCCTGCTCTGATGTTCTTTTTCTCTCTGCAGGCTTGCCCTTGGTCATTCAACAGCACCAATCTCTCAGTCATTTGTACCATCCTTAAAAGCTGTGCCACAGAGGTGCTGCGCCTTCAGGGCTCTGTCTGGCTTGGAGAATTAATAAAATCTGTTGGGATGGTGTCGGGCTGTCCTTCAGTGGAGAGTCCCTCAGCTGTGCAGATGAGGCTTTTGTGGTCGTAATCTAAGCCAGAAACTTTTCCATCTGATTTTTGATGTCTCTTAGCCAGACTTCAGGTGGTTGCATTGGAGAACCAACCTGTGATGCCTGAGGTGGCCACCTAAAAACAGAGACTAGACAGGAATAAGGGAATAAATGTGGGTATTTATTGGAAGGGCCTTCACAGGTACACCCTGGGCAGGCCAAAGGCAACACCCAAGATGGACCCTGAGTCACAAGTTCTTCACACTTTTATAAGTTTCGTTCATTTGCAGGTCAGGGTTAATTCTCCAATTAAAGCTTCAGTTAATGAGGTAATTTCCCCAAGATTACCCCCCTTCTAAAGATTTTGGTTTACACATTTTGGGCCTAGGACAGTCTGGGTGCCCTTGGAGAGCAGGCTTCGAGAGGCTTTGTTCTCTCTATCCGGCATAAGAGAACAGCAGCCAGCAGGCTACAAGAAACTTCAGAGTTACTCACTAGGCAGTACAGGATCTGAAAATACAACAGTTAAAACTTAAGGCATCACCTGTAGCTAGGCAAAAAAAATTGGTTTGCATATTCTGGATGTTTTCCCAACCTTTCTGGAGCGTGTTGCAGGTTTTTCTTCTCTCTTTCTTCTTATATTTTGCCTCTTAGCTGTAAAAGAACCAAATATTGGACGCAAAAGTTTTTGCCACTGAGAATGTGAGTGGAGCTTTAAAACTTGTGAATGATGTGATTCACGATCTCCAAGTTCTCCTTATTCACTTGATGTGTCTGGTGTGATAAAAGAATGTCTCCAAAGCCAACATTTTTTTTCCCAAATGCCTTGAAACGACTTTAATTCACTGTGAGGGAATATAAACAAATGCTTCAGCACTTGATTAAGAAATACAGGAGTATTGAAAGTTCTCTTTTCTCTGTGCAGAAACACGAACAGATAGAACAAAGAAGCTGTTTAGACACTACACAGTTGGATCCTATGACAGCTTTGATGCTTCAAGGTAAGAATTTTTCCTTTGGTTGCAATCTGTTTACAAAACCTTCCCCGGTTTTATTTAATTGTTACTTTTGGTTTAGGTTTTGGAGGGGAAGAGGGAAGCGGATCACTAAGCAGAGCTTCTCAGGGTGCCATTTAACTTCTAAAGTGGTTTTTATTGCAGTTTACTTTGCTCATATGGGATGGGTGTAGAAAGTTCTGGAGCAGCGAAGTCATGAGTATCACTGTTTGTTCTGTGAGTGGGGAAAGAGATTTGTTGTTCTGAACAGTAACTTTGGAACCTGAGTAGAACTGAAGCTGCTGCAAATGAGAAATTAGATTATTTATTTGTGGAGAATTCATGATTTTTAAGCAGGTTCTTCTCCCTCATGGATATACCTTGAACATAGGGCTGACTGCTGGTAGAAAGGAAGACCTTTAAAACACAGAACCACAGTTGGCTTTTGATGTTTTCTTGAGGAAATTTTGGTGGCATACTGGAATTTTGCTCTTCTCCTGAGTGTCCAATTAACAGCTTGGGTTTGGTTTTTAGTTTGTTTTCAAGGAAACCACATTTACTGCAGGAGAAAAATTCTGAAATGTCTGAAGTGGTGGCAGAGTTTCATTTAGCACAAAATTAAAAAAAAAAAAAAAGAAAGGAAAATATGGTAACTGTTGGTTTTATTCCGTGATCTTAGACTTTGTTCTGAGGTTCAGGCACAGTTTCTATGTCAGTTGAACAGTTTGGGGAAGGAGTTCACACTTGGACAGGATGTGGTTGACTGGGGGAGCCTGATGATGGCAAAGCTGTCAAGAGGAGCTGTGAGCCCGTACTCTGAGACAAGGAACAGCTCTGCAGAGCAGACTCGCTGCTTACTGGGGACATTTCCAGCGAGAAGAGTCGGCTTTCTGCAAGGTTCTTTGAGTGATCATCAGTCTACAAAATTCCTAGCCTTGTCTTTGTACTTCAGTGTGAATGGATAGGGTTGTTCCTGCAGAAGAGGGAAGCTGTGGCTGCTGCTCGTTGCCTCAGAGATACCAAATAATTCCACTTGGAAACCTCCTGCTGCTTTCTACCAACAGATTTTTCATTAGAAAATGTCAGTTCCATCGAAACCTTCTTTTTTTTTTCTCTTCCCCCCTTTGTTTGTTTAGGTTGTTGGTTCATTTATGTATTGTTTTGAGTTTTTTTCCTAGAGGTATTGGGTTTGTGCAGTGCAACAGTACAGCTCTCAAACAATGTACTTTACCTGATTCAGGACTGAGCAGGAGAGATAATCAGGAAAAAATCAACTTTTTTGTACAGCCTTATATAAATTAGTTATGAAGTGTGTCTGCAGTTGGCATCTATTAATTGTCTGAGCAGAGAGAGGGAAGGCAACAGCAGCAAGGATTGGAAGAAAACTCTCCTTGAGTTTCCACTGAGAATCTGAGACCCGGTGGATCCATTTTGAAGGGTAATAGTGAAAATTGAGAGGGAAAGGTAGGAGAAGGCAGAATTCATGGGAGATTCCAAGAACTACAGAGGAAAGGGAGACTTGCTTTGAAAAAACCCACATTTTTTCAGCAATGTGTGGTAAATTTAGAACTTTTGTAAGGTAATGCCAGGGAAACTCAGAACCAATAACACACCAAGTTGTGTTTCAGGTACTTGACTGAGGCTGCAAATCAGCTTTTTGTACCTCTGAGTGGTGGTTTCGCTGGTGCTTACGTATCGCAGCTGAGCAAAAAGAATTTGCATTTCAGAACCTGTCCAGAGATTAATGTCTCTTGGTGGTACATCCAGATTTAATTCCTCACAAGGGCTTCTTCAGGGAGGGGAATTATTCAGAGAGGCAAACAAGGTGGGAAAGTGAAAGCAACTTTTGATATTGCCAGATATGTATTGCTTTGATTACTTTTTGTGTTATCATTTCCTATCAAAGTCGGAGAAGAATGCATGGGAACAGATTGAATGCTGGCAGCAAAGGTTTCATAAACATTTGTCAGAAGGCAATTGTGCCTCTGTGCTAAGAACAGCTCTGCATCCAAAGTATTAACAAAGCTGATCCAGTTCCTTTCTGGAGACGATGTGGGGGAGTGAGGGGAAGTGTCTGCTCCCTTCTCTCTTTCCTTCTCCCTCCCAAAGGGCAAAAATTGCTGAGTAGAAACACTCTGTTCAGAAATCTATATTAATGGGCTTATTCACATGCAGGAAAATACATTGTACGTGGCATTTTTCATCTTGAGGAAAATGTGCAGCTTGAGTAATGGAGGTTCATTAAATCCTATTTCAGCTTTGCATAAGAGATCAGTTATCCATACATTAACTTCGGGGAAGTGGGGAGGATGCTTACTGATGTGGGGAAAGGCACTGAGACTTGCTTGCCCGTGCAAACAGTCACTAAATATCACACAAACATAATATAATATTAGAAACTACCGGGTCTGATGTATTATCTGCTTGAAATGCTCATGACATGCCCTCGCACGGAAAATTTTCTTCTTAATGTCTATCCTCTTTCAGTTTAAATCCCCACTCCTTGTCCTGAAGAACAGATACACCACTGAAACTGCAAGGAGATAATGCAAGACTGCCCTGCCACATCTCTGGAGTTTTCTGTCTTCCCTGGATTTGTGGTTAGCAGTTAATTCAAATGAAATTACTCGTAGGGTGCGAATTAGTTATTTCATCAAGGTTGAATTCCAGTTTAATAACAGAAAGTGTTGCTAAGGCATGGAACGGATGTTCAAATTTTAAAAAATCCTTTCTTTTTAAAAACTTAATGCTAAGGTAAACCTTTAGAAATGATCTTTTTTTATCTGCTTTTTAACCGAAGTGGGGGAATTGATTAATTCTCTCAAGATGGGACAGTGGATTGTTCAGTCAGGAAAATATGTGGAATTGATTAGTTACTTAATTTCAAATGTAAAATGTTATCACCCTTTTAAATGTAATGTGGCTGATAACACAGTGATAACTTCGTTTTATACTCTGCAGACATGAATAATATGAGACAGTTCGGTGCTATGTAAAAATGATAAACCTGGTGTGGTGGAAAACATGATCCATTGCCTCCATAAATTTGGGAACTTCAGGACACGACAGTGGAAACGTTTCCTACGACATTCATTGCATCATCTCCCACCCCCAGCAGAACAGGGCAACAGCAGAAGTCAATAGCACAACTGAATGCCAAGCTCATTGCAAACAAATATGCACATAAATGAGAGGTTTCCTGCCTGTCGTGTGTATTTCTGCACAGAATTATTGGCTTCCACACGGGGGTTTTCCTCCAGCCACTTTAACTGGTTCCAATCCCTGCATGGGAGAAGTTTTCCTGGTGCCTTTCCTTGCCATCCCGTGGCTCCAGCAGTATTAAGGAGCTCACAGGAGAGGATGTGATGACAAATAACCTTTTTCAAAGGCTTGCTGCCACCAAGTTAATGACAGGACCAAATTGATTTGCCTTATGGTTTTGGTTCTGTTTTTCTGGAGGAAGAAAAAGAAGAAAATCGGGTGGTGTAGTCTGTAAGAAAACTTAATTAAAAGCTTAATTCATTAACCCTACTGTCCCTACTTGGAGTCAGGTGGCAGCCTCCGTGTCCCACGAGTATAGAAGCTGACAGGAGCAACTCTTCAAAAGCCAATTTGCATAGAAACACCTGATAAAAACCGCAGAGATTCTTCTCAGCTGTTCTTTCCAGGCCGCTCTCTGTTGCCGCTGTCATCCGCGCTGTCGGGTGGAGCAGCCTAAGCTTTAATCCTGAGCAGCTCACAGAGACTCCTTGGCACAGCTGAAGCTGTCTGCCCTTGTAACTCAGCATGCTGTGGGGAGCTTTGGTATATTTTACATTTTTTTAGCCCACAGAATGTGCCTGTTGGATACCTTTGTCCCAAAGTTGTGATGAAGGTGGTGCTGCCCTGGTGGTGTAAGCATTGGGTGAGTAACACACCTTTCTCTAGTGGCAGCTCTCACTCTGGTGCAGAAACACTTTCCTCTGGTTTGAGATCCGGTTTCATGTGGGTATTTTGCATAAATAATCCTCCCTCGGGAGAAATGCAGTTGCTCATCTCTTTAAACATAGATTTTAAAATAGTGAAATATAGATTTAAAACAGATGGGAAATTTTTGGTGGGATTCTGGCCGTTGCAAGTGGTGAGGAATGTCAAACTGACAGGGAGCAAAGGGATTTTCTCCTGGTTATGGTGGCCCCGTGTCCCTGGGATGGGGAATGTGGCGTCTGTGCTTGCTGAGTGCTGCTCTGCTGGCAGCAATCCACGAAATCCTGGCAAATGAATCCTTGCAAAAATTGAGGGAAGGTATAGGAGCTGTTGTTATATTTTGTATCCCGCTTCCCACATTTTCACATTGGTTCTCCCCAGGCAGAACAGTGAGAGCAGTGTTGTTACACGGCGAATAAATTGGATTTTCTGAACTGGGGTTAGAACTAGGTGATGTGGGATTGGAACTGGATGATCTCTGAGGTCCCTTTCAACCCAAACTGCTGTAGGATTCTATGCACTGCTCTTTTGTTTCTTTGTTTTGAATTGGATGGCACCAATTCCACCATATTAATGTTTCCTGGGAAGCCTGTACTCTTGAGGTGATCTCTTGAAGGAAATGAGAATAAGCAGATTAAAATTGTGCTGTTCACTTTTAACAATAAATCCACAATTTCTCTTGATTTATTCTGGGATTGACACATTGATAATAAGTGGAAAGTGATTTTACAGCTGTTCTTACCTGCTAAACATAATCCTTGGTTTCCTCTGGTGGAAACAACTAAAACCAGCAGCATTTTAACTTTTTTACCCATACACATAGCTCAGTTTTTGCCTAGAAGAAGGCAGGAAAAATACCTGAGTGTGCTCATCACTGTAATTAAATACAAGCATGGGAGGCAGTGATGTGGTTCCATCTGAAAACTCTCTGAGATGTTAATGTTTTGAGATCTCTGCAGTTGTGCTATGGGGGTTCTTTTGGGCACAGGGAACACTCAGCACCAGCCAAACTGTAGGAAAAAAAGAGTGTAAATGTTCTGTGTGCATGTAACCTCACCTGAGGTCTAAAGTTATTTTGTTGGACTTGCCTGTTGTCTATTCTGAATTAATTAATTAACAGTGAGTGTAACAGTCTGATGGCACTGAACTGCTCTTAATACGAGGCAGAAAGGCAGGGGTTGCTCGGTTTTAATACCTTGTGCCTCATTAACTCGAAGAGCATAATTTGATACAATTTGAAGAATTGCGTATGTGTTTAAGCAATAATTAAAGCAATAATTGTAGCCTCCATGGAGCAGGTGGAGATGTAAAATGTGAAGTTTTTCATTTACAGTTATTCAATTTCTAATGAAAATTCCTTTGGTTGCCAATAAACAACCCTGCACTTTGCCCCCCCTGCTGTTGTGTGATGCCACGAAGGAGCTTTTTGTGCTGGTGGCTGCAGCAAATATTGAAAGGAATTGCTGAAATAGGAGTTAAAAAGGGGGTGTGTGCGTCTGAATTGTGGTACCTCTCCATCTAAACCTGTACTAGAATTGCACTATTAAGGTCTAATATAATTACAGTAAGATGCAGAACTCTACAGTGAGTGATAAAGGTTTCCATTAGCTTGTAAGTGCATTTTAAAGTTGTTTGCTGCCTTGACAGTGAAGTTTGCTTAACCCACTTCAGTGAGATTTCAGCTTTTAGCAACTAATAGTTTGGTAACTACTGACTAAAATGTGTCAGGCATTTTCTGGGCTAGCAGTTTGCCTTAATTTCTAGTGATAAGTGTTAGCAAACAGAGATCAACAGCTGTAAAAAAACCATACAGCCTTGCCCAAATTCAGCAGTACAATGCTCCTTCTGAAAAACCTTTAGGATCTACCTCTCGTGCTAGTCCAGACTTAACTCTGTGACTGTGGCAGAGAAGCTGCTGCTCTCAAGGGCTGGGATTTGGGGGCTGTGCCATTTCCTGCACAGCAATTGGTACTCCCAGGCTCAGCAGGATTTCCTCTGCAACTCCTCCAGCCGGATGCTGGAGGACAGCATGGGTTGAAATGTCAGCACTGAAAGCAGCAGCCTGTGTCCTGTGCATGGGGGGAATCAAGTGGGGATTTTGTCTTTAAATTAGAATAGAGGAAATTGCAAAAGAAAAGGAAAGAAAAAGGAGTGGAGATGCAGAGAGAGAAGTTTGTGAGGGTGTGACAGCAGGTTGGTTAGAAACAAGAGCCACATAATTAGAGCAGAGGGAAACAGGAGATTCAAATGGCATTTTTTTGGGGGGGGAGGGAGTGTTAAGGAGAATGATTAGGTTTCTAGCAATCAGTGTTTCCCATTCCTGTGTCCCAGCCCCTGCAATGATTTAATTCCCTGCCCCAGGGCACCTTTGGCTGCTGTGCTCTCACCTCATCCCCAGCTGAGCAAAGCCTCCATATGGTGCCTCTGGTTGGGAGTGCTGCAGTTGGAAGTTTTGGCAGCCCCAAATGGAACAAATGACTGGTGAGCTCGCACTGTGGGCTTGCCTCCAGCGGGAGCAATGATTTCAACCACTCTTTTTTCCCCCACCTCCCCTTTTCCAGGCAGATTTTCACAAATATTTGTTGCATTTGGAGAATTTGATCTATGAGGCAAAATTCTTAGGGTGGCTGGTGGGCAACGTATGTGTTTTGTTCCTGTTAAAAGCTGAAATGATCTAAAGTTGGAAAGGGGTGGATTTTCATGCTTCATTGATCTCTTCTGTGGTGCAAGAGGAAGATGGTGGGAGGAGGGTGCCTTGTTTGTCCAGGGACAAACCAGATGTGCTGGAGTTGTGTTTCTTTAGAGATGGAGTGGAGTCAAACACACCAAAGAGGGAGCAGCTAAAGAGCAAACAATAGCTGGTGTTGGAGCATTCACCTGGACTGAAGAAGGTCTGGGCTTGAGTCCCGTGTGTGTCAGGCTTAAATCCACAGCCTGAGCTGCTGCTGAATGCCAGGAACCTGCTGGACAGGGCAGCGCTTTAGCCAAGGCCTTTGCAAGCGTTACTCCTTGCCCGAGCCAAGGGGCAGATGCTCTCTCCATCCTTGTGGATGTGTGGGGAGCTCCACGGCAATGAGTGGCAGATGCACCGACGGAGGAGCTGGTGATGCTGCTGGGGCTCCCCGCTCTCTCTGACACAAAATGTCAGCCTGTTTTCGGAGAAACCACGTCTGACAAGGACTAACGTGTATCAACAAAAGATTTGCTTGGAGGGATAAGTGTTACACCAGAGCTGAGTTCATGGCGAGGTTCTGAGCAGAGGAAGAGTGAGTGTTAAATGTGTGCGCTAAGGAAAAGTGGCACCTGCACTTTTAGGGAAAAAAATCAAACTCCTGCCCAGGTGTCCCCTAATTCCTCTTTTTTTCTCTAGGGCCCAGATAACAGAATTAAGAGCTTGGTGCTGCAGGTGAAAACCGGGGCTGATACTGAGTAGATTGTGGGATCCTTTAGACCAGCAGGTCCAAACCTGGAGTGGTTGCACTTATGGCAGAGGTGGTTTCTACCTCTCCTGCAAACACTTCCAACACCACAAATTCTGAAATATGATAAACTCCCTGCATCTGAATTGACTTGAAATGACACCAGCATTTCTACCCTGTCTCCAGGGTAGACATAGAAAGTGAAAGCTTTGTATTCCCAGAAATTCCACATCAGTGCAACCAACGAGCTGAATGTGAAGGGCAAGGGGGCAGCAAGGAGAGGTTCCAGTTCAACATTCACATAATTAAGAAAAGTCATGGCCAATTTAAATTAAATTGTCAAGTCAGTGATTTTTTTCACTGCTACCAGCATTTTGAGCTAAACTGGCCATGCTTTGACAAAATTGCTGGAAATGATGATGCTGGTAGGCAGGAGAGCTGTTAAGATGGACATTTCTCAAGCTGTCTTGCAGGTTAGCAAAATTTGGAGTAGACTTAAAATGACTCAAGGGCTTAGTGCAATTAGAGAAATGGGCAGGGAGAATATATTTCGGAAAAAAAGGTAGAGTTGCCACCTCCTTTCTGATGTTAATGAGACTGTGAAGTAACGTGGTGATTAGTCAGGATTTTTAAAGGGATGTGTGAAAATTAAACCGTTGTTCACATCACCTTTACAGGCCTTTCGTGTAAAATCCTGGAAAATCCAAGTTTCTCACTGTACACTGCAGTTTTAAAGCCCTTGGAGCAGAATAAAGATGTTTTCAGAAAAACTTTATGCCTTTGGTGAGGCCTCATTTGTTTTGAGACAGAACTTCAAAGTTACTTGTAAGTTATATACTAAAGGCATAACATTTTTTGTCATAAAATTTTGCAGTGTGTTTAACACTGATTTAAGCACTGTACCCTTCTGTGAGTGAAATACTTACATCTGTAAAGCTGAAATGAACAGTCAGGGCTGCCCAGACTCCTTGTGGCTAGGGCTGTATTTCTATTCCAAGGAATGCAGCACAGGAGGATGCTAATTCCTGCTGCTCATCGTAGCAAACAGGGTGTGGTAGAAAACCTGAGGGACCCCTTAAAACTCATTTGAAACTCATATTTCTCACCTGTCCTGAAATCATCTGTTTCTTTCTCCTGTTTCATAGTTTATTCTTGTTTAGGCACTCTTGGAGCAAGTGGAGTTATGGTACCAAAACGTGCAGTGAGTTTAATAATTGTTTTAAAGACTTGCAAGGTCAAACTGCTACCTGAAAGGGCTTGTAACACATTTTAAAAGTGTTAATAAAACACTTTCTGTTTGTTTTCTTTTAAACTAAAGGTGTGACTGAAGTTACTTCCCATGTTCTACCTTTGTTACTTGTCCTGCTTGATAACCCTGAACATGTTCCTCTCCTTGGTACTGAGGCTGTCTGTGATAGTAATGACCAATTTTAGCAAAAATAGCTGGAAAATTATTAATTTTTAAAAACCCTCTATAAAAAAACAGCGGTTTTAATATCAGTAATTGTCATTCCTTTTATCTAAGCACTTTGTATGCTAAGATGATTAGGGAGAAAATTGTTATTTCTCTGTGGTTTAGTGGCAATATCAGGGGCTGGAACTGCAGCTGGTTTGAGGTAGGAAAATACAAACCTCAACAGTGAAGTGTTTATTAGATAAATATTCTGGTTACCTAAACATATGTGAGTGTTTGGACAGCCTGTTTGCTCAGGGCTCATCGTATTAGCAATGAACATTCCTATTTTCACAGTCCAGGCTCACACTGCTCAAATGCTTAATAATTAAAACTGAAAATTGCTGGTAAGCGTCAGGTACAAGCAGAGTGTGCTGGAGCCCCAAATATTCCTGTGCTAGGTGGAACATCTGTGGGAAGGGGTTTGCAGGACCCCGGGCTATAAAACTCCTGTTCCATACCAGAAGGACTCCTGCCTACATGTTCCATGTCTGGTTTTCACCTTGTCACCTGTGGTGTTTGAAATGACTGTTCATTTCTAAAATAGGAATGAAATTAATTAATATAGGAGAATGAAGCTTTTATTTTTTATTTTGCCACTCTCCTCACCCCCAGTGAGTTTTTGTTTTCTCCCTACCGGTGCAGATGGGAAAGAATAAGAACATTTTTCTTAAAAAAGGCTACAATACTTGTTTTGTTATGAGTGTGTATAAATATATTCATATATGGATATCAATATATCCATACATACGGTGCACATATACCCGATATAGGTATTTGCTTAGGATTATGAACTTACCACTAACTTTTTTATTCCTTTCATATTCTATCCTGAGATCCCTCAGTAATACAGAACCAGACTTTTACTGGATGATTTCCCTCCCCAGAAAATTGTTTGTCTTCCTGGTTTGCTGTATCAATATTTCACTTTCGTTGTTGCAGTTTCAGCAACGTAAGGCGGAAACAGAGGAAAAACCCACAAGTACCATTAGCCAGCTCAATTGATTTGAAAAGTATTACTTTAGATTGGCTACTTCTCCTGCACACCACAAAATATGGCATCAAGTGTAATTAAAAGCTGAATAAAGGAATGTGGACTGAGGGGGAGAGAGAGAGAGAGGAAGTTTCTCCTTGGTTCTACATAAAGAAATTGTGCAGCTACTTTGCACTTCTGTTGCGAAATTTAATATTTCTCTTTTAAACCTGTATTTTTTGGTAAAGCTTTATAACATAAACCCATCGAAGTGTACAGCACTGTTACTCTCTGTAAGATAGGTTGCTCCTTTGTAATGATGTTTAATTTCTTGGGCACCTCTATAGATCACAGGCTGGAAAAAGCAGCACCATCTTTCTGACTTCCTAATTCTTACTGAATCACTTCGTGGCTGATATTAGTGTGGGTTTGGAGGCTTAGTGAAGAGCTGTTCTTTTTTCACCCAGGGTATCAATTATTCAAAGTCCAATAGAGATGGCTTGATTCCTTGTTTAGAAGTGTGAATGAAACACCTTTTTTAGGTGGAAGATGTGATGTGCCCTGTCAGGTTTTACTGGAGTCTGTGATTCCCTCCCTGTGGAGTACAGATCCGGAACTGGAGCATATCTGAATGTCTTTTAAAACAGTGCAGTTTGACACACCCCTCTTTCCTCAGCAGATTTCAAAGCAAAATCTGCAGCCATGCTGTTCTCATGATCAAAGAGCTCCACGAGATGTTTACTAACTCTGGAGAAACAGCACTGGTACAGGAGATTGGAAGGACAAATATACGAATACGAGGAGGTTAGAGGAGGATTGCTGGAGCATCCTTGTTTTCCTGCTCCTTTACCCGGCCTGAACGTAGCCAGCTGAGGAAGACACAGCTGTGCCAAGTTCACCAAGGAGAAATTTGAAATTGTTGCAATTTGAAATTGTTTGCCACACTTTATAAAGCCAGAGAGGAAAACAGTGCAAGTAAGGGTGATGGGGATCTTGTCTGTCCTCTCTGGGTTTTTTTGTTTGAGTGCCAGCTGTGCCAGTCAGGCACTGACACACAACCAGCAATTGTCTGTGCCAGTAAAATTTCTGTTCTTGGATTTCTTGGAGAGCACCTGTGAAGCAGAGATCCATAGGTAGTACTGAGCATTTGATTCCATGCTGCACTTCCACATGCAGCCCTGATTTTCCAGTCTATTTTTTTTCTAAATGATTTTTTAGAATGACTTGGAGAATTTTTAGTTCTGTGTGATTCTGTTCATCCCGTCTCTGTCATATTTTCATTATTGTACCATGATCATGCTCCTTGGACTTGTATCTTCAGCTGCCTAGTAAGGAATTTACCAATTTAAAGTTTACTGTTCTGCAGTATTTCTGTTCTGATGATGGGTTCTGTCTGCCCTGAGTAGAGTGCTGAGGTACTTACCCATCTATTTGGAAACATTTTCTTCCTCCCAAACACATCTTGCTATAAACTTCCAGATAAACACATGTTCTAAAGGAAAATCATTTAGACTTGTCATATGTGACATCAAGATTGCTCAGCTGTACAGAGCAAGCCAACCCCAAGCACTGTGGGATTCTAGGATTCTGAAATCTGAGAAGATTTCAGAAAGGAGGGGTCACTGTGAGTTTGGATATGTGGTTGGCTACATCCCGCTGTTTCTGTTTGGGTTGCCAGTGGGTTTTTTAGGGACAGCCTGGGTATTTTGCTGTCTGCTGGGCACAGAACCCACTCGCTGCTGTGGCTGCTGCCTCTTGAGCAAGTGATTGCTGCGGTGCCTGATACAGGAGAGCTGTGAGAGCTCTTCTGTGAGACCTGAAAGTGAATGATCGATGCCTGGCAAACTTGAGCAATCACAGACAGAGTCTTCATTAATCTTGAAGGCCTTAATTACTAGGATTAGCCAATTTTGCTGAAGTCATTAGAGTGGTTGACTATAAATTGTAAGGTTGACCCCTTCCTGCAGTAGCAGTTTTCCCACTGAAAGTTTGCTACCTCCTACGATAAGGTTTGCTGTGGACATAATTTTCATTTTATGTGGTATCAGGACAAGTTACTTCCCGAGAAAAGGGAGAGAATATTTTTGATGTGTCTTTAACGGGGATTGACTGTTGGATAATGCACAAAGGGCTCCTCCTCTTGAACAGATTTCCCGAATGCCCTTCTGTGGCTTGAACATAACCACCATAAATTGGCCATCTTATCCTGAAAGGAATTAGCGTGACTGCTTCCAGACGTTGGATATAAATTTATGGAATGATTTAGCTATCGTTTTATTGCACCTGGCAGAGCACTTGATTCTTCTAGGATGTATCTAGCTGCGAACTCAGTAGTTCTTTCCAAAAGATTGCAATTGCAAGAGTGCTGAGGAGAGGAAAAAGGGCTAATGAAGAG
Source organism: Platysteira castanea (assembly GCA_013397175.1). Taxonomy (NCBI): domain Eukaryota; kingdom Metazoa; phylum Chordata; class Aves; order Passeriformes; genus Platysteira; species Platysteira castanea. The sequence goes on from VYXC01005426.1 coordinate 366,734, forward strand.
ATTGAGATTAACTTGGCCAACTGAGAGGAGTGAAGCTGGAGAGAGCCACTTCTCACTCGAGGGGAAAGCAGGTCCTGACTGAAGGGCTTGTGGGCTCAGGGGCTACTGAAGCTGAGAAGGTTGGGTCACGTTTGTAGGGGATGCATGACAGCAGAGAATCAGGAAAATAATTCCTTTTAAATTCATTTTTCCCTCTGCCTTGGGGAAAGACTGATAATATACCAAACAGTTTCCAGATAATGGTGGTAATTTTCAGTGGAGTGTCCTCTACGTGCTGTTTTTCAGACCAAAATCAGCAATGAAGCACTTGATACTAACTTGCCTAAACACATCCTGTAGTCCTGATAGTCTCCACCTCTGTAATTTAGTATTTTAACTCATGGAGTAAGTCATGCCTTAAGATAGGGTGTAGTTATCCCAGAGGAGAACAGGAAGCCAGGTTTCATGGGCCTACCTCCAGCAGGCACCCGCACTCCAACCTTTATTTTCTTCACACAGCTCTTTATGAAAGACTTGACATTTCTTCCTCCTTCCTCAGATATTACCCTAATGGGCTGTTAGCAAAGCAGAAATTCCTGCTGTTTCGAAAAGCCCACACAAATGATGGTTGTTATGTGGAACAGTGCTGAGTTCAGAACTCACACGTCTGTCTGACCGTGGGGAAATCCTTGCATTTCCCTTTCTCCATCGGTGGGTCTGTAAAATTCTGGGAATTGTAACAGCTCTGCACAGTTCTTGAGCCTTAAATTGTTGAGGAAACTACATGAACTCATGAACAAGTATGTTTGCTAATATTTACTGCTGGGGTAAGGCAGAGATTTAGATTGACTGCTATTTTGGCCTGAAGTTTTAATGATTGTGCTCCACACAGAAATATCCTGCACTTGATAGGATGCCTTTTGCATTTAACTTTGCCTGCAATGAATCTTGGCCTTACACAGCCCAAAGTCAGAGCAGTGTGTGCCCTATTTAAGTAATGAGCTATTGATTTTAGAGTTACTCATTTTATTAGCATCATATGGAACTGGTCATATTCTGAGGGCTTGTCTCTGAAATGGAAGCTCTTTAATTTCGGTTTGGGATGGGACAGAAATGGACTTCAGGGATTTTACCTATTGAAATTTGGCATATCACAGATACCAGGGGCTGTCTGGCCTGGCACAGAGCTGTGCATTGTACTGAAAGAGCCTGGGAGGGAATTCCTGCTTGAGCTCAGGCCTCTGAGCAGGCTCCTACTGCAATGTCACCTTCATTTGTCACTGGTTCCCAGTGTTCTGCTGCTAAGTATTTACAACACCTCCAGCATCACAGAGACGCTGCCAAGAAAGCTCATGGGGAGAAATTCTGACCTACTTTTACACTTGGCACCACTTTGCCTGCCAGGAGCAGGTGGGCTGTGAACAGACCTTCAGTGGAGGGTCCACCCTGACTGGCACAGAGAGCCCTGGCGTGGCAAAGCAAGCAAAAAACAGCACTGCAAACGGTCAAACTCTCCCCCTCTTCTGCCCCCTTTTCTTGGGAATGCAAACTTTGCTGGGAGAAAGGGCGTGGAGGTTGCAAATTCAGTTCATTTTTGTGTGTGCCTGTTCATCTTCCACCTTTTCCTGCTGCTGATCCTTCACTCTGCAGCACTGGGGGGTGTGTGGAGAATCAATTTGCTTTCTGTGGTTGCTTGAACAAGTTTAAGCTACTCAAGCCATAGGATTATTGCAGGTTCCCTACTCCTAAAGAACATAAATGAGAAGAAATGCTACACATCTGATTTTTTCAAGCCTACGTTTTTACCTTCCAGGCCGTGGTGCTGTTTTCTTCATGACTGCAACTGGATATTAGAAAGCTGTGTTTGTCAAATAGGAGAGATCAGTTTGTGTGTTTTCTGACCAAAAATCATGTTGTGCTTCCCCTTCCCTTCCCTCTCACCTGCCCCTTGCACGTAAAACTCAAAACTTTGTAAAACGTTGGCAACTTGGTATCCCCACTTTTTATGAAGTGTAAACCTGGGTAGTTTATGGAAGAGATGTGCTGTACATGAGAAGAAAATCAGAGGTGGTTTTTATGCCTTTAACCTGTACATTAGGCTCTGGAAGGACCCTGGATGCCTACTTTTTTGGGGGGATGTAGACTGGGTGAATTGATCTCGAGTTTGTGAGCTGATAAACTTCTGAATTCTGTATGGAAATGAGCTGACACAAGAGTGGGATTTGGGGAGGGGACACGAGGGGGTTCTTCGAACCAAACTCTTGCTATAATTAGGATCTCAGAAGTTGCCTTCTAAGCTCTGTTAAGCTATTGATTGCTTTCAAGGAAACTTGAAGGGAATGGTTTTTATTAATTTGACCAAGTATTAAGAAAAATAACTGTTGACTTCCAGTGGATAAGTACAGGGACCCACCTTGAAAACGTGGTGGTGAAATGAGGGAAATCAGCCAAAGCACTGGCAGGACCAGTCAGCTTCTAGAACATCAGGATGTTGATGGAGAGCTTCAGAGTGAGCTTTGAGAGTTGCATATTCCGTCCCACCTCGATATCCCTGAGCAGGAGGGTGTTGGGCTTTCTCAAGAAGCAGAAGTTTTGTAATTGTAAGAACAGGAAATGTCTGAGTGACACGGTGAATAACAGCAAGTTGAGAGGTACAAAAGCTGTAGGTGCTGATGGAGACCATCTCTTGCCCACAAAGTCACCGCTGTGGCAGTTTGAATTCTTGCGTGGTGTTAAACACTCTGCAATTTGGAATACAACCTTACCTCATCGCTTCAGCAGCCATGGGAAGTTTCATCCCGCAGAGTTGGAAAGGCACCAAAAGGATGGTCTATGATGCACGAAAAATCTGGCGTTTGGAGGCTGTCCATCGGTGTCCTGATATCATCATCCCTCTCTTTGTTCAGAGCTTTCAATAAAAAGGTCACAGCCATTTCTCTTTATTTAGTTTCCTCCTCCCCCTGGGGATTATTAATGGCCCTGAGGCACATCCAGTCTCTCCTTGCATTCACTGCTCTGGGGACTGGATCCTGCACGAGACCAGTGGGAACAGGAGTTGGCTAGTAAAAAATGAAGGAAAGCAAACTTGCTCACACTCCTTTCTATCTGAACTGGTCCTGTAGGTATTTTAGAGCAGCACAGTTTGCAGTGCTGACAATTCACGAGCTTAACCCCTGTGACTCGTGCTGTGCAATGCTTTGGTACCTAAAAGAGCAGTCAAATTTTTTTTTCTTTTCTTTTTTTTTTTTTCCCCCTGCTTTGAGCTTATTTTTAGTAACTTCATGCTTAATGAAAGGTATTAAACAACTTAGGGCTTTTACAGACCATTCCCTGTATCTGAAAGGTCCCATTTTAACGTGTATTTTGTGCATTTTCTTCATCTACCTTCTACTTTTATCTCAGCCAATGACAGTGAGATTCCTAAGGCTACTTTCTCTTTAAGGGAATACTGCTTACATAAATAGTCCTTTACACCATCTCCTTGTTTTATAATATTAATTGTTTATCAGGAGACAGGAAATATTCCTTAGAAAATGTGTTTTCCTGCTTGTGCATGCCTTGTTACTATTTCAATTATGCAGATTCTTGATGCTGTGGAAATTTGTGCTTGATGACGCCAAGGCAGCTGCACGTTGTTAGCATTGTAGGCTGTCAGATGATCATGTGGGATTCTTGCAGCATGCAACATTCAATAGGATTGAAAAAGGGCTTTTGATGCAAGGCATAGCTTTCAGAATATATTTGTGCCTTTTAGTTAGCTAATAGAAAATCATAATTTATTATCTTTAAATTTAAAATGCTGCCTCATTTTTCTTCTGGTTGGTTTCATTTTGGCTTCACTAGAAGATGCATCTGGTACATCCACGATTGAGGAGTTTATTAATGATACTGTCGTTCAGTTCACTTACTTTTTTTCCTTTTAGAGTCCTAGCTAGCCCACAGATTACATGATCACATGTTCATCCAGTCATTCATATAGAACACAAACCACCATGCATGATTTCTTCTTCTTTCTTTTTCCTCTCTGCCTTTTTTATTCCTTTTAAGTTGCTTTGTCATGTTCTCTTTTACCATCCAGCTTAGTCTTTGTCTTCCCCTCGCTGCTATTTGTTCTATATTTTCCCATGCTTGGTTACTGCAATATTATTTGATTAACGGGCTGTGATGATGATGAACCTGCACACTGGAGGAGCAGCTACTACAGTGGTGATGAAGGGATGTAATAATGGTCGCTATCCTCGGAATTCTCTCTACAGTGACTGCATAATAGAAGAAAAGGCAGTGGTCCTGCAGAAAAAAGACAATGAAGGATTTGGATTTGTGCTCAGAGGGGCAAAAGGTATGTGCTTCTGTGTGTGTGAGTGTGAGTGTGTGTGTGTGTGTGATGTGCGGTGGCATGAAGAAATTTATACATCTCGGAATATAAGCAGGAATTATTCTTGGTGCACTTGGTTGCTAGACAACAGGATTCTCTGTATGCTATACTACTCCGATGGATTTCGGTGGCTTCTCTCTGAAGCAGTTTGCATTTTTACATAGGAGAAGCACTGCATAATCGTTTTGGGGGGAGAAAGTTTTGCCTGTATTTTTCTCGTGCCGGTGGATGTAGTATTTTGCCATTAATCTGTTCTGTTGTGCAGTTTGCTTAACTATGGGAAACCTGCTTTCCTCAGAAAAACTGCTGCTTTATTTCCAATGCCAGCCTGATTAAACAGGGCTGCAAATAGGAATAGACAAGAGAGGGATGTTTGGTCTAAAATAGGTGTGGATCTTTCTGCAAGGTGACATTGGTGCAGTTTTAGTATGAAAATATGATCTTTTTTTGTATCTTCAGAAGCTGCACGTATGTTGCATGGCCTGTAGTGTGCTCATTTTTAAAGCTGTTCATGTGTTAAGCTGCATGGTACTTCTCTGTAGGCTAAAATCCATCACGGTGGCATTCCTAAGAGTTAAAAAAGGCATTCTATTTAATGCTTTGCTTTTTAACTTTCAGTGCAGTTTGCTCCCTTTGTATTTAAAAAAAGAATATATATATATATACATGATGGTATGTCCCATCTCTTGCTCCCCCTCATTTCACATGGGTTCTCCCTTGCCTTGCCTGAGCATGAAAATTATTCCATGTCTTCATTCTTGGGACATGGCTTTTGCTCTCCCCGTTCCCCAGCCCTAAACCTAAACCGGCTCCACCGCGGATTTGCAGGGCTGGGAAAGCTTTGCCCGTTTTAGCCCAAATGAAACGTTTGGAGTGGAAGCAGGAGAGCCAAGGGCACTGCCTTATCTCCGAGCACTGGTGAGGGTTATCAGTGCTTTGAGCAGGGCTTGCTCCCTCTGTGGGAGCCCAAGGGTTCCCCCCAGATTTTCTCCGTAGCAGCGGGGGCACCTCAGGTGAAAGACCCGAGGACTTTCCTGCCCGTGTGTGTACGTGACACAGAGGGACAGGCAGGGCTGTCACAGGGCTAGCTGTGCCTCCTGCCCTTAAAAGTGATTTCTTCTGGTCTCTTCTTTGTTATGCACGTCTAAATTTAGGAGGTGAAAAAAAAAATATTCTGGTTGATCTTTTTCGTCCTTTGCCACCCACCCCACCCCCCTAGTTTGGCCAGATGCTCTCTCCTGGCTACAGCACGTAATTCATTTTTAGGTGGATGTTGCCAGAGTTACAGCGGTCTGCCAGGCACACAAAAGGGTTACTCGAGCCAATACCAAATATCCTGGAATATCAGAACCCAGCTATTGCCTGGTGCAGCTTGATTTGGTTTGTGTCAGGAAAGGAGCGGGTATTTTCCCCTCTGGAAGGAAGACCTGTGGATTGCTCTTGCAGAGGGATTGCACTCTGTCCCCAGCATCCTGATCTCCCGTGAGGCACGTCCCTCTCACTTCCAGCACCCACCATTTTTTAACCCTAAATTGGAATGGCCAATGATAGGCCTGTAGTCAAGTGGTATTTGCAAGCACTCCATAACTTTCTTTTTTCAATGTGGTATTTATTTTTAAAGCTGACACACCAATTGAAGAATTCACCCCAACTCCAGCCTTTCCTGCTTTGCAGTACTTGGAATCTGTGGATGAAGGGGGAGTAGCATGGCAAGCTGGCCTGAGAACTGGAGACTTTTTGATCGAGGTAGGAGATCCTGAAATTTGATTCTCAGTGCTCTGTTGGGGAAAGAGTGATGTTCCCGTTGGAGAATTGACTCTGGAAAAAAGTGTGGGATGCCTCTGAGCAGCAAGTTCAGTGGGCTAGCACCAGGAATGTGCTTCACTTGATCAATTTAAAACTTCGCGCAGCATTCAGGACAGCAGTGACGGAGAACAATGGTCAGGCTGGCTGGGAAATTTCTGGTTGTTCTTTTTGTCCTTAGGGAATACACTATCAGAGATATTTGGGAGGCCATAGCCTTCTTTGAGTTATTGGAATTTAGATGAATTTCAATATTTATTGTAGCTCTGGTTTCTTCTGTATGTTTTCAGGGAGTAACCAAAATGAATTAATTTTTATGCGACTATTTCTGCACTCAGAAATATCTGTGGTCTAGTGGTGTTTAGTAACCATGGAGAATAAAGCAAATTATTTTGGCTTGAAATTGAATTTTTCCAACACTACACTGTATAGGGGGGGAAAAAAAGCAATGGATGTTATTGCAGTATAAATTACTTTATAAAAATGGTATATTTAAATACTCTGCTCATTCATGCCAAAAATATCTTCATGTTTGATATTTTGGAGGATTTTTAGTTGGTATTTTAGGTTTTGTTCAAATAGTTCATCCTTCTTTTCAGTGTTGCTGGGCAGTTTGCAGCAAAACCATGATTTGAGATTTTTCTTCCTCTTCCCCCCACAACCTTTTCATGACCAACAAAGGGATGCTGTGGTTCTGTGAACTGTGGTCCTGGGTGTTGAAAATAGGTCTTTTGGGATGGATTGCTCAAGCCTTGCCTGTAAGATCCATTGATTTGACATTATTTGATGTGTTCTCCTTCAGGCTGGTGTACAGTTTGGTAAAATACTTCCCGGTGTAACAACGCTGGTTTCTGCAGAGCTGGCTTGTGCATGCGGGAGAGGGTACAACATGCAGCTTTTTTTGGAGTGTGCCTTGAACTCCCATGGTGATTGAATTTAAATAGTTGCACCGCTTCCTCACACTGTGGCCGTGAAAGAACAGGCTTTGCAGGCTTCTGAAGTAAATAGATGTGCATTTTTATCTCTGTCTTCAAGCACATTTCCCTTGCTGTTTGTTTACTTAAGAAGAAGCGTTTAGCTGAGCGTTAAAGACCAGCTTACAAACGGAACTGCCTCGTTCCCTGGGCAGGGATCCTTCCAAAGCTCTCCTTATTCCTCTTAGGTGGGGTTTGGAAGCAAGGCTGTATTTTTAGAGGTTGGTTTCTCGTTAGGCTTTTAACCCATGGCAAGTATGAAGAGTCTGTACTGGCAGATTGCACAGATAGAATTGATGGTGAGCAATGTGCAGTTTAATTCAATATGGAATGGCAAATATGCCCATGGATTCTTTTAAGAGCTCTGAAGGTCTGGAAGAAGTCTGGGTAACTGATTCTGCACAAAGCTTCACTGTTTTTTTGGCAAATGAGAGAAGAATGATAATTAATTGTCTAGACAATTTACTCCTAGCCTTAGCTTAGAAGAGCAGTTAAACATGCACATACATTGCTGAATCAGGAGGACGTTAATCCATACTCCAGCATATTTGTAATTAATTCTGAAAGAAGCCATTATTACATGCAAATCAAATCCATTTCTGTGTAATTTATGTTCATCGGGGTTATTCCGTTCTGAATTTTGCAACTTAATTAAGAGGATATGATAATCCTGAGAAATGACAACTTGGCTGTTGCAGGAGACCTTTCTGTTGGAGAAAGGCAGGATTTTTTTCTATTTCATGGCCAGCATGCAGTGCACAGCCCTGGCTGACTGGAGAAAGCCATCTTTAGAGATATTCACAGTGAGGCAAAGGACTGTTGAAATAAAAGTCCACCTGCACTTCTAGGAATGCCACACCACTTTATCTTTTGTGTCGAACGAGCAGATTTAAATTTCCATGGCAGCCAGTGGTTGCCAGCCCTGGTGTAGTCAGCCTGCCTTACTGCTAAATGATTTCTCCCGTGACTCTGAAGTTGATGCCTCTGTGTGTAAGTGCCACCTCAACCATTTGTAAGTAATAGAAGGCATTTATCAGAAATGTCACATGAATAATAAAAGAGTTAATGGGCAACCAGGATCCTAATGAGTGCCATTTATAACACTCGTGGCAGGCTCTGGGTGTTAGGGAAGGGAGAGTCTGGTGTGGTAAGGGGGCAAAATGAGAGGCAGAGCAGATGTTTCATTCTTGCCTGAGGAGGTTTGGTGGCTCAGGGTCGTGGAGATGAGGGGAACCTCACTGTGGAAAGACAGGTTTGACAGCAAGATAGATCCTTTCCCTGGAGAGCACAAGGGTAGGAGAAGACAGGGCATCATTTCTTCACGTACAGTTAGGGTCTGGAATCTTCTGAAGGAGGTAAAACTTCAGTATCAGCTATGAAACGTTATAATAATTCATGTTTGGAGTTGATATATGTGGAGCAGAACAAATAAGAGGTCCGTACAAAAAAGGAAGAAAAGGTGCTGCTGGATGCTCCAGCACATAAATGGAGTAGGGATTACCTGGAACAGCTGGCATTGTGTCATATGCCTGAGTTTCTATCAAGTGTGCAGTTCCTGATTTGTCCAACCTGTACGACTAATTTTAACATGAGACTTCAGAGATGAACATTACACTTGCCCTTGGAAACCGTGCTCACAGAGTCTCCATGGAAATTTCTGACAGTGTGTGGTTTGTCTCCTCCTCGCTTCAAGCCCAGCCGTGGTTTTTGTGATAAAAATTGTAAAGTGTGTAGTGGCTTTCCTGCATAGAGCACAGGGCAAATGTACTGGGAAAGTGCAGGAGGAGTTTTAGAGCTGAAGGACTGAGGCAGAGACAGCTGTCAATAGATGTGGATTTCCATAAGCAATTCAGCAGATGCCAATTCAATGTGATCTTTTTTTCTTAGCTTTGATGAACAGTCAAAAAACAAGGATGGTTATGATTTGGTTGTTATAACTGAGATTTTACAGCGTGCCCTCTGTGTTGTTTTTCACTGTTTTAGTTGATGTTTTCTTGAATCTTGATAGCAGCCTGATTAAAAAGGTAGATAAAAGTAAAGCAACACATGAGGCCAACTGCTAAAAATTGCAGTCTCCATTAGAAAGGGGTGAAAAAATTGCAGCCATCACTAATTCCTTTGTAGGTCATTGATAACTCATCAGTGACTGGATTTCTATAACTGCTCAGGTTTGTAAAAATTCAGGGAGTTCTGCCTTGAAACGTGACTTCAAGAACTCTTGAAAGGTGGGGTTGTGTTGGAGATTTGCCTTAATGACATGAGCAAGTCTAACCATCTTTGAGTAAAGAAATCCATTAAACTGGAGGGCCTATTTTAACTCAGAATGTGGGGTTTTGGAGGGTTTAGTGTGGTGGGATATAGATTGTCTTTTAAAATTAATCCAGAGTGGATTATTAGCTAGTTGTTCTTGTTGTCCCCATGAGTGTGCAGCTGTTCTGCAGGTGTTGCCTGATGGGGCACGTGGGGATTTTTCCTGTCACACAAACAATAATGTTACAATATCAATACTCTGAAAGCCGAGTTAATTCTGCAATATTTTACCAGAACAATGCATTAGTTCTCTAAATGAGGCATTGCAGTTTGCATTATTGTGCCATAAAATCTCTTATTTTTCCAGATAAATTGAAATGTTATTGTCTTCGGAATAGCATGGCTGCTTATTTACATTCCAGTTAAAATGTAAACTAGATAGACCTGGTGAATTCTTCGTTTCAAAAATAAAAACAAAAGGGCAAAATTCAAGGTTTAATTTGAGGAGCAAAACCAGAGATGGTAATAGAAGAAATTTCATCATTTTGCTGCAGAACTCTTCAGCTGGTAGTTGTTCTAAAACGTGCAAAATATCTGTAATATAACTGCCTGTATTTTTTCATCCTCGAAAGCTTATACAGTTTACTAGTACAAAGTTTGACTGGTTTTGAGTGGAAAATAAATGTTTTATTACAGACAGCATTATTTTATCATTGTATTAAAGATACCTGTCCTCTGACTGCATGTAAGAAGTAGCAATAAGCATGTAGGGAGACATCTAAAATATCTGAAATATTTAAAAAACCCAAACAGACCCCACTTTTGTACACAAATAACTTCAGGTTCATATTTAGCAATAGGTTGCTGGTTTTATTCCAGTAAGGACTTTATACAAACTTGAAAGCTGCTGTGGGAAGCAAACTTTGAACTTTATTGTTGTGGCTTAGTCTCTGATAATTACGAATATTTTTAGCAATGTTATGCCTTACACTGGTATTCAAAGGCTGGGTGAATTAGTGGTTTTACAAAGCCAGTTATTACTGATTCCAATCCTTTTAGCAATAGAGAAACCTTCTCATCCTTTGATAATCTTCATTAATTACCCCGTGGCTGCCTTTTATTTCTAGTGTGAACTTTGCTCGCTTCCACCACCAGATACAAATCTAAATATATTTTTTTTTGTCTCGGGCAGGCTCATGGGGGACCACGATATTTTTTTCGCTCTTGGAAATGAGGGGAGGCTTTGTTAATGGCTTGGTACGAACAGGGATTCTCACGTTGCAGCTGAAAGTTTGCTCATCTCCTCGCAGCACTGTGGACAGCAGCTCCGTGCAGAGCTCAGTAAGAGTGCTGTGTGTAGGAGGGAGGAAACAAACCCAGCGTTCTCAGTACATTTCTGGGGGCTGGGTTTCGCTCTCACACTTGGGCATTTTTGGGGCACCAGCAGAGTCAGGTCCACGTTAGTTCAGTGTCTTCCAGGAGGGTTGTTGTTGCCAGCTTGGCTGCTGCTCCTGCCCAGCCAGGGAGCCTCCCTTTTGGCAGGAGAGCAGCCAGGCTGGGAGCAGCTTTGTTCCTAGAGAGCACCAGCGTTGGGTTTGGATCAACTCTACAAACATCTTTTTAATGACGAGGGGTTTGCCAAAGCTGCAGCAGCACTGCAGTGTTTGAGCTTCGAGAGAGGGAGTTCCTGGCCAGGGCAGGGGCTGGGAACTGGGAGGGCTTTGGTTCCTTCCGACACAAACCATTCTGGGATTTTTTTATATATATACACAGCACCAGTCTGGGCACCACTGTTTATAAATCTGTATATTTAACTGACACACAATTTGATCTAACCAACCATTAGAGGAAAAAGCTTGTTTCTGTGAACCAGTCGCTTGTCCTCCCCTTGGTGCCATCTGTGAATGATGTCTATTGAGCACCAGCAAGCCCCTGGCACTGCTTAAAATGCAAGCTCTCAAGAGTCCAAAGAAAACTTTCTTCCTGTCTTGCTTTTGGAATTCTCCTGCTGAAGTGTAGCTACAGCTGTACTGGAGGGTTGGGACAATGGGCTCTTGGAAAAAGAGCAGCTATGGTACAAGTGTTGAAGAGCCTGGTGTATCTGTGCAGTGTCTGACCGAGGGAATTGATTTTTCACTTGATGGAGAAGTGTTTTACTTTCTTTCCACTTAAACTCAGTGACTGAGGGTTTGGGTTTATTTATTATTTTTTTTTTCTTAATTTATGTTTTTAGTGGATGGTGGCAGCTGAATGAAATTACTGTGCCCTCAGAGTGCTTTGGATGTGCACAGGCCAACTGTACAGAACCATTTCTGATTGTTCTTTTTATCTGTTTTTCACATGAATCCTCTAACCTGTAGGAAGTGATGGTGTTCCAAATGTGCCAGGGTGATCATAAAAAAGAGGAACAAATCTTGGATGATTTTTAAAATACATCATTAAGACTGTTACCTTTTTGACATAGATGGAAATGGGCAGCCAAAAAAAAATTGGGCTCTCAGAAGAGCTCAGTTATTCCCACATAAGCAAATGATATGCTTTAAAATAAGACTGACGAGCAAATAATATGCTTTAAAATAAGACAAGAATGAAAGCCCTTTGCTTTCCAGGCTGTGAGCAAAACTGGGAAGCATTTTCCTTTAGCCTTGACTCTCCATGAGGTGTACATTGGGCTCCTGATTCCCCAGAATTTACCAAGAGGCTCTCTGAAACTCAGAGCTGATTTTTATGCTTCTTTGAGAGGAGGATTTGCAAGGAACTGTGGTGATAATGGCAGCAAGAGCCAGAACTAGCTCTGTGTCCATTCAGTTCTCCATTTTCAGTTTTAAGGCAATTTGGCCTGGATGCCACAGCATTTTAGGAGAATTTCCTGACATTCCTATCCTGAGGGGTTCTGCCAAAGCTCGTGGGACTGTGCGTGGAGTGTGGAGATATCCACTGGGAGCTTTTCTGACTCCTAGCGAGTATGAAAACCACTATTTCCCTGAATTCCTACTACAAAATCCTCTAAAAATAGCAAATTTGTGTGAAGTTAAGCTGCTTAGTATAAATAGTCAGTGCTTGGCCTCCTAGAAGCCATCCAGTGGCATCCAGCCACCTTGGCCATCCCGGGATTCACATAAAGCCCAGCTCTGGATGGTCTTCACTCATGCAGAAATCCGTCCATCCTCTCTTCAAATAACACAGGAATAATGCATCTCTTCCATTTCCAGCTCCCAGGTGCTGGGGTTAAGTATTAAAACCAACACCAAATAAATAAATGCATTTTTTGTGGTGTGGTTGGGCAATTACCACAAGACATTCCATTAAAATTAATTTCCCCGAAGCCCGTTGGCTTTTTTTAGTCTCTGGATACTATGGAAACCTGGTTGCTGGAATGGAGCTATATGAAAAACACAACTTGTGCCTGGTATTTTAAGGGAGAAAATACCATTTCTTTTAATTGCGGGATGCTGCTACAAACCCGCAAAACTGCAGCTGAGGGAAAGCAGAAGTGTTGCTCTGAATGGTGGAGAATGAACTGACAAACTCCTATTGCTGAGGGCAGAACTCATCTAAAAACCTGCAATTTTTCCTTCTTTCTTTTCCTCCTTTTTCCTTGTCCTGGGGGAGGTGCAAGCACCTTACAAGCAGGAGAAATACTATCACGGGGAGTTACACGTGTGTGTACAGGGTTTCTTCATTTATTTCTGGACAGTTTTCTTTTTCCTGCTCTGAGACTGGCGATCAGCTTGTGTGACACTGAAAGGCTCAGTTCACCTGCTGGTGGTGTTTCATGAACCACAGCTCTGTGCAGAGGTTAAAAGGAAGATGATGAACATCTCATCATCGTCTACTTCATGAGCAGTAACCTTCCCCTCTCTCCCTATCCCAAAAATTCAAATCTTCTGGAAAAATATCTTCACTCGTGGACCCCTACTAGGCAAATATATCTTCGCTATTATCTCCAAATCTGAAAAAGCGAATGAGGACTCTGTAGGTGGACATGTACTGTGTTTATTTAGGGGTTTTTGGTAGGATTTCCTCAGTGTCATCCTCTTTTAACCTTTGCTGTGGAATGAGGTTCCTAACCTCTTCTCGAGGTTTCAGGGGAGTTAAATAGATCCCTCCATGTTGGTACACACAGCAAGCTCCCCGCTGCTGCTGTGTGGGTGCTAAGAGCTGCAGGAACACTTGATTTGAGGAAATTCTGGACTTCTGGGTCTGATCTAGCAGAAGCTCTGCATTCCTTTGGTTATTATTCCTTTAATATCCAATCTCTAGCATGTGTCTTCTACAGAAGAGCGGGTTCAGATTTAATCCATTAATTGCTCAAAAAAAAGCAGTTGAAGGCTTCCTTGCCCATTGCTATTCTCCTCCTAAGCTGGCTGAAGGTAAATACATGGGAATATTCAGTGTTGGAGTTGTGCTGAGCCTGATCCCAGTAAATGGTGGCCATCCTACTCGGAGCTGCTGTGCCCCTCTGAAATTACTGTGCAGCTCTGCAGGACACCAGTGAGGGAGAAGGTGGCTTCCCAAGGAATCCCTGCCTTCTTTTGTTCCTCTGCCTTCCAAGCATTTCCCATGGCTCGTGACTGTGGGGCTCAGCAAATTCATCTAATAAGCAAACTGAAACGTACTTTAAATCCATCAGATTAGAAATAACATTTTACATCCTGTTGTGCCACTGATAGGAATCTTCAGAGGCTCTTGCATGCAACAATGAAGGATAATAATCCTTCATCTCTACCTCATTTTTGCCTCGTATATTCTGGCAGCTGTTTGGGGTGCTGGATTTCTTCTTCTCCTCATCTTGTGGCACAAAGTTTTCAGTTCTTAGAAGAACATAATTTCTCTGTGGTCAAAATAGGATCTCCTGTGTTGTCCTCATGGGCGAGTGGTGACTCCTCTGTTTTGGGTTCTGGATGTGGCTGGACTTGAAGGTCTCTGAGGGCTTTGCTGATCAGAGCCCTGGAAATTGTCCTAGAAAATACATGGAAGCTTCTCAAGAGTGGGTATGCAGGATGATAGGATAACAGTAGGTAGTTAAGTATTCCTTTATTTGCTGATGAAGAGAAAATCTGAAAGCATAGAAGTACATGAAAAGAAGTCATGGAAGAGTTTATTTGAGGCCTGGTACAAAAAGGCTTGGTTCTGGACAAAAATCTTACAAAAATACAGAAAGCAGTTACCAAAGTCTTGTGTTGATTAAGTTGTATTATTCAAAAAGAAATACAAGCAGCAAAATCATTTTTTTTAATTTCTCCCCTTTTTTTATTTCTCCTTTTTTAAAATTTCTCCCCAGTGTTTTTCATTGCAATTCCTTCTTCCAGAACTGTTCTCCAAACAGCTGCTGTTGTTTTTAATGGACTCAACCTGTGGCTTTTCAGCACCAGNCAGTTTATTGGAGGCCTGGTACAAAAAGGGTTGGTTCTGGACAAAAACCATACAAAGATCCAGAAGGCAGTTACCAAAATCTTGTGTTGATTATGTTGCATTTTATTCGAAAAAAAATATAAGCAGGAAAAGTCAATTTTTTTTTATTTCTCCCTTTTTTATTTCTCTCCAATGTTTTTCATTGCAATTCCTTCTTCCAGAACTGTTCTCCAAACAGCTGCTGTTGTTTTTAATGGACTCAACCTGTGGCTTTTCAGCACCAGATAGATTTGTGAGAGGCCGTGGTCATTGCTGACAGGCTTGTGAGTTGATAACTGCATCTGGTGTATTTATTTACACTGGGGGTGGTTATGGCTCACTTCAACTGCTAAATTAAAGAGGGAATTGTTTTTAAATGACCAGTAAAACATCCATTGTAATCATTTTGTAAAAGTTTCTTGGGTTTTTTATATCTGAATATGCCTTATTGACTGCGCCTGTTTTTGAAGCTGGCTTGTACAAAACCAGATAGATTGGGACCGGAATTAAAGATAGGTTTTGTCTGGGAGTAGCTCTTTAGTTCCCATAATTTCCTGTGCATTTTTAGAATGGTTTGGAGATATTTAATAGAAATCACATGCACACCTAAAAAAGCGGTGGTTCTTCAGAGCTGGAAGTGATGTAGGCACTTGTTATCCAAGATTCAAAGACTAGGAATATTCACCTCCACCTCTCCTTTTCTTGCCATTTTTTTTCCTGTTTCTTCTCTGTATCCCAAGCAAACCTCTGCAGAAGTGCTGTTCAGAACTTGGTCCTTTTGCTCCTTTCTTACGCTGTGGGCTCAAGTCTGGGTGCTTGAACTTGTTCCTCTTGGGTCTCCCCAAGGTATTGATCGAGGTGGTTTTCTCTGGATAAGTCTCATTCCACGTGTAAAGGTGTGAAAACCTCAGGACTGAGACCTGATACTTGTCTTTGGCAGCTCTGAAGGTACAGAAACTTGCCCATGCCCTGACTGGTAGCAAATAATGCAAAATTGGGCAACTGCTGCCATTTTTAGGCTGTGATGCCTTCTGTCTCTTCTCCCAAGGAATGGGACAAGAGGAAACGGCCTCAAGGTGGACCAGGGGAGGTTTAGATTGGATATCAGGCCAAACGTCTCCCCAGAAAGAAGGGCCTGGAACAGAGTGCCCGGGGCAGTGGTGGAGCCACCGCTGCTGGAGGGATTTAAAAGCCGTGTGGGTGTGGCACGTGGGGACACGGGCCAGTGGTGGCCTGGGCAGTGCTGGGTTAGTGGTTGGACTGGGTGATCTTCAAGGGTTTTCCCAACCTAAACCATTCTCTGGTTCTATCCTTGCAGAGAAGTTGGCGTAATTTGCGGGGTTTTAGGGAGTGAGGCAGTTCCAGCTTTCTGTGGTTGCCTTATCCAAGTGCTCACGTTTCAGCTGCTTCGCTGGAACTGGAAACACAGGATTCAGGACATTCCCATGGTGGATAAATCCTCTGAGGGCTGCATGTGGCGGCTGGATCCTGTCTGATCTATTCAAATGCACCTAAAGCAGCTACATTAAATCTTGTAATTCAGGAGTTGGCTTCTTTCTTGTCCTTTTCCAAGGCAGATTGAAATGAAAGTTAGATTCGTTTTGGAGAGATCAGAATCTGACAATGTTGATATTAACTGGAATAGAAAGATTGTATGGATAGGTTTTTCCACCTCTGAAGGGATTATGTAGTTGGTAAATTCTGGTCTTTAACCTTAGAAAACAAGGAAGGGTTTGGAACATAAAAATGAGAACTGGTACAATATTTGACCCTGTTGTAAAACTCACCAAGAATACGTTTTTCACACAGGAATATTATCACCTTCCTAATATTACAGAGGAATTTTTAATGGGTGAAATTCCTCCTTCATTTGCATACTAACCCATATCTAATTGCTAGATTACTATTGAAGCTTCAGCTTGATTCCCCTTCTGCTGAATATTAAAAAACATTTGATATTTTAAGTAGTTTTATATTCTCTATTTTGCTTCTTTTAATGTACAAATGAATGCCATTAATCCAATTTACATATTTCTAAAGACCTTTTGATGTAGTAAGATGTAAAAGTTGTTTATTTTTAATTTTTTTTTTTTTTTAGTGATGATCTTATATGCAAAAATGCTGTTGCCAGGCAGTTATCCACCCAGAGAGTTTTAACACAGTTACTCATAATCAGCATCAGATCAGGGACATGACAGCAGTTTTTGGGAGATGTATGACCCATTCTACGCATTAACTTTCAAACTGACATGATGGTGCAAATCCACATTTTAGAAAACTCTAAATTCTTATTTATTTGTCTCCATGGGAAAGTACCAGGAGTTTGGTGGTTTTTGCTTTTGATCTTTGTTTTGGTGTTTTGTTTTGGGGTTTTTTTTTCCCTTTTAATATCTCAATTTTATCATATTCTATAGACAAGAAACACTTTTTTCCCTGCTTCAGATTTTGGTTTCCAGTCCATAGGGATCCGAATAAAGAAATGCTGCCTTCAATAAAATATGCCACGTTTGCACAGCAACTTCTTTATTGTTCTGCAGTAATGTCTTTGGGAGAAGTGTCTCTTTTGAATTATTATTTTAATTAGTTTTGGTTCACGTTGGTTCCTGTTCTCTCCCGTGCACACAGAGAACTCTCTCACCACAAAGTTTACTCTGAAAACTGCCCCGTTACAATGACGGGCATTAAAAAAATCACTCTTTCTGTAGTTGTGGGGAGGTTCCTGCCTGCCTGGTCCTTCATATCCTAAATACCAAAAGAGATCTTTGGTCTGCAGACTGGAGAATTTGCTGGATGTGGAGTTGGGAGTGATGTGTGCAAGCTTAGGCTCAGTGGCTCATTCCCAAAGGATGCTCCTGCTCTCTGCAAGCCCCGTCTGCTTCTGGCACAAGAAGGGTTGGTTTTATTTGATGCTTTCAATACAGATAATCTGTATCTACAAGGTTTTGTAAGATCCAGTCTTACTGCCCTCTGCTCATCTTTGGTAAGTTAAACTTTGGAGTGTTTCACTCTGACTGGGAGTAAGATCCTCCAAGCAGTGGATGAGCTGCTATCAGACAGGCAGAGAGACCAAAAATATAAATGTAATCCCAGCATACTTCTCTTCTTTTGTCAACCTTCTTGCCAAGGAGAAAAAAAAATCAAGAAGGAAAACCCTTACAAATGTAATCCCAAAAGCTGAAAGAGATGGGGAGAAAACATGAAAAGGGGGAAAAAAAAGTGATGACAAATTGGTTTTTTTTCTGTCAGCCTACAGAGACATTTTGATCCAATGGTTTAACAGGCTGTGAGGTGTTTTGTGATGCAGAATAAAGCTTCAAGATATCAATCTGAGGATCAACTTTGTATTTGCAAGTTAACAGCTTTGCTGAATGGCTCTGTTGGGATTTTAGGATATATTAGGAGTGGTTGAAGGAAGAAGGTTATACTTAGACTTGGAATTACAGAACCTCATTTAAAATGTAATGTTTACTAAACTTACTGTGCAATGTCGAAAATGCACAGCAACTTATTTCCGGAAGGAATAAAGACTAAGAGCTATCCAAATCAAAATAAAATAGTGGGGTTTTTTTTTGTCTTCAGAAATTTTGTAGATATGATTTCTTTCTTAAGGACTCCAGACCCCAGCTGGGCACTAAACAAGGGCCTGCTTGTCCCAGGTTAGGGACACAAATGCTCAGAAAACACTCCAGGCAGCAATGTAAGTTGAGCTGGATAAATCCAACCCATGTGTTTCCACATAAATACCAGTAGGAAGGCAATGGCAGTACATGCTTTGGAAAATTAAAACATTTGGAAATTGTCAGATTTATGGCTTTGTATCAAGGCACTGAATCACTCCAAGATTATCAACAGTAAAATATGTGAGTAAGGCTGGTAACATATTGTTTATATGTGGAAAAAAGCATAAATCCAGCACTTTCTAACATCTGGGAAGCCTGGCCAATCTTTAAAAAATTATTTTGGTTACCTAAATTCCTCACTTTTTGGAGGAATTCCTTAAAAAGGTGAAACCCTTGATTGTATTTGTAGAACTCTCATTGCTCCATGTGTTGTCATCTTGATGTTGGTGCCAGCTGTCCCCTCAGATCCCTCTGTCAGGGACTGGAGCAACCCCCTGATTCCAGCAGAGATGTCCAAATGGTGCTGTGTCTGCGGAGACACAATAAAGAGGCTCTTACACCTGCCAGGGTCAGCAGAAAGGAGGAAAATGGAATTGATTTATTTACATTATTTCATTCTTATGCACGTCCCAACTCCACAAGGGATTGGAGGACATGTCACTTCCTTCTCAATCCCACTGGAGAAGAAAGGTGCTCATCAAAGTTCTCTTATCACAAAAGGAATGAAAAACAGAAAATACCGTTAAGTAAACATCAGCTATTATTTACATAAATCTGTGTGAAAAGAATCTGACTCCAAGGTTGAAAACAGAAGGCTTAGCAAAAACCAGGGCAACATGGTGCACCTTATTTCAGTCCCCAAATAAACTTCAGAACCCAGTAATGCTGAGAGAGCTGGTGTGGAACAACACGAGCCCAGCTCCCTGAGGTGCTGTCACCTTTTCCAGGCGTTCCGGGGGCCGTGTGGTCCGGAGAGATCCCTTTTTTCTGAGCATTCCCAGGAGCAGTGGTAGCCTGGGCTGGATGTAGCTGCCTCAGCCACCATATGTATCCATCTCTTCAGGCTGTTCGTGTTTTGTGGCAGCTTTGGCAGCCTGCCGGCCTTTTTCTGAGTAATGCAAGTGGTGGGGAATAATAATAATAATGATGCTGTTAACCCTTTGGTTTCTCAGCCAGCCAGCAGAGGGATTTGGGGGAGCAGAGCCTCCCCTGCCCCCCCTTTCCCTGGGCCCCTCCAAAAATGCACCAATGAGTATGTGTTAGGAAGCCTAAATAGAGACAGGGATATGAATAAGCTTCCTAAGGAGGTGAGAGTATAAAAAAGGAAGATGATACAATTCTCCCTCTGACAATTTTCCCCAGCAGTTTGAAAAATCTGAAGAGTGATTGGTTGTTTCCCCTGTTCCCCTTCACTCCCAAGGTCAGGTGAGAATGGAACCACGGTGGTTAATGCTGACCACCTTTCTCCATTTCTGCAAGGGAGAGATTTGCAGTGGCAATATAACACAGCACTGGGAGCTTTTTGCCTCAGCTGAGGCAAAAGCTTCCCAACTTCTGCATGGAGGGATTTCCAGAGCATCAGAGGACGCTAATCCTGCACCGAGAGCTGGGGGCTGGGGACAGCTGAGTTATGGTAACATTATTAAAATATTGACAGCACATCACTGCCTTAGGGATAGGACGGCTGCATTTTGATAGAGGCAGGGCAGAGCAAGGATGGATAAACTGTTCCAACGCAGGGAAATGAACAAGAAAGGAGAAGCATATGGGATTCAACTTCCAGGGAAATGAACAGAAGACCACAAACACTGATTTTTCTGATGCTGCTGATATGCAAATGGGCTCTATCACATTATGAGAACCTTCATCAGATTCCTGGTGTAGTGGAAGGTGTCCCTGGCCTAGTGGAAGCGTCTCCCTCATGGCAGGTGGAACTAAATGACCTTTAAGATCCCTTCCATTCTGCGATTCCACGATTCTTTGAGAATCTACACAGACCCAGACAACTTTGCCTGATATCCTGTGGCTGGAAGCAGATTTTTTGCTGGGAAGTGCAGGTTTTAGGCTGAGCTGCTGCTAACTGTGCTCAGTGTGGGAAGGGAAGGTCCCTGCTGTTGCCATGGCCTGTTGCAGATCAGCCCCTGGGCCCTTCCCACCCTCGGGCTGGTTAATGAGCTTCCCTGGGCTTCCTGCCTGGCAGCAAACAATGCCACTTGCCCAGCTCTCGAGCCACCACTAATTGAAGCAGAGCAATTATCAAATACTTGGCCTCGTTCCACGTCTGAAATAAAACAGCTGTGTTATAATGTTACAATCAAATTCTTTCTCTGTTATACGACCTAATAAATTAACGGTTGGGAATGGTGCGTTTGTGACTCAGTTTGTCACTGAAATATCCTAATTCCATCCACGGTCTTTCGGATAAATTTCACTGAGTTTGCTTGGTCTGAAAAGGAACTTGGCTGCTCCATGCCATCTCTTCTAGGAGGACTGAGGTGGTGGTCTCTGGGATACAGAAAAGTAGTGAAAAAAATAGAAAATAATGAAATATTTCTGCAAAGAATTGGCTTCACAGAGAAGTGCTGCCTCATCAGTTTAGTGAGAGACACAGGTCAGCTCCTGAGAGCTCTCAAAATCGTCCTGGGTTGGTGTCCAAGGAGCTGTCTGGATACTCTTTATGTGGATTGATGGCTCTGCAGAAAGCCTAACCCAGCATGTGGCAGGATAACCCTTGCTACAACAAGCTCAAGGGTGAAAAATTAAACTATTCCAGAGCAATACCTGGTTTGCAAAATTAAAACATTCTTCTGAATTAAGCTAAATGGGATTTCTCTTCAGCTCTTCAAGTGTTTTTATTTGCTCCGAGACTGGAAATTTAGCATCCTTCTACACAGATTGGCCTGCCTTAGACACCTTTTAAAACAAAAGATATCAGAATATGTGGGGGGTTTTTGCTTTTCTTCCTCATTTTTTTGTCATTGTTAGGAGTGCAGCCACCAAAAAGACAGTGCTGTTAAATGGCTTCTAAACAGCGTCACTCAGAATTAGGAAGTCCTAGTTTAAAACTGGAAATATGGAACAAGGGAGAAAAGACTTGAAACCCTGCAGAGCTAAAACTCACCAAAATAGATTTTGAGAAAGAAGTAGCCAAAGGCATAAAAATCTGATGATAGAGATGTTTTTCTTTCAAATGTGCCAGAAATAGGGAGGTCTGCCAGAGGTCAGCAGACCTGAAGGATGATAGACCTTTAAAAGGCAGGGCTGTTGAAAGAGAATGTTATAGATGGAAACCTCGGAGGGTTCTTAGTCATAGTCCAGCTGTGGAGGAGTTTGGGATAAGGCTGCTTCCTCAGGACAGGGAGAGAAACGACCTGAGAACTGAATTAGGAGTATTCCCATGGCTGGAGAGCTGGTGCTGGTGTCAGAAAGGGGGGAATTGCTAGAAAAGGGATTACAAAACCCACCAGCCCCCAGGAGCCAAAATTTAGCACTTCATGATATGGTTCAGGGGCATGGTGGTGCTCAGTCGAAGGCTGGACTTAATGGTCTTGGAGGTCTTTTCCAACCTCAGTGATTCCAAAATGGGAAGTCGTGTTTTTGGAAGAAATGGGTGGCTGTATGGGTAACTGCCTTGGCAGTCTCAGCTTTCATTTGGGAAAGATGTGCTTGAAAACCAGGTTATTGTGTAATAAGGGAAAATGACCTCCCGGGATAAGAAATAAAGGGTAGAGATAAATGGACTGATTTCAAAATACAGGGGAAAGCAGTGCAGTTTTGGAGGGCTGTGCTCTGTGAGCTGTCCTGTTAAATTTGTACAGAAATAATCAGGTATAGGATCTTAGGCATAATTCAAACCCAGTAAAGCATTTGGAGCTTAGCTGAAAGAGCAGTAGATGCCAGTGAGGAGCATGTCAAAGGAAGTGCACCTGGGGAGGGATCACCCCGGGCACCAGGACCTGCTGGGGGCTGACCAGCTGGAAAGCAGCTCTGCAGAGGACTCAGGGATCCTGGTATTTCTGCTTTCTGTTCATTAAATGTATTTGTGCCTTTATTTCATGGTTGGCTTAAAATACATGCATGCCAAGTGCAAAAGTTGTCAGAAATCTGAGCGAGGATAAGCTGCTGAGGGACAGAAAGAGTGGCAGTGAATCAAATTCTTCGTGTTTCACGTCAGGTAGCTCTGACACATGGTCTAGATTCATATTCATAAGAGAGAGAGATGTATTTCATATGTCCTAATACTGAGCAAGAACAAAATGCAGCCACTAATTTGTAAAATATGTCTTTTATTTATTGAGCAAGCTTATGAAATATTTCCCTCGTCCTGTTTAGTGACAACCTCCACATTTTTTTATGCAGCTAGAAAAATACTGTGAGCAAAATTCAACACTGGGCAACGATCAGTGCAGTTTCAGAAGGTCTGCTTTTATATTAAACACGGATCACAAATGTCTCAGTGAGGAGAGGAACCTTTGTAAGTCATTCCCTCCTAAATACTAAATCTCTGGAGTTTCAGGAGCGAGGAGAGAGAAGCCCTGAGCAGTCAGCAAGTATCACCTTGACAGAGTATCACCAATCTGTGCCCGTGGTGCTGTTTTACAGCTCCAGTTGACTTGTAACACAGCAACTGTCTCCAAGCAACTGTGAGAAATACCGGGATGTGCAACCGGGATACGGAACCAGGATAGGAAACCAGGATATGGAACCGGGATACAAAACCGGGATACGGAACCCGGCGGGGACAGGGACGCCCAGGCAGCTCTGCACCCCCTCCCAGCCAGCCTTGGCTCCTGCCTCCCGCTGGAAAAGGCTCCAGCTGCCTTGGGGGTGGCCCTGTCCAGCAGGGAGCAGCCATCCCTGCAGGTGGGAGATGGGATGGGGCCGTCAGCTGCCCACGGCAGTCATTTTGCCAAAATAACTCCTCGTGTATTAATCGATTCAGCTCCCTCGTCTGGGCCAGTGGCGCTTGGCAAAATGGTATTTTTGCAGCCAGCTGACTCCAAAGCTCTCAAAACCAAAACAAAATAGCTGTAGATTTAATCTAATTCACTACAATCAATATGCAACAAAGAAAGAAAATTTATATGTTTAATATCATTTCTCCCCAGCTGCTTTATCAAATTGCAAAACTAGCAATATACATAGGAAACTTCTTCTTTTAAAAGGTAATAATGTACATTTGCAGTCCTTGTCCTTCTGAGAAAGCTCATCATTTTGTTATTTGCTGTATTATGTTTCATTTAGGACCCATTCCAGCCGCTGTAAAAGCTGCAGGAATGTAGCAATCCACTGCCACCAGCTTAATTCCAGCAGAATATTTTGAACCCTTTGTGTAAGGGAATTGTAATCTATGAAATACTTCTAACAAAATCTAGTAACGAAAGAGTATTTTTTCTTTTTCTGGTGTAATTTGTGTAATCATTTGTGTGACTGTTGATTTGGGGTATTATAATTTTGAAGAAGTGTTTTGAGATTAAAAGCTTGAGCCTTTTCTTAGGGGAAATGAAGAGCTGGAAAGAGGGAAAAGGAAAGGAAAGCAGCAAAAAAGCAGAGAGGTTGCTTTTTTGATTGTTAGTTTGCCATTGTTTCTTTTCCCCAGGCCTGAATTTTCAGGCTTGGGGGGGATGCTGGGACATGCACTGTAAGGTTTCCCTTGCTTTTCCTCATTTATTCCCTTTTTTTCTCTTCCTAAATTCCAAACAGTCCACAGTGAATGAGGTCAGTGAGTGACCACACCTTAATAGCAGATGACTCTACTCCCATTTTACAGATGCTTTCTGTACTGACACTCATCAGTGCTCTTCAAACCAGGGGCACTGCTTTGCTGCTCTGAATAACTCCACCCAAAAAACTCGCTGAAACACATTTATCTCACAGATTTAACTGCCTGCTCCAGCTGTTATTTTTTAACAGGAAGTAAAAGCTTCTGGGTAGGAGAATGTGGCAGATCAGGCTGCAGAAACATCAATGTGCTGACAACCCTTCATGAGTACTAGCTCCTATGGTTACCCTCTTTCAAACCATCATTAATATTATTCAGTAAAAGCTGCTATTATTACTATTATTATTATTATTTTCATTTTCTTTTTTTATTGGTAACATAAACGGCTCACAGTCAACTTTTGGTGCACAAACACTGTATTGGAACTATCCATGTTTTCAAGGTGATCCTATCACATTCGAGAGGAAATGGCCTCAACTTGTGCCAGGGGAAGTTTAGGTTGGATATTTGGAAAATTTTCTTCACTAAAAGGG